>OZ034803.1:6519785-7119785 GCA_964028335.1 Altica lythri
GCCCGAACTACCAAAATAGTTAAATTACCAGTTAATGAAAAAAACGGTATAGGATGTCTTAATTATATTAAATTTCACAATAACTTAGAGAACACCACAAGCATTAGTTAATATAGAAAATCATTTTGCTATAACTTCAATAACAAAATCTGACACTTTTCCTAAAGTAATTACAATTACTGCTCCTTTTAATGTGGAATTATTAGATATAACACAAATAATTATATGGAAAATATAGAGCCAGACGATAAATTACTTACCTTTGACAATGATATACTAACAAAAAATTTAGGAAATTTAAGATTAGGTCACTGTAACCTAGAAGAACGAAAAGCTATAGAAAACCTATGTTTCGAGTATAAAGATATATTTTATTGTGAACAAATTCCTTTAACTTTTACAAACGCAATACAACATAAAATTAATTTAACTAATGAAACACCTATATTTACAAAGACTTATCGCTATCCTCAAGTACATAAAGCCGAAGTAAAATCACAAATTGAAAAAATGTTATCACAAGGCATTATACAGCATTCGCACAGTCCATGGTCCAGCCCCATTTGGATTGTTGAAAAAAAACTTGACGCTTCAGGTAAACGTAAGTGGCGACTTGTAATAGACTATAGGAAACTGAACGAAAAAACAGCTGACGACAAATATCCCCTTCCGAACATTACGGACATTCTAGACAAATTAGGGAAAAGTCAATATTTCAGTACATTGGACTTAGCGAGCGGGTTTCATCAGATACAAATGGACAAAGACGATATACAGAAAACAGCCTTCTCAACTGAAAATGGACATTATGAATTTAAAAGAATGCCTTTCGGACTAAAAAATGCCCTAGTACATTTCAACGCGTAATGGACAATATTTTAAGAGGTTTACAAAACGAGACATGCTTAGTTTATTTAGACGACATTGTCATTTTTAGCACATCCTTACAAGAACACCTAGAACGACTTCGAGAAATTTTTAACAGACTGAGACAAGCTAATTTTAAAATACAATTGGACAAATCCGAATTCCTTAGGAAAGAAGTCAGTTACTTAGGACATATTATAACACCAGACGGAGTAAAACCTAACCCCGACAAAATTGCAGCAGTAAAAAATTTTCCTTTACCAAAATCTGCTAAAGAAATAAAAAGTTTTCTTGGACTAATTGGATATTATCGTAAATTTATAAAAGACTTCGCAAAATTACCAAACCAATGACAAAATGTTTAAAAAAGAATGCAAAAATAATTCATGACAATGACTTTTTGACCGCTTTTGACACTTGTAAAAAATTACTAACTAATGCCCCAATTCTTCAATATCCAGACTTCTCGAAAGAATTTATATTGACGACAGACGCTTCGAATGTTGCACTTGGAGCTATCTTATCTCAAGGCCCTATTGGTTCCGATAAGCCTATAGCTTTCGCATCAAGAACCCTCAACGAATCCGAACAACAGTATAGTACTATAGAAAAAGAATTATTAGGAATTGTATGGGCATGCAAATATTTTCGACCCTACATTTGGGGTAGAAAAATCAAAATTTTCACCGATCATCGACCTTTAGTTTGGTTATTTAATCTAAAGGAACCAAATTCCAAACTTACTAGGTGGAGACTTAAACTCGAAGAGTTGATTTTGAAATCATATACAAAAAGGGTAAAACTAATACCAATGCTGATGCCCTTTCGAGAATATCTTTAAATGTTTAGAAAACGAATCCACAATAAACAATCCCGGCAGTATTAACGAAGACACTTTAAAATACCTTCAACAACTAGCAGAGAACCCTATAAATATTTCGGACGAGGACCCTAACATAATTATTCATTCTGACGTACAGCTAAAACCTCCCGATCCATTAATTGACAAAGACACTCTCCAATCAACACAGCATACGACTGCCAATGAAACCACGAACGACGGAATAAAAATATTAGACGACATTATCAATAACAAAGTAAATCAAATTTTAGTTTTTGGACAAATTTATCAAAAATTAACTGTAAAACATGACGATTATGAACATCATAAAATAATTACCGTCGAAATTCCGACTGAAAAAATACAACCATAAATTGATTTTTGACTTCTTAAAAAAATTATACAACAGAAAAAAGAACTTATTGTATGTACTTCCACACAGACAAACTCTACAGCGACTTTAACACAGTATACTTAAGACACTTTTCAGAGAAAGGACCAAAACTAATTAGAATGTACAAAATTAGTTAATACAGTAAAAGACAAAGAGGACCAAATACTTCTTATTAAAAATCATCATGAAAGTAAAACTAACCATCGAGAATTTTAGAACTTTAGAAAAAAATTAAAAGAAATTATTATTGGATAGGTATTAAAAACACGATCACTGAATATATAAACGCTTGCGATATATGTCAAACAACAAAATATGCTAGGAAAAATCCATATTCCCCTTTAATGATTACAGAAACGGCTTCTAGACCATTTCAAATTGTTCACGCTGATTTATTCTTCTTCGACAACAAAATTTATCTGACAATTGTAGTCTCATTTACCAAATTTGCTCAAGTGTACGAAATTCTAGGAAAAACCGCTATTCACATAAGTAATGGACTAATTAAATATTTTACTTCTTTTGGAGTTCCAGAAAATTTAATTTTAGACAATGGTACAGAATTTAAAAACGATGTAGTATCCGAAATTTTAATAGTACATAAAATCAAAGCCCATTTTACCACAGTAGGTTACCACGAAAGTAATGCCATTGTAGAACGCTTTCATTCGACAATAATTGAGCACCTAAGAATTCTCAAATCCCTATATCCAAATGAAAAAGATAACCTTATGAATTATGCAATTTTAGGCTATAATAACAGCATACACAGTAGTACCAACTTTACACCTTTCGAACTTACTTTTGGTCATACTAATTCCCGAAACCCCAATGAAATATTTCTACCTACATCATTTTTCACAGATTATGCAGAAAACCACACGAAAAGGCTAGAACATGTTTACGATAACGTTAAAGATAAATTAGAAACAAACAAAAGGAAAATCGCGGACAAACACAATACACAAGGCAATACAAACGACCAATTCAAAGTAGGAAACATTGTATATAAGAAAAACTTTCAATACAGAAATAAAAAACACAACAAATTTATAGGCCCCTATAAAATATCTAAACTCCTAGATAGAAATAAAGTCGAAATTATAAATGAACAAAATAAAAATAAAACTAAAACAATTCATATTAAAGAACTTAGAAAACCTTTCGTTACAGATTTTTCGGAATCCTCTACTTCGCAGACATCAGCCTGACGAAACCGACCTTCCATAAAATACTTGACAATCCTGGACTATTGCCTCTAAAATTAGGAAACGCCGAAAATATCGTGGACTATTGGTCATTCATTAGAATCATTGACATTACAGACATAATTGAAGAATTCTTGACACTTCAAAAGAAATTTATTAGTTTGAAACAAATGATAATAGATAAAACAACAAACAACACCGAAACTTATTTTGAAAATATATTGAATACATTTGAATCCATCACTATACTTGAAAATAAAACTAAATCTCAGATCAACCAACTAAATCCTTGTTTTAACCAAAACCATGTAAAGAAACGAGGACTAATTAATGGCTTCGGTTCCATTATCAAATCAATAACGGGCAATCTAGATCAAAGCGATGCTGACAGATATAATAAAGCAATCGAAACTCTCTCAACAACACAAAATAAAATAAAAACTTTAGTTAATGAACAAATTACAATTATCGAAAATTCTATAAACACTTTTAATTCCAGTATTCAAGTTTTAGCACAAAATCAATTAACAATCAAATCACAAATTGATAATATTGCCAATATCATTAATACAGCACAAGCACAGGCAAATAGTATATTATGTTACTAGGAGTAGAAGGCCAACATTATTGTTGAGCCAGATTCTTGCACTGCCGATGCGCTAGCCGAGGCTGTGCAAACTGGGCGAAACATATAATGGGCCTTCTGCTCCGAGTAACATATACTATTTTTTCTTCAAGCGTAATAATAATATGCATTTTATAAAAAATATAGAAGGCTTTGTTTTATATCTAAACTATTTAATTAATACAAACGAAAATTACATAAGTGTTACCTATTTATTACAGTAATATAAATGTGCAGTTTGTATACTGCAGTTGTTTAAATTTAAGCCACTGCCACCGCTTTCAGCTTCGACATTTACAATTTTGTCATTGGTATACATCATAATTATTAGTAAGTTGATTGTCGATTATTATGTCAGCGATTCCAGAACTATTACTTGGTTGTTCTTGCCAATTAAGTATTTTTTGTGCAGTTTGTGTTTTACTGGAAATGGAATCCTCTAAGTACCCTTCAGCAACACTGGTGGATTTCCATCCACCATGCCGCTTTAAAGCGGTAATATCACCTCCGTTGTCAACTAAAATAGTTGCGGAAGTCCTCCGAAGGCAATGTCCTGTATATTCATGAGAATTTGTTAATTTCAAAAACGTAGCAACGTCTTTTGGTACGTTTGATATTTTGTGGATACCCATTACCACACGGTGACATTTACCATTCTGGTATTTAATAAAAAATCGCTGCAGGCCAATATCATCCGGACAAAGAGCCGTATACTGTCTTACCAAATTCAAATAAAAATCGCCAATTATAGTAAACGACCGTTGTTTTTTGTTTTTTGTGTTTATGATTTTAACCAAAATTAAATTTCCCAAATCTTGGATTTCGCTAGACTTTAAATTAACAAGTTCATCGCATCTAAGGGCTCCTGTGACTCCAAATATTAATATAACCTAAAACAAACGTTGAAATAAATAAAAAAAAAAGCTGGTAGCACCGGGATTAGAACCGCTGACCTTTGCGACCGAAGACAAAAGCTCTGCCACTGAGCTACCGTCATTAAATGTTATAAGTAGGAAATGAGGTAATATTTGCTGTCAAGTTAAATATTGATCTGCTAGTAGATATCACTGTCAACGGTTTAATAAACGTAATAATGATTAAAAAGAAATAAGAAAGTACCTACCTTTGTTGCTAAATAAACATTATTTGGTGCATCCTTGAGAAATTTATCAAATTGATCTTGTGTTAATACTTTTGATTTTTTCGGTGTATAATTTTCCCCTTGGCGCTTTATAAATGCAATTAATTTGCTATATTTTTCTATTTTAACATTATGTTTAATGTTTAATTGACTTTTAATCATTGAATACTGTGCCCATAGAGTAGAACTTTTAAACTTTCTGGACAAATTCGTGAAGTATGCAAGCATAACGTTTTCCGTGTATTGCTGTACATTATATTCATTGCACCATTTTAGAAATTTTTCGTATGCAAAATCATACAGTTTACGCGACTTCGTTGGAATTAGAGTTTCAATACTGGAATTAGCTATTTCAACTAATTCTGGAGGCGTACATTGCAATTCTTGAGACATTTTTCACAAAATTTTCAAAACAGACAAACGTCAAATTAAATAAGTTTAAAAATGACAGTTCCTACCTACTTGATTACAACGCCCCATTATTTTATTAGTACAATAATGAAAATTCATTTTTGTACTAGTAAAATAATGGGATATTTCTACGGTCTGTGTTGCAAAAAGTAAAAGTCCTCGTTTCTTTACATGGTTTTGGTTAAAACAAGGATTTAGTTGGTTGATCTGAGATTTAGTTTTATTTTCAAGTATAGTGATGGATTCAAATGTATTCAATATATTTTCAAAATAAGTTTCGGTGTTGTTTGTTGTTTTATCTATTATCATTTGTTTCAAACTAATAAATTTCTTTTGAAGTGTCAAGAATTCTTCAATTATGTCTGTAATGTCAATGATTCTAATGAATGACCAATAGTCCACGATATTTTCGGCGTTTCCTAATTTTAGAGGCAATAGTCCAGGATTGTCAAGTATTTTATGGAAGGTCGGTTTCGTCAGGCTGATGTCTGCGAAGTAGAGGATTCCGAAAAATCTGTAACGAAAGGTTTTCTAAGTTCTTTAATATGAATTGTTTTAGTTTTATTTTTATTTTGTTCATTTATAATTTCGACTTTATTTCTATCTAGGAGTTTAGATATTTTATAGGGGCCTATAAATTTGTTGTGTTTTTTATTTCTGTATTGAAAGTTTTTCTTATATACAATGTTTCCTACTTTGAATTGGTCGTTTGTATTGCCTTGTGTATTGTGTTTGTCCGCGATTTTCCTTTTGTTTGTTTCTAATTTATCTTTAACGTTATCGTAAACATGTTCTAGCCTTTTCGTGTGGTTTTCTGCATAATCTGTGAAAAATGATGTAGGTAGAAATATTTCATTGGGGTTTCGGGAATTAGTATGACCAAAAGTAAGTTCGAAAGGTGTAAAGTTGGTACTACTGTGTATGCTGTTATTATAGCCTAAAATTGCATAATTCATAAGGTTATCTTTTTCATTTGGATATAGGGATTTGAGAATTCTTAGGTGCTCAATTATTGTCGAATGAAAGCGTTCTACAATGGCATTACTTTCGTGGTAACCTACTGTGGTAAAATGGGCTTTGATTTTATGTACTATTAAAATTTCGGATACTACATCGTTTTTAAATTCTGTACCATTGTCTAAAATTAAATTTTCTGGAACTCCAAAAGAAGTAAAATATTTAATTAGTCCATTACTTATGTGAATAGCGGTTTTTCCTAGAATTTCGTACACTTGAGCAAATTTGGTAAATGAGACTACAATTGTCAGATAAATTTTGTTGTCGAAGAAGAATAAATCAGCGTGAACAATTTGAAATGGTCTAGAAGCCGTTTCTGTAATCATTAAAGGGGAATATGGATTTTTCCTAGCATATTTTGTTGTTTGACATATATCGCAAGCGTTTATATATTCAGTGATCGTGTTTTTAATACCTATCCAATAATAATTTCTTTTAATTTTTTCTAAAGTTTCTAAAATTCCTCGATGGTTAGTTTTACTTTCATGATGATTTTTAATAAGAAGTATTTGGTCCTCTTTGTCTTTTACTGTATTAACTAATTTTGTACATCTAATTAGTTTTGGTCCTTTCTCTGAAAAGTGTCTTAAGTATACTGTGTTAAAGTCGCTGTAGAGTTTGTCTGTGTGGAAGTACATACAATAAGTTCTTTTTTCTGTTGTATAATTTTTTAAGAAGTCAAAAATCAATTTATGGTTGTTTTCAGTCGGAATTTCGACGGTAATTATTTTATGATGTTCATAATCGTCATGTTTTACAGTTAATTTTTGATAAATTTGTCCAAAAACTAAAATTTGATTTACTTTGTTATTGATAATGTCGTCTAATATTTTTATTCCGTCGTTCGTGGTTTCATTGGCAGTCGTATGCTGTGTTGATTGGAGAGTGTCTTTGTCAATTAATGGATCGGGAGGTTTTAGCTGTACGTCAGAATGAATAATTATGTTAGGGTCCTCGTCCGAAATATTTATAGGGTTCTCTGCTAGTTGTTGAAGGTATTTTAAAGTGTCTTCGTTAATACTGCCGGGATTGTTTATTGTGGATTCGTTTTCTAAAACATTTAAAGATATTCTCGAAAGGGCATCAGCATTGGTATTAGTTTTACCCTTTTTGTATATGATTTCAAAATCAAACTCTTCGAGTTTAAGTCTCCACCTAGTAAGTTTGGAATTTGGTTCCTTTAGATTAAATAACCAAACTAAAGGTCGATGATCGGTGAAAATTTTGATTTTTCTACCCCAAATGTAGGGTCGAAAATATTTGCATGCCCATACAATTCCTAATAATTCTTTTTCTATAGTACTATACTGTTGTTCGGATTCGTTGAGGGTTCTTGATGCGAAAGCTATAGGCTTATCGGAACCAATAGGGCCTTGAGATAAGATAGCTCCAAGTGCAACATTCGAAGCGTCTGTCGTCAATATAAATTCTTTCGAGAAGTCTGGATATTGAAGAATTGGGGCATTAGTTAGTAATTTTTTACAAGTGTCAAAAGCGGTCAAAAAGTCATTGTCATGAATTATTTTTGCATTCTTTTTTAAACATTTTGTCATTGGTTTGGTAATTTTTGCGAAGTCTTTTATAAATTTACGATAATATCCAATTAGTCCAAGAAAACTTTTTATTTCTTTAGCAGATTTTGGTAAAGGAAAATTTTTTACTGCTGCAATTTTGTCGGGGTTAGGTTTTACTCCGTCTGGTGTTATAATATGTCCTAAGTAACTGACTTCTTTCCTAAGGAATTCGGATTTGTCCAATTGTATTTTAAAATTAGCTTGTCTCAGTCTGTTAAAAATTTCTCGAAGTCGTTCTAGGTGTTCTTGTAAGGATGTGCTAAAAATGACAATGTCGTCTAAATAAACTAAGCATGTCTCGTTTTGTAAACCTCTTAAAATATTGTCCATTACGCGTTGAAATGTACTAGGGGCATTTTTTAGTCCGAAAGGCATTCTTTTAAATTCATAATGTCCATTTTCAGTTGAGAAGGCTGTTTTCTGTATATCGTCTTTGTCCATTTGTATCTGATGAAACCCGCTCGCTAAGTCCAATGTACTGAAATATTGACTTTTCCCTAATTTGTCTAGAATGTCCGTAATGTTCGGAAGGGGATATTTGTCGTCAGCTGTTTTTTCGTTCAGTTTCCTATAGTCTATTACAAGTCGCCACTTACGTTTACCTGAAGCGTCAAGTTTTTTTTCAACAATCCAAATGGGGCTGGACCATGGACTGTGCGAATGCTGTATAATGCCTTGTGATAACATTTTTTCAATTTGTGATTTTACTTCGGCTTTATGTACTTGAGGATAGCGATAAGTCTTTGTAAATATAGGTGTTTCATTAGTTAAATTAATTTTATGTTGTATTGCGTTTGTAAAAGTTAAAGGAATTTGTTCACAATAAAATATATCTTTATACTCGAAACATAGGTTTTCTATAGCTTTTCGTTCTTCTAGGTTACAGTGACCTAATCTTAAATTTCCTAAATTTTTTGTTAGTATATCATTGTCAAAGGTAAGTAATTTATCGTCTGGCTCTATATTTTCCATATAATTTATTTGTGTTATATCTAATAATTCCACATTAAAAGGAGCAGTAATTGTAATTACTTTAGGAAAAGTGTCAGATTTTGTTATTGAAGTTATAGCAAAATGATTTTCTATATTAACTAATGCTTGTGGTGTCTCTAAGTTATTGTGAAATTTAATATAATTAAGACATCCTATACCGTTTTTTTCATTAACTGGTAATTTAACTATTTTGGTAGTTCGGGCTGGAATATTAATAGAATAGTTTTCAATTTTTAATTTGTGTTTTAATTGAGACAGTTCTTCGGATTCGTAAATAATCGGAATTTTAACTTTAGGAGTAATAATTAGTTTTTTGTTTAAATCTACGGATGCGTTTAACTGTCTTAGCAAGTCTATACCTATAAGACCATCGTATTTGTTACTAAAATTAAAAAGGTAAAATTTGTGTCTCTCTTTTACTTTAAACACGTTAAAAATAGGAATTATTATTACTTCATTATGGTAGCTAATACTGTGAGCGGTTTGTATATTAAATTGTTCATTGAAAATAAATTTTTGGTAAAATTGGTAAGCTAATTTCGGATTCATTAAACTTCTACTACTTCCTGTATCTATTAAAAAATTTGCATTTAGTTCGGGAATATATATAAAAGGCAAGTTTGCTTTTAGTAAGTTAAGATGTATTATCTGTTTGTAAGGAAGGTCTATGTGAAAATTTCCCATAATATGGTCATTTGATACACTGTGTGACTGACACTGTGGAATTGGCAATGAACTTGTGTTCTCACAATGTTCTTGATAAAAGAACATTTCATTTTCTGTTTCGTAGGAATCGCAATTGTGTTGTTGATAATTATTTTGCATATCATCATTTTCTGAGAAATTAAGATCTTCGTTATGTTGATTTTCGAAAGGATTTTCAAATTGAAATGTATCTGGTAAATAATGATTATTAATTCTAGTATTTCCTGTCGAAGTATCCATTGGTTCTGGGACGTAGTTTTGTCTATTGTTAAAATTGGGGTTTCTCGAAATTTGACTGTTTCGATTAAATGGATTCGAGTTTTGAGCAAAATTGGGATTTTTAGAAATTTGACTGTTTCGGTTAAATACGTTAGATGTTCTGTTGAAATTCTGGAAATTGTTAAAGGGTTGTTGATTACTGAATTGTGGTCTTTGAGCGGTTGAATTTGAAACGTTTTGGAAGTTTGAGTTATTGGGAAAATTAGAAAATTGTCTATTAAAATTATTATTGTTATATTGGAAATTGGGGATGTAATTAGGTTTAGAATTTTGTTGAAACTGTTTTTGTTGTCTGTCAGTTTTGTGGTTACTCGGTGTCAATCTCTGACCTGGTTTAAAAGAATGTGTATTTAGAAAATTTGCTTTTTGATTGCAATAAAGAAAATTTTCTTCTTCTATGAGAAGAGACATAGCTTTTTCTAAAGAATCTGGATTACGAAGTCTAACATTATTTTGTAATTGACCAGTAAGGCCTCGAATAAAAGTTTTTAATGCTAAATCGTCATAATTTCGAAGGTGAATTGTTTTTTCTTGTAAGTTAATAGGCATAGCATTTAATTTTGCTGTAATGAGACTTCGGGAGTCTTGGCATCGCATGCCGAAATTATAGGGTGATTCGTTTTTGTATGGTTGTAATGCAATTAAATCTTGCACTAAGCAATCAAGATTTCTTTGATCGTTAAAAGTTAAATTAAGTGAATTTTTAATTTCAGTCCATGTTTTTAATTCGGTACGTGAGCCTATTAAACTAAGGGCTCTTCCTGTTAATTTTCCTATAACATCGCGTAAAATATAGGAATTTATTTGCCTAGCTGGTATCGTGCGATCTGAGAATTGAGCAATCAAACTCTCACAAGCATCCAAGAAAACACCAAGAGTATGTGGATTACCATCAAAATTTGGTATGGTATCAACATATAATTTTAAGAGCTGATAGTTAGTAGCTATTTCCGTTTCTAGATCACTATCTGATTCTGTACTAGGTAACGGTGGTATATTATTGATATCTGTTACTACACTACTTTCTGAGCTAATTAAATTAAGTGAGCTGTTTAATATTTCAGCTAATTCTTCTACGTTTGACATAAAAGTTAATAAGTTTAATACTTTTCTTTTTATTAATGGTAAAAATCAATCTGTATTATAATAAAAAAAAAATAGGAAAAATTTCAAAATAAATATGAATTGATAGGTTTATAATAGGAGCGCAAAACTTACATTAGTCCTATTTTTATTTTCATACTTTCTTCTTATTTACTGCCAATAGGGTTGAGCGATGTGGTCTTTCTTCCCTGGGCTTCCTAATCTAACTAGATTTGGCTATTTTGTCCTCCTCTAGGTTCTCCAAACTTTGGCGATGTGGTCCTAATTTGGATGATACTTTTCGGTGACTTCAAACAGTTTCGGTTTTCGATATTTGCCGTTAAACTGTTGATACAGACCGGTTTAACGCGATTTTTGTCGTATTACCGTTAGGCAAATCCTACTGACTGCGCCAGTTTTAGATTCGTAACCGAAAGTTATGTTTTTAAAAAACTACAATTGAAATTAAACCGAAAAGGTTCCATTATCAAATCAATAACGGGCAATCTAGATCAAAGCGATGCTGACAGATATAATAAAGCAATCGAAACTCTCTCAACAACACAAAATAAAATAAAAACTTTAGTTAATGAACAAATTACAATTATCGAAAATTCTATAAACACTTTTAATTCCAGTATTCAAGTTTTAGCACAAAATCAATTAACAATCAAATCACAAATTGATAATATTGCCAATATCATTAATACAGCACAAGCACAGGCAAATAGTATATTATGTTACTAGGAGTAGAAGGCCAACATTATTGTTGAGCCCAGATTCTTGCACTGCCGAGGCGCTAGCCGAGGCTGTGCAAACTGGGCGAAACATATAATGGGCCTTCTGCTCCGAGTAACATATACTATTTTTTCTTCAAGCGTAATAATAATATGCATTTTATAAAAAATATAGAAGGCTTTGTTTATATCTAAACTATTTAATTAATACAAACGAAAAATTACATAAAGTGTTACCTATTTATTAACAGTAATATTAAATGTGCAGTTTTGTATACTGCAGTTGTTTAAATTTAAGCCACTGCCACCGCTTTCAGCTTCGACATTTACAATTTTGTCATTGGTATACATCATATTATTAGTAAGTTGATTGTCGATTATTATGTCAGCGATTCCAGAACTATTACTTGGTTGTTCTTGCCAATTAAGTATTTTTTGTGCAGTTTGTGTTTTACTGGAAATGGAATCCTCTAAGTACCCTTCAGCAACACTGGTGGATTTCCATCCACCATGCCGCTTTAAAGCGGTAATATCACCTCCGTTGTCAACTAAAATAGTTGCGGAAGTCCTCCGAAGGCAATGTCCTGTATATTCATGAGAATTTGTTAATTTCAAAAACGTAGCAACGTCTTTTGGTACGTTTGATATTTTGTGGATACCCATTACCACACGGTGACATTTACCATTCTGGTATTTAATAAAAAATCGCTGCAGGCCAATATCATCCGGACAAAGAGCCGTATACTGTCTTACCAAATTCAAATAAAAATCGCCAATTATAGTAAACGACCGTTGTTTTTTGTTTTTTGTGTTTATGATTTTAACCAAAATTAAATTTCCCAAATCTTGGATTTCGCTAGACTTTAAATTAACAAGTTCATCGCATCTAAGGGCTCCTGTGACTCCAAATATTAATATAACCTAAAACAAACGTTGAAATAAATAAAAAAAAAAGCTGGTAGCACCGGGATTAGAACCGCTGACCTTTGCGACCGAAGACAAAAGCTCTGCCACTGAGCTACCGTCATTAAATGTTATAAGTAGGAAATGAGGTAATATTTGCTGTCAAGTTAAATATTGATCTGCTAGTAGATATCACTGTCAACGGTTTAATAAACGTAATAATGATTAAAAAGAAATAAGAAAGTACCTACCTTTGTTGCTAAATAAACATTATTTGGTGCATCCTTGAGAAATTTATCAAATTGATCTTGTGTTAATACTTTTGATTTTTTCGGTGTATAATTTTCCCCTTGGCGCTTTATAAATGCAATTAATTTGCTATATTTTTCTATTTTAACATTATGTTTAATGTTTAATTGACTTTTAATCATTGAATACTGTGCCCATAGAGTAGAACTTTTAAACTTTCTGGACAAATTCGTGAAGTATGCAAGCATAACGTTTTCCGTGTATTGCTGTACATTATATTCATTGCACCATTTTAGAAATTTTTCGTATGCAAAATCATACAGTTTACGCGACTTCGTTGGAATTAGAGTTTCAATACTGGAATTAGCTATTTCAACTAATTCTGGAGGCGTACATTGCAATTCTTGAGACATTTTTCACAAAATTTTCAAAACAGACAAACGTCAAATTAAATAAGTTTAAAAATGACAGTTCCTACCTACTTGATTACAACGCCCCATTATTTTATTAGTACAATAATGAAAATTCATTTTTGTACTAGTAAAATAATGGGATATTTCTACGGTCTGTGTTGCAAAAAGTAATATAGTTATTATTATACGCTTGAAGAAAAACAAACTTTTGAGCTTGCCTATATTGAAAGTGTCACTTACCAAATAAGTAATTTATATCAATATATCTATGATTTATTGGAGCAAATAGAAGTGGCTATTACCTTTTCAAAAGCTAAACTTTTTCACAGTTCAATTATTGAACCAGAAACACTACTGAGAAATATTAAATTAATTGATGTTCATTTATTAAACAATAAGTTGCCTTTTGAACCTATTATTAGCAACATTTTAAATTTTGAAAAAATAATGAATATAAAAAGCTATAGTAATAATAACAAAATCATATTTATAATCGAAATTCCAATCGTAGAAATTGAAAACTACAATCTGTATCAGCTTTTCCCTTTACCAATCCTTAAAAATGACAAATACCAAATTATTATTCCAAAAACCCAATTCCTGATCCTAAACGAGCAAAACTATATGTCATTTAACAAAGAATGTCAAGAGATCGATAAAGAATAATTTATCTGCCACGAATCCACGCCTTCATCAATTAAAGAAGATGCCCCTTATGAAGTTCAAATGTTAAAATTTACCAGTGACCATACAAACTGTGAAATTGACCAAGTAGACATTACCGACACCAAAATTCATAAACTTCGTGAAAATAAGTGGTTAATTGTTTCGCCATTTGTTACAGCCGCTCAACAAATTTGTGGTGGCACCAAAGACAATATACCTCTCTTAGGAACTTTTGTAGTTGAACTAGACAAACAGTGCTTAGTTAAAATAGAAAAAACAGTGCTTCGTAGTAATAGACTTCCGAAAAGTGAATTTAAAATTATTCAACTTCCAAAACTTAACTTTAAAAACTCTATTAATGAAAATTCTTATAATATTCAACCTTTTAAACTTAATGATATAGACGTTGGAAAAATGAATATTCTAAAAGACTCTTTAGACTTACAAACTAAAAAATTAAGTGAAATTTTTGAAAACACAGTTTATTACAAAAATATTAGCATATGGACAATTTTCGTATATGTCTTTATCACTATTACTATATCCTATGGTTTTTATTATTTTTATTGTAAAAGTTATAGCAAGAAATTAACAGAAGAAAATAGTCTAGAAAACATGGAAATTCCTGTGAATGCAAATCCGGTTGCTGCACCCCGGATTCTTCTCTAAGGGTGGAGGAGTTATAGAAACGCATCTAGGCTATTCTCGATGAAGTCATCAGAAATAGGAGATGCCCCTTCCACAAGAAGGCTAGAACAAAACTCTCGACATCCTGGCATTTTGAGCTTTTTGACATAATATTTTATTGTAATAACTTGTTAATAAAGTTCCTTTTCGGTTTAATTTCAATTGTAGTTTTTTAAAAACATAACTTTCGGTTACGAATCTAAAAGTTGTTTGACAGATTACTTTATAATTCTGTCACGTAAGTAAACATATAAAGTTTAGTATTTTATATTAATAATATTAATCATAATATATATTCAGTAATTTGCATTATATTTTGCACTATGGGGTTTTGTAAACACTTTTTTGTACATTGATCGTTTTACTGTTTAGTTTTCGTGTTTGAAGTAAGGACACACATCAACTGGTCTTATTTTTCTAAGTATTTATTTAATTGAATACAGTTAATTTTTTAAAAAAATATATTTCTGCTTGCATGTGTTTGTAGTTATAAAGTTTTATTATTTAACAGTGATGCCATTAATATATATTTGATGGCGCCGAGTGATGGTGATATAAATGTGAAAATTACATGCGCGAGTTGTAAACGATCTCTAAAAGGCGAATTAAAATGTACAAAATGTGAAAAACAGTATCATCCTGCTTGCCTAGTTCGTCTAAGAGGCGCAAAAGTGGTTGGTCAAAATTTAATCATCTGTCCATCATGTGCTGAAACTGAAAATGATGGCGACCATGCGTCATAATATAAAATACAGTGTTATTTGTTTGGTCGAGCACTTAAGATGGACCTTGTCTCCAGGATATGTTATGCAAATTTGATACAAAATCAGTGTATACTCGGTACTAGGAGGTTTTTGAGGTCGCTCAACACGAATATCATATAATGATTTTGCTAAATCATTCGCATAAGAATTTATGAATCCAGGCACGTGCATAGAAGTATAACTTCTACCGGCAGTCCCACTGACTGCCACACCCTTTTTTTTATTGGATAAATATCGATAAAGATATCGAGAAAATGGTAAAATCGTGTCAGGCTTGCGCAACAATTCGTTCATCACCAGCAAAAGTTTCAGTCCATCATTGTGAATTACCATCCGAAAATTGGGACCGAATTCACATTGACTACGCTGGTCCATTGCAAGGATTTTATTTTCTTTTAGTTATCGATGCAAAATCTCGTTGGGCAGAAGTTTAAATTACCAAAGATTCTCCTACATCCATAAAGACTATTGAATTGCTGCAAGAGATATTTTCTTTTCATGGTTTTCCAACTGTAATTGTTTCAAATTATGCCTCAATTTTTGTAAGTGGTAATTTTCAATAATTTTGCAAAGAACATAGAATTTTTCAAAAATTCTCTGCACCAGGACACCCAGCTACTAATGGTTTAGCTGAAAGAAACGTGCAGACCCTAAAAATCGACTAAAAGCTATGACGTAGGAACCTATATCTATGTTCAGGAAAGTTCAAGAAATGTTATTCAAATATCGAGCTACACCATTTGCGAATGGTAAATCACCAGCAGAATTATATTTGCACAGACTTTTCCGTATTAAACTTGATGCCATGTGACCGTTCCAACATGTGAAGGTATAGGAATACGCAAGTTATGCGTGGGAGAAAGAGTCCAAGTCAGATTCTATGAAGGGAACCAGGAAACCTGGAAATTTGGAAATATCAACCAGAAATTTGGTCATGTAAATTACCAGATTGAATTAGATAATGGTTATTCGCTAAAGCGTCACATAGATCAAATACGTGTTACTTAAGTTCCGAAGAAGAAAGTGACCTTTGCCGACAAAGCAGAAGTGTTCCAAGACCCCGAAACAAATATTGAACAGACTAGAAGAAAGCAACAGGAAGAACAATAATTACATTATCAGTTACTAAGCAGTACCATGGATACAGGCATCATTCCTGATCACGGAAAATGTGAATATCAATTACGCAAATCCCAAAGACAAATCCGTGACTTCGTAATCATCTATTATTCGTAATCATCTATTATTTATCAGTGCAGTTGTTTTAATTTTTTTAATAGATATTTCTATACGTAGGAGACTATTATGACCCTACGCTTATGATTATTATTTTATAAATGGTTTCTTAGCAATAGAAAAAGTAATGTAGAATAAAAAAATACAAAAAGTATTCATCTTTATTATTAGCAATTCAATTATAAGATATTATTCAAGTTATAAAGGCAAATAACAATGTTAATGTTTTGTTATTGTATCATATTTGTTAATAAATGACAACATTTGTAAATAAATAAATTGCTCAAACCTATTACATAGTAGGCTTTAAATATTTATTGGTCTAGATCCAGCTAACACCCTTTTTTAAAAATAGGCATGACAATTTCGGTTTTTATATCATTTGGAAATATACCTGTTTCTACAGAAAGACTTATGTTATAAACAAGTTTTGGTGCAATGTCATATTTTATACTCTTTAAAAGTTTTGTCGAAAGGCAATCTATACCTTCAGAGTTAACATCTCTCAAAGAAGAAATCGCATTAAACTCCATTAAGGGAGTGAAATAGAATGTACAGTGGTTATACATTATATTGTGCAGTTGTTTGCATCTATGTTTCCATATTGATAAAAGATTTCATTTGCCGTGATTGTTGAGTAAAATTTTGCAAATAAATTGACTATTTTCTACTTATCTTGTACTAATTCGTTATTACATTTTATTGTATTTATTGTAAAGTCCTCGATACTACTATTTCGTTTTGTCTGTTACACTTTTTTAATCAAACTTTTTTAATAGTGCCTCTTTTAAGCGTTATTGATATATTTTGTATATTTTTTTTAACTCCTTTGTAATATAAGTGATCGTTGGGATTTTCAAAATCCTTACTTAACCAGAATACATTTCTAAGCTCATTACCCCTCTGCACTATAACCTGATCTACCCAATGTTTTTTATTTGTTATATTTTTAATAGTTATTTATTAATAAAATAGGGTACGTAAGATGTACATAATAAAAAAGGGTATTTGAAAACTCCTTATAAATTATTCCGCAATTATTAGTATTCTCCTGTAAAAGTTTATATATTGTTTAAACTCATCTTTCTATAGATGTTGTTGCAAACTAAGAACATTTGATTGAGATAAACTTCCGAAACTAATATTGGTAATATTTTGATTTTTTTAACAAAATTTCGTTTTTATATTTAAAAGAAAAAATTTGGACACCTCATGTTTTGCTAAAATGTACATAGCATATTGTGTCAAAATTGGAAATTTCAATATTAATACCGTGCTGAAATAAACATAAAATTTCATTGAGTTTGTGATGGGCATTCGTGCGGAGTAGACGTGCTATTGAATCGGCGTTCCGACGTTTTTAGCAATCACTGTTCTATTCGGTATTTAGTGTGTATCAGGCTGTGCTTATAAAAATGGTTTTCACCAAAGATCAAAAGCATGACATCAAACTAATTATTTGTGAGTGTTTCAAAGACGATAAATTTCTGGACTCCCTCTCTGACAAGTTATCAGAGCTAGTTTCAACAAAACTTGCTGAAAAAGTTGGCGAACTGGAAAATAAACTAGACAAAATGAACGAACGTATTATCCAATTAGCCGACAACAATCAAAAACTGCAAATCGAACTTGATCAAGTGCAACAGGACAAGAAGATTGCCAACTTACGAATGTATGGTATCAAGGGAACTAAAAATGAAAACATTTTGGAGGTGGTTCAAAAAATATTCACCGATAAACTCTCACTCGACCTGGATGATCTCCGAATTATTAGTTGTTATCGAATCAAATCCAACCAGGATGATAAGAGGATAACCAAACCAATTATTGTCAAGTTTGCATCTTCCGATGACTGTCGTACAGTGCTTTCCAATAAAAAAAAGTTGAAAGGATTCCGCATCACAAACACCGAAGACTTAACGAAGTCCAGGTATGACATTTATGTGAATGCCAGAGAAATTTTCGGGAAACGGAATGTGTGGACCCAGAGCGGCAAAATATGTATTTTGATCGATGGGAAAAAACATTATATCAAAAGTGATATCGAACTCAGACAAATTAAATCTCCCTCTCTGTAACTAGGCCGGATGACCGATTCATAGGTACTCGAATTTGTTATAAGCTCGAATCGGCAGACTATGTGCTGGTTTTTCTCCATAATCTATAAGTTTCATTCTTATTTTCATTTTACGATCAATTTTTATTTTTATTGGTATTTTACATTATCATATCGTTCGAGAGTTTCCAAAAGTAATATTGAAATAAACTGAACTGTTTTTGTGACCCGAGTCGACTGATAAATTGTAAACAAAATAAAAAAAAAAATTTTTACGTTCCTGATTTATTTCTTGCTTTGTGAACTTGCATTTGAATACTATATATTTTTACTATTTAAAGATTTTCGTTCCTTAGAATCCTGTTTATATTATTTATGTTTATATTATTTCTGTTTATAGACTTATATATAGGGTGATTCACTAATGATTAGTAATTTTCATTGAGATGGTTAAAAACTTGAAGATATGTCATTTGAATGTTCGATCACTTGTAGCTCATTTTGATGATTTCAAGACTCTGGTGAAGGATTTTGATATAGTGGGTGTTTCTGAAACATGGCTGAATGATAGTATTGATACTGAAAATATTTCTATTCCTGGGTATAACTTTTATAGACAGGATCGTCAAACACGAGGTGGAGGAGTTGGTGTGTATATCTCAAATAATTTCAGATGCAATTTACTAATTACTAACAGTACCATCAATGAACACTGTGCGCAAATATGGATCGAGGTGAAAATAAAAAACATTTCTTTCGGAATTGGTAATATTTATCGACCCCCTAAAGGCAATTTGTTGTCCTTTATTGAGCATTTGGATACTTCTCTGTCCTCAATTGTTCCCACTGTCGATGATATAATTTGTATGGGTGACATGAATACCGACTTGCTCACAAATAGTCTTCTGACTGACTCCCTAGAAACCTATGGTCTCACTCAACTCATTGATGAACCTACAAGAATTTTTAAGGGCTCAATGACCCTGTTAGATCGTGTTTCTATTAGTAATCCTGAATATGTAAAAAGATGTGGTGTTTTAGACGCAAATATCGTTGCTGATCACTGTCTAATCGATTGCGAGCTTCACTTTGAATTACATATAACAAAAAGTAAAATACATTATTAAAGAGATTTCAAACTATTTGATAATGCCCTCTTCCAAGCCGACCTAATGAATGTACCTTTTCATGACATCTTCAATATAGAGGACGTTGACGAGAAAATTCACTATTTTTCCAGCTTAATATTATCATTATTTAACAAACATGCTCCTCTAAAAACAGCTCGTATGACAAAAAAACCTGCACCCTGGTTAACTTTTGCTATTAAAATGATGATCAAAGAGAGAGATGCAGCCTTGGCTAAATTCAAACGAACGAGAGCACCTGAGGGTTGGTCTAGGTATAAGGAGTTGCGAAACTTCACTCTATCATCAATTAGAAGAGAAAAGAAGGCTTACTACGATAGTATTTTCTACTCACGTGATTCGAAACAACTTTGGAGTGCCCTCAATAAAATTAACCCAAAGAAAAATAATACAGATCTGCCAACCAATTTACAGAAACCTGAACAAATTAACAATTATTTCAGTTCTGTTTTCATTCACAAAGAAGTTGATAATGACCTCCTCAAATTCTACAATACTCAAAAATTTCCTGGACTAAAAAATCATGATTCTCCTTTTAAAATACACTTCATTTCTGTCATGGAAGTCAGAGAAATTTTGTTAAGTATAAAATCTAATGCTGTTGGCTTCGATGGAATAACTATTAATATGTTGAAATATTGTAGTCCAATAATTGATATCTATCTAACTCATATATTGAATTTTTGCATAGAAAAAAACTATTTTCCCAATTTATGGAAAGTAGCTGTAATCAAATCTCTCTGTAAAATCAAGAACCCTCAAGAATTTTCTGATCTTAGGCCAATTAGCATTTTACCTGCAATATCTAAGATTCTAGAAAAAGCCGTTCATCGGCAAATAACATTATATGTTAATGAAAACAACATTGTTCCAGATTGTCAAGCTGGATTCCGGGCAGGCTACAATACGACATCAGCTTTAGTACAGGTTACTGATGATATTGTTAGAAATACAGATAGTAAAGACATAACAGCTTTAATTACCCTCGTTTTTTTAAAGGCCTTCGATACAATCAACCACACATTACTCTGTTACAAACTAAAATACTTGGGTTTCTCTGACGACACCATATTCTTCATCAACTCTTACCTCTCGAATCGCAGCCAGAAAGTCTCTATTAACAATGTTATGTCAACTTCTCAAATTGTAACTTCCGGCGTACCTCAGGGGTCCATTCTGGGGCCGCTACTCTTCATCTTATATACGAGTGATATCCTAACCTCTATTAAATATTGCAAAATTCAAGCATACGCAGATGATACCCAGATTTACTCAAACCTCAATATGAAAAACTTTCAATCTGTCCAAAACCACATCAACAGTGACCTCAGAATAATAAACGACCTAGCTGATAAACATAACTTAAAACTTAATAAAAGCAAATGCCATTTTATATTATTTGGTAACAAAAATTTAAGAATGCGCCTCTCACAAGATATATCTATTGAAATAGACGGCACCCTTCTATCTATTGTGGAATCCACGAAAAACCTGGGTATTATCTTTGACTCCGATCTAAAATTTACTTTACAAATATGTATTAATAAATAGTCTGCTCAAAAAATCATTCAGCTCTTTAAAAATGATCTATCCACATAGGCACTACCTCAATCAACCCATACGGAAATTGCTCAGTGAATCACTGGTCCTGTCTAGGTTCAATTACGGTGATATTGTTTACGGTGATTTGCTCACTAAATTTGATCAGAATCGTATTCAGAAAGTACAGAACTTTTGTTGTCGATTTATCTTCTCCCTCAAAAAATACGATCATGTTTCGAATAAAATGAGGGAACTGAAGTGGCTTACAATGGCTAATCGTTCTAAATACAATTTTTGTGTCTTTCTATATAAAATAATTAAAAACAGGATTCCTTTATCTCTCTATTGTAAATTAACTCCTAGGTCATCTTTTCATTCATTAGAAGTGAGAAATAAACACCATTTTAATGTTCCTCGTCACTGTTCAGTCATGTTTCAGAAATCCTTCACCTATCAGGCTGTAAAATTTTACAATTCACTCCTCATCAATCACCTTCATTTATCTGAATTTAAAATCAAGGAATTTCTGAAAGCAAAATTTTGTGAATCCCCAATATAAATTAAGACTTTAAACTCTGTTACCTAGTTATACTTTGACAAATTACTTTTGTTTATTTGACATATGATGATTATGTTTTGTATTACCTCATGAATGTCTTTATTAGCTAAATTTTCTGTCGATTGTACAATTTTAGGTTAAGTGTAAGAGTAGCAATAGCTAAACTTCGCCTACTTTGTACCAAAGAAAAAATAAAGACGATTTATTATTATTATTATTATTATATTTACAAAATCATTTTTTGCTTTTTTCGTGTTTATTTATGTCCTCCCTCCAATTTTGACAGTGAATATCTCGCAAGAGGATACTTCTATGATCCTTATTTTCAGTATTTGTTGAAGGCAGTCTTTGGTCTCAATTGTCCCTAGTGATTTTGTCCGGGAGCAGAAATATATTAGATCAATATTTGTGCATTCTTTGTATCCATACTCGTAGTGATTATTCTGTATTTCGAAGAAGGGTTTAGGTGGGATCATAAGGGTATTATTTTTTGTAGGGATGGAATATAAATGAAGTACGAATATAATCGAGGATAGGTTATTGAAGAGTGAACAACAAAAACTATGCTATCATTACAATAATAAGATTCTACACTAAGAATTTCATATTTGTGTAAATCAACGAGATTATTTTCAAAAGATAAATTATGTGCAAAATAATGTTTAAGTATTATTTTAAAGAGTCTTTCGCGTCACCCCTTACCTGGGCCCAGTGGGAGGCCAATAAAAGACCAATAAAAGAGACCTTTTCGCCTACCCGAACAGCATGTGGTTGTATGCACCCACGATTTTACAATCTATTGTTTAAATTTAACAAATATATGAGTTTAATTTTTTATAAATAAATAAATAAAAAAAAATACAATTTAATTATTCAATTCTTTAACGGTTATATAATTGATGTTTTTTGGTAGTAGTATTAGTTTGTAGGTATAATACTTGAATAGCCACAAATATTTTAAGTTTATTACCACTAAATACATCAACATTTGCGGCTTTAAAATAACATTTAAAAAAATATTTCAGATTAAGAAAGATATAGCTAAATATTATTAATATAAAATGGAATTAATTATAAAGATAATTATGGTAAAAGGAGTTATGCCTACAAAATTTTATTGCCACGAAGATTGAAAAAAAAAGGACGAGTGATGCTAGTACTTTTAGACATGTATTTGTTAAAAGACAAAGATTCCAAGTGATTCAGGAGTGTTAAGTAAACCCAGCCCATCCAACACCCAACCCACTACAGCACCCTTGCAAGAAGTAACTTTAATGACAATAGGTATGTAGACACAACTAACGCCAAAGATAGGTAACTGAAAAATTAACTGTGTGGCTTGTTTGCATTTAGATTATTTCTTTTCAGAATCACAGTCAACACAAAATAAAAGAACATCAACAGAATGCTGGAATTGCCGTCAGGGTAAAGGGTACACAATTTCATTAAAAAAAAAGTTTAAATCAAAGGCAATACAGACAAAAAAAACTTGACTAAAGAGATCGCTGTTTCTCCCTTCAAACATTTTGTCACATACACCCAGTTCTACATTACCATTCAAGATTGAATTAAGTCGTAATATAAATCCATCAAGATTTGGTAATAGTAATATAAACAAGAGGATTGGTTTTACAGCCGAAGAAAAAGCAGACGTCTTATAGTATCCAGTTGCTCCAAAACAGGATTCTTTTCCTGCACTGCAAAGATAAACAAAATAATCTGTTAGTGGCAGTTGTACCTATTATTGTAAACATGAACCTTTTATTATTATTTTTAAAGAAGATGCCAACCATAAGAGCATCAACGCTTGGCAAATTTTTCCTATCTGCTTTAACAAAATTACTTTTCTTGATTATGAATAAGTTGTTTAAGCCACTAGATAACAAAGATAGGAACTCCGATAACACACAATAAACAATTAACGATGATAGATGGATATTTCCTAGCTTAGCGTCACTTGCTCTGTGGATGTTTACAAACCACTGACGTCACAGTAAAGTAAGCCAATCAAAACCGTTTATGGTCACATGGTTCCAACTTCAAAAAAAATAATTTTTTGCTGAAAATTTTTAATATTTTTTATGTGTTTTGTATTTCATAATTTACATAAATTGCATTAAACAAATCTTTATTTTTCATACTGTCAAATAGCCTATTGTTTTAAAAAACCATGAAGTCTTTGAAACGATAAACTAAGTCAATACTCAGTCTAGTCCTGGTCCCGATAATTCACATCCATTGTTGTTAACAAATGCATACATTTTCTTAGTACCTTTCTATTGCAGATATTAAATGTCTCTTTACTTCAAAGGTATTTTCCTCTAGTATTGGAACTTAGTTTTGTCACATCTTTGCATAAAGGTGGTAATATCGCAAATATTGACAATTACAGGCCTATAAATAAACCATGTTTTTTTCCTAAGTTATTTAAATTATTATTTATTATTGATGAACAACACGGTTTCATATCTGGTCGCTCGACTCATACTATTCTTACGGTTTATCTTAAATGTATTGCGAATACTTTGCTGAATGGTCATGTTGTCGAGTCTATCTGTACAAACTTTAGCAAAGCTTTTGATGTTGTCAATCTTACATTACTTTTACGGAAACTCTTTTCCTATGGTATTACTGGTACTTTACTAGATTGGTGATAGAATTCAGCTGGTTAAAATCAAAAATTTTATATCAGATAATATATACGTTAAATCTGCTCTTGGTCAAGGTACACACTTGGGACAGTCTTCAAGACATTTAGTTTTTTTACTCTTTCTGGATGCCCTAAAATTATTTTCTGTTTTCAAGGAAAGCTCCGATTGAAATTTGTGCCGCGTGACTTGAATAACTTAATTGCTTGGTGCTCTTGTAATTATAAGAAATGATTTAGTATTACTTTTGGTAACACATATAATGATGGTTCATTGTAATTAATGAATACTTATCATGTGCAACATGTCAACAGCATAAAAGACCTTAGTATTTTTCTTGACTCAAAATTATCGTTTAATCACCATATTAATTACGTTTCTGCAGTGCTTTGAATAAACTAAATTTTTTAAGGAGACTATTTAAAGACTTCATGAAACCGGCAACATCTTAGCTTTTGTACTATTGTCTGGAATCCATATCTAAAATATCAAACAGATAAGATTAAAAGTATCAATCACAAATTTCTTTGATTCGATACATTTAAGACTAAAACGCCATCGCCAATGTATCGCCATCGCTAAATCATTTAATGTACCAAATTTATATTTAACAAGAAGTAGAAATTACTAACTTTTTGTATTCAAGCTGTTTAATAATATAATTAAATGTACTTCGTTGTTGTAATTTTAACGTCCATGTGCCTAGCCTAGCTGATTTTTGAAAAGAAATGATCAGTATTTCTCTAAATTTTTATATCTGATATTTTGCTTCATTCTCCTGTACATAGATTATCGATGATTTTTAATTTGAGCTGTGCTTGGTTTTTTCTTTTCAATTCTACGTACTAAGAGGTTTTGATATCGTTTAAGAGGATGTTAAATTTGGAGTGAATACGTTTTTTACTGATTGTGGTAATTTAGTTTATTATTAGTAACTTTTTTAAATAGTTAATTGCTATACTGTTATTTTTTTGAAGTAGAAGTTTATTGGGATGCTTGGAACTAATAAAAAAAGAGGATTCATAGCGTTCCCTCGTATATATACATTATATGTTTTATACCCGTTGTATTTATGGAGCACATGTGTTGAGAAACAATAACTTCGATAATGGACTATATATAACTGGCTTTACAATTATCTTGATTGTCCAAACACTAGGATGATTGAAAGAAAACGTAACACAAACTTGCTTAAAAAGACTTTACTTTGAACAGTGTTAAACGAATAATAATGACACCCCTAAGAGAGGGTGTAACACATGAATTCATTGCCTATGCGCAATAATTGGCAAATTTAAATAATTTAATCATAAACATGCCCCCCGCCCTGAAAGGACTAAATTTGAACAAAAACTCTTAAAACTTAGAAATAAAACAATTAAATTATACATATATATGAAATAGTTAAAAGTAAACATAATCATTTTCACATCACTTTTACATTGTGTCTATCAGAATAAGACACATATTTAAACTACCCTTCGAATATTTTCATTGTTAGTTCTAATGGTCACTTCTCGAACTACTCCATCAGCACCAGGATTAAGCGAATGAACACGTCCAAGTAACCATTTCTTCGAAAAAAGTGTCTTATCCCTGATAAGAACCAATGTATCTGATTTGACGTTTGAAGAATTTCCTTTCCATTTCTGACGCTGCCGTAACTCGGATATATACTCTAATGACCAGCGCTTCCAAAAGTGTTGCTGGATGAGTTGAAGTCTTTCATATAACGATAACCTGTTCTCCTTACAATCCATGAAATTTAATTTAGGAAGTGAGTGACTGGGTCTTCCAATTAGAAAGTGTGAAGGTATTAAAGAACTTAAATTATTAGGATTACTGGATAGAGGGAAAGGGGTCTTAGATTCAATATTCTCTCTATTTAAATTAAAATCGTTTAAAATCCTTATAAACTAATGAGGCATTTAACATCGTCCCTTTCATGTGGAATTTTACAGATTTTACGCCTACCTCCCAGATACCTCCAAAATGACGCAGAAATAGTAGTAGTTTTTAATTTAAACGGTATATTGTTGTAAAGTTTACACGATGTGTAAGTGAAACAGCGTTGAGAAATTTCTGTACGGTGACGAGGAATGGCCAATGCATTGTCATTTCGATTTCGCATTTGATTTCTGAAAATAAGCTTCTTTTTTTAGGTAAAATGGCTTTGACGTGATAAGTAACTTATGTAAAAACGTTAGATGGTAATATTTAATTTGTTCCGAAAGCTTTAACCATTTTAATTTAGAATATTTGACAGAGACATATTAAATCGTCTAAGTCCGTATGTAAACCGTATACAATTATTTTAAATAATTGCAACCTGTTTTTATGGTTTTAGGTTTTAGTAGATTTAAATCTACTATTCAGCTGGTTCGCAGGTCACGACTTCGGGAAAATTTCACTACAGTTTTTCGTTTTGGGCCCCCCTGACCTCAAAAACACCTTCCGTTTAAAAGTTTATATATATATATATATATATATATATATATATATGTCGTAGTCACTTCGTGATTCAGGCACATAGCTATGTGACTGAGCGATTTTAGGCACATAGCTATGTGCCCGTCACTTAGAAACGCGCCGAGTATAGATCCATTACATCTCTATGTGACTGATTTTAGCCCGTAGTCACATAGCGATTCCGGCACATAGCTATGTGCGGAGAACAAGTCAGTGACTTAGGATCTACCAAGTTGAGAGCTATTGCATCTCTATGTGATTAAATTTCAGCCGCAATCACATAGCGATCCACGCACATAGCACGGGGAAACTTGAAGAGATTCGGAAAAGTTCATTTATTAATTAAAATTAATTTTTTTTTATATATTTTTTAATGCGTACTTTTTATTAAGAAATAGTTTTTTCATTTAAATAGAAAATTATTATAAACATATTTTGTGTAATAATTTATATTATACGACACATTTATGGAAAAAATTCTTTGCATGACGTATACGAATGATTTAACAAATTCAATGATAATATGGGCGCACCCGAATTCCGGTACGGTCAGACCTTTTTATTTTTAGGGGCTGTGGATAATTAATCCCTTTCTCGAACTCCGGTACGGTAAGAAATACGCGAATTTAAATAAAATTGAAGCAATTCTATGAAAAGTATTAGAATAATTCCGATATGGTACCAGTAGATACGAATACTTTGGTGATAACTACTAAATTATTAAAATTATGAAATTATTATAGACCCAAATTTTATGGAAACAACATTTACTTAATTACAAAAATACATATACAGGGTGTCTCATTATATTCTGACTGTTTTTAAAAGCTTATATCTTCGAAACTGTTGTAGATAATAAGATGCGCTTTTCACAGTTGGGTTTATAATTATCTTAAGTTTTGTTGTGACACGTTTATATAAAATGGCCTAATTCCGGTTTACCTGATAGAAAAATGGCGTATTTTCAGAATACAGTAGATGTAATTTTTTAATTTTAACTTCTCTTTCTGTGAACCGATTTTAAACTTTAAGGTATTGTTATAAAGTAAAAATATGCGTCTTTTAGGAAATTGCTAAATATACAGGGACTCCCATTTAAAAAATTACATCTACTGTTTTCTGAAAATACGCCTCTTTTCTAGCGGGTAAACTGGAAGTGGGCCATTTATATAAATGTGTCACAACAAAACTTACGGTAATTTTAAACCTAACTGTGAAAACCGCATCTTATTATCTAGAACCGTTTCGAAGATATAAGCTCTTAAAAACAGTCAGAATATAATGAGACACCCTGTATTATCTAAATCTAAACTACAACTAATTACAACTGTTTAAACAAACATCGATGAAAATTTGCCAGAGACACATTTAACAAAATGTAAACGAGAATTTTTCCCACTCTTGTACTCTTGTATTTTATCATTTGTAAATTTTTGTTTTTTGTAAATTTTCTTACGAATTGGCCTTAATTGGCAAACTTTTGCTGTATTAATTTTTATATACGACTCTGCCTGCATGTTTTTCAGAGCCTCAATGAATATGTGTATATTTGGATGCGGACTGCCGCAGTAGGAATTAAATTTCGAATGAAATGATTCGCATGCCCATGTCGTAGGAGGGAAAGGAGATTATTCATCAATGTAGGTCTCTTCTAAATGGTCTGCAAATTTTGTTGCCTTTTCACAATCCGGTTGTTGCGCATAGCTATGTGCTGAAATCGCTATGTGACTACGGACTAAAATCAGTCTCATAGAGATGCGATGGTCTTGAATTTGATAAATCTCTAAGTGACTGACTTGTCCTCCGCACATAGCTATGTGCCGGAATCGCTATGTGACTACGGGCTAAAATCAGTCACATAGAGATGTGATGGATCTATACTCGGCGCGTTTCTAACTGACGGGCACATAGCTATGTGCCTAAAATAGCCCAGTCACATAGCTATGTGCCTGAATCGCCAAGTGACTACGACATATATATATATATATATATATATATATATATATATATAAAGAATTTTAATTTTCTTGGGGATGCGGTCTAGCGCTAAAGTAAAACTCTTTTTTCACTAACGCCGAGCTTTCGGAAATTTATTTTTTCCTTTTTCAAGGCTACAATATAAAGACAAATGTCCAATTTACGAAAAAATAATAAATTGGTACTTATACAGATGGTATGAAAATTAACTTACGTGCAAAGTGAGTTTCCTTGTGGCTATTGTTATAATGAGGAACATAATATATTTATTACTAACATGTTTTAATTATTGTTTAAAATTATTTAAAATATGGACACTACATATTGGAAAAATTAAAGCGAAGTTGAAATAAAATAATGAAATAAAACTAGTTGGTCGTGATATTTATCAAGAAAGAATTCTACTGTAGGGTTTTTTTATAGAACAAAAGTAAACATACAGTGTAGATGTAAAAATAACATTTATGAGTTCATTTAAAAATATCAATATATAAGATCAAAATTATACTTATAAACAATTATTATTCTGTTGTAAATTATTATCTAAGAGGTTAGAATAAATTACACTTAGGGAGTCAATGTCTTTTCTTTTGTTAATGCAACTCTTATCTAGGAAAATTTCCACCATTTCTAAGAATTGTCTTTTATTTTTATTATCTTCGGTATTGAGAATTTTTACATTGGAAAAATCAATGTTGTGCTTTTCGTTGATTACATGTTCCGACAGTGCACATGTTTTTTTAAAAAGTCTACAATCACTTTTGTGTCTAGTGATTCTATCTTGTAAGATGGTGGAAGTTTGTCCTATATAATTTTTGTTACAGTCTATACATCGAATAGAATAAACTACATTAGATTTTTTTTAAATTAGTATCATTGTCTTTTAACCTGGAAAAAGTGTTACCAATTTTTAATATTTGTTTTCCACATATTCTGATACTGTCACTATTGTTTAAAATTTTTTCCAATTTATGATGAGTTTCTCCGCAGTAAGGTAAAGAAAAGTAATAACAGAGTTAAATTTCATTAAAGAATTTATAGAAAAATAGACGAAAGAATCTCAAATACTCAATTCGGTTTTTGCTGCGGCCTTGGCACTCGTGAAGCATTATTTTCAACCCAAGTTTTAATCCAAAGGTGTAGAGATGTAAATTACGACGTGTTCATGTGCGCCATAGACTTTGATAAAGTTCGTCATGAAAAAATGCTACAAATTCTTAAAACATCCGGTCTAGATAGTAATGATATTAGAATCATTGCATACTTATATTGGGGTCAGGCTGCATGTGTTAGGGTTGGTAATCGGTACTCTGAAGAAGTGGAGATCAAGCGTGGAGTTCGACAGGGCTGCATATTGTCACCACTTCTGGTTAATCCTTATGCTGAAACAATCCTGAATGAAGTGTTAGAACACGCAAATGAAGGCAGAATCATCAATGGCGTTCTTATGAATAATATTAGATACGCAGATGACACCTTGTTAGTTACAGGATCAATTGAACATCTTCAATCGTTTTAAAACCGAATTGTGGCAATTTGTGAGATATATGGACTCAAACTCTACGCAAAAAAACAAAGTTTATGGTTATTAAAGAGACAGTCGTAAATAATACTAATTATAACATTGCAGTTGGTAATGACTCAATTGAACGCGTAAGTCAGCTAGTGTATCTGGGCACTAATATCAACGAAAGCTGGAACCCTGGTACAGAAATAAAGAGTAGAATTGCCAAAACAAGAACAAATTTTATAAAATTCAGGAAAATACTTTGCAGTCATGATCTCAATTTGGAACTTCGCATGAGAATGGTTCGCTGTTATATATTTCCAGTACTGCTTTACGATGTTGAAGCTTGGACCCTGACTGAATCGCTTTTGAAAAACCTAGAAACATTCGAGATGAGGGTCTACCGCCGTATTCTGAAGATCAGTTGGGTAGAAAGAGTCACAAATGAAAGGGTTCTGCAACGTTTAAATAAAAGTTGCGAGGTAGTGAATACGGTCAAAAGACGTAAATTGGAATACTTTGGTCATATAATGCGCCACCCAGAAAAATACGACATACTACACCTTGTCATGCAAGGTAAAATAATGGGGAAAAGAAGTGTGGGCCGCCGTACGACTTCCTGGCTTAAAAATCTTCACCAATGGTTTGGGAAATCTACCACTCAATTATTTCGCGCGGCAGTAAATAAGACCATTATTGCCAATATGCTGAGTAACATGAGAGCCAACGATCGACAAACGGTCTAGGCACTTTAAGAAGAAGAAGGTGTGTATTAGTTAAGAATTAAATTAATTACAATGTGCACTAACTTACATCTTTTTTGAGGATGTTACACAATGATGTTAAAATATGATGAGTGATTGTCATGAATAACAAAACTAGCTATTACAGTTGAAGCTTAGTACAATAAAATAATTAAAAACACATATTTAGTTTTCGGATTACTTAATCACATTAAAATATTTAAAAGTTATTTAAAATAATCAATAAAATTCACCATATTGTTCTAAATTATAGTTTAAAATCCTTTGGTCGTACTTCGGCCGGTTTAAATTAAGGTTGAACGATTCTTCTTTTACTAATGTTAGACAGACGTCAGTTTGTTATCAAGGTTGGCCTTTTGCTGTTTGCCCTCTCAGTACAACAAGTTAGTAATGATGAAATTACAATCACTTTGAGATTACTATTTTGCACCAATCTTAGAAAACCGAAAAAATAACACAAATCATAAAAATCAATTTGGTGGCGAAATTATTCAACTGAGGAGATAATGATTGAGTATCTCATTTGTGAAATGTTGAAAACTTTTAGTCATTAACCAATTCAACACATTAAAATTGTTATTACTTCAGAATTATCTAATTACATTGACATACTGTTCTTTATATTTAAATATCTGGTAGTATGCTGTTGGAGTCAATTGCTGTTTTATTGACTTCGTAACTTAGTAGGTATGAATAAATTTCACTTAGATGTTTTATATCTGTTTTTTTATTAATGCAGTTTTGTTCTTGGTAGATCCAAGCCATTTCCAGGAAAAGTCTCTTAGTATAATTGGGTTCAATATCTAAGATTCTAGTAGAATCGTAGTCCATCTGATGTTGTGTTTTATTTATATGTTCTGCTAACGCGCATCTCTCTGGATATAACCTGGCATCGCTTTTATGAGAAGTTATTCTACCTTTCAGTGGTCTAGAAGTCTCACCTATGTAAACTTGATTGCAATCTATGCATGGAATTCTATAAATGATATTACATGCGGATTCCTTTGGTGTTTTATCTTTAACATTGCTATGTATGGAATTTATTTTTAGGGCTGTTCTGTTAGCAATTTTTACATTTAAATTGGATTTTAGTATTCTAGCAATTCGTAATGTTATGTCTTTTATGTATGGTAAGGAAATATAACTGACTGCTAATTGGGTTACATCAGGATTGTGTAAATTAGTATTGTTGTTAACATTTGCATTACTTATGTTGTTGTTAATGTTCGTAGTGTATGTGTTGTCATTAATGTGTGTACTAGGGTTGTTCGGTGGTGGTTCACCAACCGTTTGGGCCCCATATGTTAATGCTGATGATTTATTGAATAGAATGTTATTAATAAGCCGTAGAGGGTAAGAATTATCTATAAATAATTTTTTTAAGATGTTCAGGTTGTTTGTATGAAAACTCTTGTTTGATATTTTCAAAATTCTGTTTTTCATTTGTTGAACAAGGTTTAATCTTCATCTGGTATTTGTGATATGAGTTGAAATTTAGGTAACGACCTGAGTGACAAGGTTTTCTATACCAATCCACTAGTATAATTTTATCACTTGATCTGATTAATCTAGTGTCCCCAATAGATTGGTTATAGTTCTATTCCTAACTAGTCAGCAAAGACTACCCAACTACTCTAATTTCACAGATATGGGGTTTTACGAGAACATCAAATCCAGATTCGGTGAGTTAGCTGTTGAGAAACTACAATTGTGGTCCAAATCCAATATGAAATTGGCTAAAGAGTATAACAGAAGAAGCTTCCTCTTAAGATGCAAACACGCTGGATTACAGCCTCAACACATCAAGGCCTGCACAAGACCAGTGGAAAACCTATTACATAGGCAACAGATCAACGACAATAAATTCACACACTACAATAACAGGTTAGGTTTAAAACTTCTTAATGTTGAAATTATTACAAAAATCTCGGTCGAGTTCGTTAATTGGCCGTTTGGGCATGACATCAAATCAAAATGGAAAAAAATTCGTAACTTTTCTACTTCACCCTGTACAAAAAAATGTTAGGGGACTTTTTTGTTTGTCTTAAAAAGACCTACAACTTTTATCTGAAACATTTTTTTCTGAAACGTATACAAAAAGCATTTGCGAAGCGATTCATCTAACTTTTAATATATTCAATTGATATAATAGTCCGGCAGCTAGGGGGGTTTCCGTGGCCCATTCTCCTCCTGTTGATCAAGAATGTTTTTTTTATGTATTTTTTTTCGCTAAATCCAAATATCAAACCTGTTTTTTCGAAAAATGGTCGGGTAAATTGTTATTAACAATTTAATTGTTTAAAAATTTCTAACTAGAAAACTAAGAGCGATACGAAATTTTTCTTAAATACTATTTTGATCCTTAAGAAAAAACAAAAAAATGAGCTTAAAAAAATTAAAATCCGTTGGTTGGAACCCGAGATATTGCAAAAATAGTTAAAGAATATTGCAAAATATCACTCCTAATGTTTTTGATCGCAGATTTTTGATCATAACTCGGGTTCTAATAAAGCTATCATATTTCAGGACCTTTCATTTTAAAGGTCACATTATTAGCTTTAAATTAAAATAATATAAATGTCTCTAATATTGTTTTTAACAAAGTTATACCTACTTAAAAGCCAAATTTTTACATAAAAATCGCTAAGTACTTTGTTTATTGCAACTTTTCATTAGGTTAGGTATAAAAAGTCTACAAAAATTTTTCTGTAATGTATTCTACGATTAAAGAAGAACATTTTACGATTTGTTTAATATATCTAAGTATTTTCTTCCTGAGATATAGCAGTTTTAAATAACAGACATTTATGTGCGCTAGCCAAGCACGTCGCGAGCGCTTTTGTTCGAGTTGTGAGCTGCTAAGCTCCTTTTTTTTTAAGGATATTATTATTATTATTATTATTGTAATCAAGCTAGATCCTTAAAAAATCGTTGCTTTGACCAAAAAAGAAAATTATTCAATCCAGTTACTTCTAAAATATGAATTGATTGAAGAAAGCTCGTTATTTGATAGTGGCGGATTTTTTAGCAAGCAACAGGACAAAAGCTCTCTACTTCGAGAACTAGAACGAGAAGCAGCTAAACTAGGTAGTAATAACGAACTGTCAAAAAATAATATTTATACAGTTTTACTAGTTAACATCATGCTAGTTATGCGTAAATTACCGTAGAGTAATTTAAGTACTTTTGATGATTTGGCTCACGTTTTCTGCAAATTTGTTAACCTTAAAATATCGTTGCAAAATACTAAAAGAGTTTATTTTGTGTTTGACTTGTATTTTAATGTATCTATTAAGCCTTCCGAACACCTTCGAAGAGCAAAAAATTTAGAGTCTTACATTATACCATGTTATATCTGGAGAAAATCCTCTTCCAAAATAATCTGACAAATTTTGGAGTTCTAGTGATAATAAAATTCAATTACAGAAATTTTTAAGTAATTTTATTTTGAATAATCCTGCTATTTTCGATAACAGGCAGTTGATATTTAGTACAATAAACGATACAACTAGTAACTAGTTCGAATATGGAAGTTGATCTAGATATTTTACAAAGATGTTAAGGAAGCTGATCTCAAATTAATGCTGCATATAAAGCATAGTACCGAACATAGATATAAAAATCCATACCTTATATCTTCGTATACAGATGTATTTGTACTGAGATTATATTATTTTAATGAATTTGTTTAAAATGTTCTGCTGCAGGTATTACAAATTTATAATTATTAATACATTTTGTAATTTACTGAAACAACCCTATTAAAGTTTATTTTTTTTTTAAAGACTATTTTATTTAATTTACATTTGTGAATAATCTATATATTTTTTCATTTGTATGTTTATAATTTATTAAAAATAAAGAGGAGCTTAGCAACTCACAACCCGAACAAAAGCGCTCGCAACGTGCTTTGCTAGCGCATATAAATATCTATGCCATCTAAAACTGCTATATCTCAGAAAAGAAATAACTTAGATATATTAAACAAAGCCTTAGTTGTTCTTCTTTAATCCTAGTATACATTACAGAAAAATTTAAGAAAACTTTTTATACCTGACCTAAAAAAAAGTTGTTATAAACAAATTACTTAGCGATTTTTATCTAAAAATTTGGCATTTAAGTGGCTATAACTTATAAAAACAATGTTAGAGAAATTTATATTGTTTCAATTAAAAGCTAATCATGTGGCCTTCAAAATGAGATGTCCTGAAATATGATAGCTTCATTAGAACTTGAGTTATGATAAAAAATCTGTGATCAAAAACATTAGGAGTGATATTTTGCAATATTCTGTAACTATATTTGCAATATCTCAGGTTCTAACCAACGGATTTTAATTTTTTAAAGCTCATTTTTTTTGTTTTTTCTTAAGGATCAAAATAGTATTTGAAAACAATTTCGTATCTTTCTTAGTTTTCTAGTTAGAATTTTTTAAACAATTAAATTGTTAATAACAATTTACCCGACCATTTTTCAAAAAAAACAGGTTTGATATTCGGATTCAGCAAGAAAAAATACATCAAATAAACATTCTTGATCAACAGGAGGAGAATGGGCCACGGAAACCCCCCTAGCTGCCGGACTATAAATCTACTGATGCGCCTGGCTTACCAAGAGCCATTTTTGTATAAGGCATGGATAATATAGTAAATATATTGCAATAACTTAATACAGACATAACTAGTGTCTCGCAAAGTTGTGTCCTTAACTTAAAGTTTAAGATAAACTTAGAAGCATACAGACCCCTCAGTCGCAAATACATCTTTTTCGTTAATTTTTTTACTTTTGTCGTAAATATTGTCGTATTTTTTAATATGACCCCTAAATTTTTTATACAGTTTGAAATTTGCAGATCGGTGTCGCCTATTTGAACATGAAAGTCCCTACAATTTTGCGAACAAAATAATATTAAAGTAGATTTGTCGGGGTTTATGTGAAAGGCAGAGTACTGACAAATCTTGTCTAGATCAGAGTTTAAATTCGCAGCAGCTATTTCAGGGTTTTTGGTATCGAAAAAAATTGTAACTTTAGTAGCATCGGCAAATGATTGCACATTGGAAAATCTGACATTTAAGGGCAGATCGGCAGTATAATTTAGAAACAATAGTAGACCGAGGACCGACCCCTGAGGTACTCCGGACTGGACGATGAATGCAGGGGACTTCACGTTATTAACAGACTTCTGTTCTTGAGGTAGTTACGGAAAAACTCAACTAATACCTAATCGAACCAAAAAACTTTAGTTTTGAAAGAAGAAGTTTATGATTAATTTTGTCAAATGCCTTAGAGTAGTCGATGGAAACCACAACTACTCCTAGATTTTAGTATTTAGCTCTGATGTTGTTGTCTGTTAGGTTGAGCAATGCTGTAGTAGTTTTGTAGTACTTACGAAAACCTGACTGATTTTCTGGCAAAACTTTGCAGTTTTCAACAAATTCAGATACTTGCAATTGAACCACTTTTTCTAAGACCTTTAATAAAGTAGGTAGCTTACTTATAGGCCTAAGATCACGTAACTCTTCCGGGTTTGTAACTTTAGGCAAGGAAATAACAATCGATTGCTTCCACAAACTAGGAAAAAATCCTATTTCAAGGCAGGAGTTAATATTAGTTAGATGTAAGGAGATGACGGGTGGACTGATTTTTATCATATTGAGGTTTATCCCGTCAATTCCTTTGGCATTAGGGAAAATATTCCTAATTATATTAATAATGATACTCACCCCAGCAGGTTTAAAATCGAATCTGTTCCCTGCAACAAAGTATTATTATTGTAGTAATAAAAAACGCCTTCCAAAATGTTGCTGTTAAATTAAAATTAAAAATTGTTCTTTATTTAGAAATTTGCTATTATATTTTCACAGTTTAGGTATGTTTTGTACATAACATGATCAAATAAACTATCTTTACATAAGGAAAATTCACATTATTCATACAATATTTAAGGCTACATTTACCACCTGTTTTCCTCTCTGAACCTATTCACTATTTTCTTGCAAAATTTTTGGTGTGTCTTACATCTTTTTACTTTCTCAGGCAATGAATTATACAACCTCAAACCATCTCCGAAAAGTGATTTCTGTAGAAAGGTGTATTTTGTATAGTCTATGTTAAAATTTTAAGCAGATCGCACAGGGTAACTGTTTAGTTCAGATCTTTTAACAAGAAATCTTTTTAAATAGTTTAGTAGTATATTATTTTCTATTTTAAAAATTAAACTTAAATTTTCTTTTTTAATTATTTGGCTTACATTTAACCATCCTAAAAGATTTAACATGTTATTAATTGGCGTAAATTTATTACAGTTTAAGATTGTACGCATACATTTATTTTGCAAAAGTTGCAGTCTTTGAATATCTGAACCGTTACATGCAATAAGCAGTAATGCACAGTATGTAAAATGTGGATAAATTATTGTATTAAATATCAGTAACTTGCTCCATTGAGATAAATTTCTTGAAATCCTATAAAAAAAGCCTGCTTTTTTACCTATTTTCTTACATATGAAGTCCATATGAGCAGAGAAACTTAATTTACTATCCAAAACTACCCCTAGGTATTTACAGGTATCAACAAAACTAACATTTTCCCCCCTTTAGAAATTCTATGATCCTCTGCCAAATAAGCACTACATCTCTGCTGCGTGCCCAAAACCATACAACTTGACTTTGTTACATTTAATTTAAGTTTGTTTAAGCAAAGCCATTTATGTAACTTTTCAAGTTCACTATTTAATTTACCAGTCAGGTCTGTAAAGTCACTGCCCGCAACAGAAATCAGTGTGTCATCAGCAAAGAGATTAACAAAACTAGCATCTAATTTACAAAAAATATCATTCATATATACTATAAATAAAATAGGTCCCAAAACACTACCCTGCGGCACCCCAATCCCATTGCACACCGTTTCAGACATAAAATAATTGTTAACATCATTCGAGTTACTAAGATGTTCCGAAAGAGGATTGTTTGACATTTTGCCTGTACTAATTCTCATAGCTTTTATCTCTGACCGGAGTTTTTAGTATTTCTTTGCTGCTCAAGAAAAGTCAGGTACGCACGCTTTTCTCTTCTGATGGAGGCAAGTGCAAAATTCCTCATTTCTTTAAAGTGGTTTATGTTCTCAGAGGCGACTTATTTGCTTTGTAAGCTACAAATGCTCTTTTCTTTTGTTTTAAAATTTGCTTAACGGGATATGTTAACCAAGGTTTGGTTACACGAATCATTTTGATAGGGGAATTTTTATCGAAAGGTTGCAATATAGCGTTTCTAAGTTTTTCGACCTTCTTATCTCTGTTGTATACACGGAAGATCTCATCCAATTAAGAACTCGTCCTCGTCAACCTTGGAGAAATCTCTAAATGAAATTTATGGATTTTCTCAAATGGTAAAACTTCCATGAGCGTTTTGACTAATTTATGGTCAGATACAGGTTTTGCATCTAATGTTATACAGTTCGTCAAATTTTGGTTTAAGTTTGTGAAAATTGGATCTAGAAGAGGCCGTGGCTTTCAAAGCATTTAGTTGGGGTGCCTCTACCAATAACGCTAAGGGAAAAAACCTGCTAGAGAGCATCTCAAAGCTAGGGTTAATTTATCTAAACGACATAGCAAGTAGATGCCAGTGGGACGTTTTGGATGAACATGGATCCAGTGAAAGTTATGAGGATTGGAGAAACATAGTAGAGGTAATTGCATCAAACACGCTTACGATGTCAAAAGTATATACCCAGAGAGCCATGTCTTTTAAAAAACGGATATGGTGGGGTAAGGATTGTAAAACAGCGAACGCAAGGAGAAAGAATGCCCTGAAGATGTGTAAATCCCAAGCCTCACTAGAAAATTATATAAATTATAAGAAAATGGCAGAAATATTGAGAAGTACATCAAGGGAAAAGAAAAGTTTTATGGAATTCACAAGTAAATTAAACAGAGATACAGGCATCAAACAAGTACCTATGGGACACGGTAAGAAAATTCTCAACCTCAAACAATAGAAGCTTCAAACATAAAACAACTAACGAGAATTGGATGCATCAATTGTTACAAAGTCTATGTGGTACAAGGATAATAAACCTATAGAAAACCTCAATTCATAAATAAGTTCAAATCACCGAAATTCAAAATCGATGAAATAGAGTATATTAGAAAAGACAAAAGGATTCGGCGCCAGGAGCAGATAATATAACTTACTTAATAATAGCACACCTACCGAGGTTCATGCTAACTCGTCTATTAGAAATTTATAATAGGATTCTTAATGGCATGGCAGAAATTCCATTGGATTGGAGAACACAGACAATATTTCCTATTCACAAGCCAGGTAAAGATCCGAATCTGCACTCAGGGTACAGACCCATTGCCCTCTCATCTTTTATTAGCAAAATCTTTGAAAATCTTATATGTAACAGACTGTAACATTATGTGGAAAGATTGGGCTTATTAAAAGAAGGCCAAAACGGCTTCCGTAAAGGATACTGGAAAATATATTAATATTAACAACTAGTATTTTTAGAGGATTTACCCTCAATCAGAAATCAGTTTGTGTCTTTATTGACTTACAAATGATAAAGTAAATATTAACCGGTTGTGCAACATTCTTAATGATATTAACATCAGGGAAGACATTATTGAGACTATAGACAGGATCTTTATTTGGCGCTCTTTAATAACCCGGTCTAGTAATACAGGAGAATGGATAGGACATTACCATACTAACAGGGGTTTACCCCAAGGTTTTCCCTTTAGTCCTTTACGTTTTAATTTATATATAACAAGGATAATAGAGGCTGGAAATAAGGAAGTGGAGATCGTATTATATGCTGATGACATTGTATTAATCTCTCATGGCCAAAATATAGACCAAATAACTGGAAATATAGAAGAAGTCTTGGATAAAATTTATCTTCAGCTGCTCTTACTAGATATGAGCATAGGACTTGACAAAACTAAAGCTATAATCTTTGGTAAAAGGAAACCTAAAGTCAAACCCATTCCTGTTAGGATTAGGGGACATAGTATAGACTGGGTATCCCAATATAAATATTTAGGCGTGATTCTGGATTAGTCATTAAATTGGACAACCCGTATAGATTACTGTTGCGAGAAGGCTACTCATGGAATCAATGCAATGAGAGCGTTAACAAGAATATGGTGGGGAGCCGATCCAAAGACATTATTGAATATTTATAAAGGTTTTGTTAGACCCCACTTAGAGTTTGGCATGATAGCCCTTTTTAAGACCAACAAAAATAACTGGAATAAACTTGGTAGGCTTCAATTTCAGGCACTTAGAGTTGCTTTGGGTTGTATGAAATCAACTTCTACGAATGCACTACTAAGCAAAGCAGGATAATGCTCACTATATCATAGAAGAATTTGGTTAAGTGCCAAATACTCTACTAAGGTTTTCTCCCTTAGCAGAAATCCATGTAGAAAATATTTGCTAAAATTCTATGAATTATATAATAAAAATCCCAACTACTGGAGAAACTGTGCCCCACCGGATATAATGAAAGGGCTCGATCAGGTGTTGTTATATACTAATAAATTACATGTAAGTTCCTTACTTCCCTGTTATGAAATAGATTTAGATGATATCACCAGAGAATTGAAATGGATTAATTCGGGAATTAAAAATAAGTCTGATACTGGTAATATAGACTTTATAGAAAAAATTAACGATAAGTTTCCGAACTACACGATGATATATACAGATGCTTCAGTGGACTCGGCAAATGATGAGAGAGGCACTGGGCTTGCAATCTACTGCAACGATCCAAAGATATAGATCAAAAGTCGATTGTTAGATGGCACTCCAATCTGTACAGCAGAGATTGTTGCAATTCGGGTAGCAGTTCAGAAACTGTTTGACATCAAGGCTAATGGTCTAATAATTTCTAATTTTTTGAGTGGTGTACAAAAAATAGCTAATTGCAGAATCTCAGTTAAATATGTTCATTATGTTATAAAAATAAAAAAAATTATAGCCCAAATAAGAAAGAATGGTAGCGATATTAATTTAGCATGGATAGGTACCGAGTCACACATCTATAAAAGGTAATGAAATTTCTGACTTGTAACAAGTCACATCCTTCCAAAAATCCAGTATCAGTAGTATATGTAGTATACCCCTTTAAAATCAAAATTTTGTTTAGCGTCAGTCAAAAGTTTGTCTAATGTAAAATCTTCATTTTTAGAATGGTACATCCAAATCTGTCGCTGTAAGTCTTTTTTTTAAATAAACTTCTCGAATGTATCAGTTTTACTTCCTTCATCTACAACTTTCTCATTATTTTTCAATCCTTCCTCCGTATTTTCCAAACACTGATCTAAAACAATTAAGCTTTTAGAATATTTGTCATATTAATTAGTTTCAAAAAATATACCTCAGTTACACAAAGGTAGTTAAGAGATTTAAAAATATTTAACAAAATTTTGAATTAAATTATAGTCACATAAATGTATAATTTTAAAATTTTAAATCTGACAACATTGTATATAATTTATTATGATATCTGTTAAAAACGGTTATGTATTATGTTAATAATATTAATTTTATTTAAAAAGGTGATACATATTTATAAATTCATTACAAAAAACTCTCTCAATTAATCTAATGCAAAATATATAACTTTATGTTAGCAGTTAGTTAGGATTGATTTAAAAGAAATAGGTATTTACGGTAGTAAAGATTTAGGTAAACAAGCACTTTTGCAGCTGTTTCTTTGTTTCTTAAACATACCATAACATTTAATGATGTTGTTGTGTATTTCTATACTGATTTTTTTGGCATTGTTTATTGATTATTTGTATCTTTAAAAATTTTAACCTTTGATAATATGTGCTGTCAATTTTTCGACAGTAGGTAGGAGAACCTCTACCCTCCATAGTAGGAGAGGACGTTTTCAATTTAGGTACCAACCCAACAAACTGAAGCGGCGGTGCCCATCACCGCACATGAAGCATGTATAAGGATTAGAAAATGCCCATCTTCGCATAAGGACCAGGTACAGGGAATAAAAATGTATCTAACTGCGCTCACAATAGATAATTGACATACTATTAAGAAAACTGTTGCTTATATAAAAATTCTTGTGATAATTAGCTACTTACACTTGTTTTGGAGACATTGATGCTAAATTTCTACGAGAAATACAATTAAAAAAAAAACAGTTTTGTATGTCTTATTATACGTATATTGTATACAGCTCACAATTTGAAAACAATAGTTACAATTTTGAACAGAATTACAAGTTGCCATAATAATCCTTACTAATACTATAAATGTGAATGTAAGTTTGTTTGTTACGCTTTCACGCGAAAACTACTCAACCGATCATCATGAAAATTTGTACACATATTCTTGGAGGTATTAGAATTAACATAGGATACTTTTTATTAAAAAAATCACAAAAACTACCTTCTTCAACGCCATCTAGCGGTTCAGTAATGAAGTTCCAAACCTAAGTATGCCACCGTAAGGTGGCGCAGTTAATATCTTATATATTTAAACTAGCAATTACGACTTAATAAAGTACTATGGCGCCACCGTAAGGTGGAGCAGTTAATATCACATATATTTAAACGAGCAATTCTTACTTAAGGTTTATTTCGCATATATCTCATATATTTCAACAAATTCTTGCTAAATTAAATAATATGACGTAAGGTGTCGCAGTTGCTACCTAATATATTTAATCGATAAATTACAAAATATAATCAAAAAATAGTATACAGCTGAAAATTTACGAGAAAATATGATAAAAACGATAAGATCAAAAAAAAAAATTTAAAACAAAATAAAATCGTAAAAATTTGAAAAAACCAAAAAATACATCAGTTTTATGCGGTACGAAGTCCGCGGGGTCAGCTAGTGAGATATAATTTTAACAAAGTGCATTTTGGAAATTTTATTATTTAAGTACTCGTTAATTTGTCTAGATAAAAACTCGAATTTCTTCCTTAAAGCGAGATTCTTCGAAACATGTGTTTTGTTTAAATTATTACATTTTACATATGTCTCAGACTGTACATTCAAAAGTTCATTCACAAAAATAAATATTGTCGGGTGGGTATCATACATGGATTCGTTGAAATGCGAGTGGAATGACTCGCAAGCATTCGTGGTTTTATTCAGAGCTGCAGATGCATCCGCCCAAATATGTGGAGGATAAGTTGACTCGGAAGTTAAATATGTTTCTACGAGATAATCGGAAAATTTTTCCAAGTTATCATCGTCAGGGTTCCTTTCATAGAGTTCGAAGAAATAGAAATCCTCCACATCTTCTGGTTTCAGAAATACAAGTCCAAAACAATAGTGTAACCATTTACCTATTTCTGAATGTGTATCTTTATATTGTTGAACTAATCCCAATTTTTTAATTTGACGGTACCATGATTGAGTAAGATGAAATCTGCACCCCGTAATTTTAGTATTATTCCACATCCGTTTCACAGAAATATGTATTGACATTTCAAAATCTATAACAATTTCTGCGGGTGACAAATTTAAATTAAAGGTATTGCAAACATTTAGAATTTTAGAAAAACATAATTCATATGCACTTAGACATTAATCTTTTAGCAAACAGAAAATAAGTGGTATATAGTGACCATTTAAATAACCATGAATTGTGAACATTTGTTTGAAAAATCTGGTGCAATAGGAAAATGTTCCATCCATGTAAATCACTGTAGATTTGCATAACGCTTGTAAATTATTTGTAGGTACATGAGAAAATTATTAAATTGTTAATAGTATCGTTTACTTGTAGAAAATCTTCTCCTCTGTTCGTTTTCGGATTTAATTCTTGTACAGCTTTGTAGACTTCCAAAATCGATTTTGGCAGAGCGGGAAACAGTTTTCGACGTGCGTAGTACATATTTTTCTTCACACATTTTAAATCAACCGATGACAGATTCATCAAATTGGTTCCTTGTTCCATCAATTCATTTCTAATAATTTTCGAAGGCCTTTCACTAATGGTACTTTCAGCTTTTCTCTTTACTGAAGCAGTCATTTGTTGTCGCTCCAAAATATTGTCACTTTCAGGTTCATGGTTATGATTTTCTTTGACTTCAGTCAATATTCGATTGAATCCCGTATCACCCAATGTATGAATGTAAGCGTTACAATTTTTTTTAAAACACCGCCACTTAGTTTCTCCAGAACTTAATTTCCGGTGATGTTCGCGGTATTTAAAATTATTCACCAAAAGTAATGTTTTTCCGCGTTGACTGATCATTTCACTTATTTCACAAGTTGCCATACTTTTTGAAAAATTCGTACACAAAAATGAAATTAGAACTGAAATAATCTTGTCTGAACTCATATTTATATTCGATATAAAACAATTAGAAGACAATGAAGGCATTTCTTAGGAAAGAATTACTTAACTATTAACTGATTCCGTGAATCAGTTTAAAAATCATTAGATATTGAGGGGATTACGCAGGTAGGTGAAGGGTGATGTGCGGAGATGGAAACTTTCAATATTGTAATTACCGAGACCTTCAGATTGATACCTGAAAAAGTGCGCAGATGGGCACTGCCCAACTGTAGTGCCAATCCAAGAAATAAAATGCATAGGTAGTCTACTGAGATAGAAATAAAAAGTGAACGGATAATAGTGTGATAATTTTGTTAAGCACTTTAATTAGGTAATTTTATTTATTGTTGTACTTTTAGATTTGAAAGAAAAATTTAACTTTAATCCTACTATAATAGTTGCTTTGTGATCTGTGACCATCTCATCCCAAATATAGCATCGTCTAAATTTAATATATTATTTTTTATAAATACATGATCTAAGCACGTTTTAGTTCTATGTGTAGGTACATGGTACATTTATTAGAGATCTGAAATTAAACTCTGTCATTATGTCCATATAGTCCGAGGATTGATCTGCAACCAATATATTTATGTTGATGTCTCCTAAAAACACATGATTTTCAACATTGTTATATTTAATTTGTTCTAGGTATTCCCTAAGAGATTCTAGAAATAACTTGTGGAAGGGGGTCTATAGGTTCCTGTTAATATAAGGATTTTGCTACTCTTATTATCAAATATTTTTATTTTGAGAAAGTTAAAATTAGTGATCGAAACTATTTCACTATCAAATATAATACCATTTTTTATATATATATTAATATATTAATTTGACCCTGATTGTAAACAAATCCATAATTATCCATTTGAAAAAAGTTCATGTTTTCAAGTATAAATGTTTCTGTGAGCACAATGCAGTCAAAGGAATGATCTATATCTGACAAGACAACCTTTAACTCATCTAGATTTTTTGTACACTTCTAATATTTTGCTGAAATATAGTTAAATTTGAATTAATGTTTTCCTTAAGGTGTTTTTTTTTACTTTATTGACTGAATGAACTTTCTTAGTATTAAATGGATAAAAATTTATATCGCGAATAAATTGGTTCATATTATTTGATATCTTTAAAAATATAGAAATCTGAAATTAGAAAAAAGAAGACTAAAAGAAAATACTCGTTTTATCTGTCTTTTTTGCAATGATGATTAGTAGCTTATAGTTTAATTATTTAGAAATAGTATGCAGGCCGAGCTAACAAGTTATAGACTATAATTTAAGAAGTTTACAAATTTTAGAACTTAAAAAGTAAAGAAAATACAAAAAAAACAATTTATAGTAATAATATATAATATCGAAGAAATAAAATGATCTTCACTATTTATTGTTTACTTGCCATCTAAGTACAAATCTAAGTACTAAGGACTTTTTCTGTTGAGGATCAATGTCTTGATTATTGTCATGGTCACGGTAGTGTAAGGTCTTCCTATTTGTACGGTTGACCATTAACAAATAAAGTATGGTTTTTGATTTTCGCCGTAAAGCTTTCTTGTCTAGCAGCTTTTAGGGCGCTGTATAGCAATTTTTTTGCTGGTAGTCTTCTGCCGGATAGTCGAGGCAGTCACGATCAAACTAAAATAAACGATACTTACCCAGGTCAAACTTTTTACAATAACTATGAAATAAATGTATGTTATTCTTGAATCTAGATGATACTGTTTAATTTTACTCTGAATATTATCTAAAAATTATGTACAAATAGGATGTCACTTTTTTCTGAAATCGCTTGGAAATGTCTAGTTTCTCGGATCAAATTCGAGCCGCAAAATACACTATTCGTGTATTTTGTCCGTTGCTGGGCAACGAACTTTTTCGTACTGTACGGGAATATTTTGGGCAGAAAGTTTGAGAGCCCTGCGCGCCATATTGCCATATTCAGGAAAATTGATAACCAACAGTTAAAAATTTGTTTTATGCAGAATTTTAACGAAGACATCGCTGCAACAAAAATGGAAGTAATTGCATTTCAAAATAAATTAACTTTAAGATCATTTAGTCTAAAATATAAAATGTATCTGGCCTTCAGTAAGTAAAGACAAATATTCAATTCCATGTCGTGTTGCCTTAAAAATGAAGGCGTTAACCTGTTTGTGTAAATCTTTTTTCTCCAATATAAAGTTTATTAAAAATAAATATCGCAATCCACTTACCGATGAACATTTTATAACACCGCAGAAGACAACTTTTAAAACTTAAACTGGCAATTTATCGATATCATGCATACGGTTACTCATCAAACTTTTTCTGCTTTATCGAATAAGGGGTTGTAAAAGATGATTCAGTCTAATTCGTGTTTTCGGCAAAATTTATTTCATTTTTTTATTATAATTATTCCACGTTAATAAAATATATTTAGTTAATAAATTTGTTCAATCGTTAAGTCGTTTTAGTTTATGGTTTACAGTTCAGGTGTGAGGAGGACTAAAGTATATTTATTTAAATTTTTAATAATTAAGGCGTGATGGGTAAACGTAAGCATCACAACCTTACATCGAGTGACTCCGATTCAGATAGCTCCACAGATCATGGAAATTACAAATATCGCAATTCGGGACGAAAACGCTCTGAAGGAGATACCGTTAACGTGGGCAGATTAAAGAAAAAAAGAAATAGCACTAGGCAGTTACGCACGCATCAAACAAGTGAAATTGCGACTCATAGAAACTCTACAACTCCTTTTAATACAAATAGGACAACAACAGAATACGAACACGCTAAAGCAGCTTCTAAGCGGAGCCCCACGCAGTCCGTTGAATCAAGAGTCGATCGCTTGGAGCAACTCTTAGAAATGCTGGCACAACAAGGGCAAAATACAGAGCCCCGTCCCATTTTCTTGAGAAGAGACTGCATACTGGCATTTAACCCGGAAAATGAAAATTTATCCGCTATTAAGTGGATAGAGAAGGTGGACCAAATCAAGCACATTAATAGCTGGGATGATGTTACCACAATATACCAGGTACAATCAAGGTTGGCTGGAATGGCACAAAACTGGTATCATAGTCTAACGGACTATTCGCATTCCTGAAGTGAATTGAAGGCACTTATTACTAAAACATTTCCAGACCATGTTGATTACGCAACTGCACTGAGAAAAATGCTTAGTAAGGTGAAGGCACGCAATGAATCTATGACGACTTATTACCTCAGAAAAATGGACCTGCTTAGAACGTGTCAAATATCTGGAAGAAATGCAGTATCGTGCCTTATTAATAGTATACCAAACGTCACAATACAAAATGGTGCAAGGCCTGGTCATAACGTTACGCCGGAGGCCCTTTACGAGGAATATCTTTCATCTTTACGAGATGACGACCTATACGAGACTAGTACTAGTACACCACAAGCAAACAAACGCCCTGAGAGATCTGAAACACGTTACCTATTCGATCAGCAAAAGGAACAAAGAAATAGTATGGCGAGGATGGATCCCAAACAAGTGCAGTGTTTCAATTATTGCAAATCGCGAGAGCATTATCAATTCAAATGTCCCAAGAAACGTCTAGAATGCACCAAATATACGCTACTAGGTTACGACGCTAGTAACTGTCGCGTAGGACAGTCACGGAACCGTCCAGATGTTGCCTCCACGGGTAAGTTTTTAAACAATTTACAAATTCCTAAAATTTCTGAGCATCATGATACAAATACATGTTATTTCATTGATTGTATTATAAATGGCGAGCCTGTGAGAGGTTACGTTGATTCAGGCTGTAGTGCGGTAACGATTCGAGAATCAGAAGTTTGGGTTAAATCCTGAATAAGCGACCTCTGCTTGATAACGTGGCTACGGCGGTGGAATAGTTTACGTCAATTCTAAAGTTTTAATACATTTAATCGTTGATTTAATTGCCGCTGATGTAGAAGCTCTAATTGTTCCTGACGATATACAAAACGTTCCTGTTATTGTTGGACTACCTTTTGTAACAATAAGAATGTCACATTTATTATACAAGGTGATCTGGTTTGGTTAATTAGTAAAAATGATAACATTTATTCATGCATGAACAAATTACCCCCGAAAAAGGTCAACTTACATGTTTCTGAAACGACTGTGATCCCAACGTAACACATCGGTTATATTTCAGTTTATAGCAATGAAGGTGTCGGTGATGTCTTTGTTGATTTGCAGTATAGAAATATACCTGGTAAATTCCATGTTATACCGAGATGTGTAACGAATTTGAGACAAGACGGCTTTCACCTGTAGGGCCTTTACAGACTTCTGTCGAAACCTAAATATTAAACGGGTACTCCGTGCTACTGCTACTCCTCGAGCGAACGGACAAGTTGAGTGGATGAACCGTTCTATCCTGTCAGCTATTACAGCTTCCACAGAAGATGAAACTCGGTGGGATGAAACTGTAAGTAAGATTAAGTGGGAAATTAACTCAATGGTTAATTCTACCACTGGTAAGACACCTTATGAGATATTTTTCGGATATCGCCCTCGAGGTGTTAATGATGCTTTTATTACGTTGCTTTTATTACGTCCGAGGTTGTTACCAGTGAACGGCTGAACATCGAATCATTAAGAGATAATGTCTCAAAAGTTACGAAACAACAACAAAGTCGACAAAAACATTATTACGATAAACGGCATACTCCTTTAAGTAAGTTTACGGTTGATCAACAAAAGCAAATAAAGGCGCTAATGACGGTCAGAGCAGAAAGCTTGAGCCAAAATATAAGGGACCCTTTGTGGTTACGAAGGTGTTAGAAAAGGACCGTAACGTGGTTTATCCAAGCTAAAACTTTTTGTTACGAGGTTGATACTAGCGATAACGAAACTGAATGAAGTTAAGTTACTTTTACTAGTAACATCAATGAGTAGTTTAAAAAAACTTATGTTTCTTGTTTTGTTTCAGCTATAGTTGCTTTCACGGGGACGTGAAAAGAAGTCTGGTTAGCCGCAGAAGACAACCTGTAAAACTTAAACTGTGAATTTATTGATATCATGCATACGGTTACTCATCGAAATTTTTCTGCTTTATTGAATAATGGGTTGTAAAAGATGATTCAGTCTAATTCGTGTTTTCGATAAAATCGTAACATTTATTTCATTTCTTTATTATAATTATTCCACGTTAATAAATTTTTTCAATCGTTAAGTAGTTTTAGTTTATAGTTTACAATTTGAATAATTGTATTAGTGTGATATGCAAGCATCACCCCGTATTTAATTGTTAAGTAGGTTAAATGTTAAATGCATGTTTTTATTAGTAAGGTGTTTAGTTAGCAAATTGCTTAATTAATTGTTAAATTATCAGCATTTTTAGTTTTAAATAATATGTTATAATTTATATTACGAAATAAAATAATTACTTGTAAAATTTAATTTAATATCTAATAATAAAAGTCTTCAGCTGAAGGGTTGGGTTCGAATGAATGAATCATTATTTATTTAGCTACATAAGCTAGTAACAAAACATTTACTTTTATATTATAACAGTATTTAAAAACTAGGAGGAGCGATTTGAATTTAAGTTGGAAACACTCGCGTTTGTTTATTGGTTAATTTGGAGTCAAGTTTACACTATAAAAATTTGCCACTTACATTTATAGGTTATGTTTTAAAAGTGTGAAATATTTATAATGGTGAATTTTGTTAATTGATTTCTTTTTTTAATATAATTATTGTAAGTTTACTTTGTGACCATCTTAGACCATATAGAAAGTGTCCATAAACATTTATTTTCAATTTTATTTAAATGAAAGAAATGTATTTAAATTTGCCGCCTTGTTAATTTTCTAGTAACTTTTTTGGCTGTCTGGCTTTTCAAATCACTCCTCCTAGTTTTTAAATAGAGTATAGTAGTGTAAACTGTACTATGTAACGTCGCTAATAACCTGTTGGTGGATGCGACCCCTCTCTTTTTAATAATAATAAAAAAACTACTGTGTCACTCGGCGGGAACTCTTAGCAGTTGTAAAATCCGTCGAGCACTTTTATAATAATAATAATAATAATAATAATAATAATAATAATAATAATGCTTTATTGTCAGAAATTTACAATTTGTCGACTTACATAAATATCTTTATGGCAGAAAATTCCTGATCAGAACAGACCATGCCAGTTTAAAGTGGCTACTTAGCTTTAGAAACACAGAAGGACAGATAGCAAGATGGCTCAAAAATTTGCAGGAATGTGATATTGAAATCGAGCACAGACCTGGAACAAGACATCGTAATGCTGATGCACTTTCCAGAAGGCCATGTCAACCTGATTGCCCCAATTGTACCTGCATGGAGCAGAACGAGGCAAAACTTGCATTAGTTAAGGTTGTGCCAGAAGACGAGAGCTTTATGCTGGTGGAGCAACAAGAAAACGATTCCGTTCTGAAAAAGATTCGGGAATGGAAGAGAATGGACCGTCATCCGTCGTGGCGAGAGATATCCTTATCTTCTCCTGCTTTAAAAGCATATTGGTCCCAATGGAATTCTTTAATTTTGGACGGTGGGCTCCTTCAAAGACTTTTTTACTGGGTAAACTGCACTAACGATGTTAAAGATTGGTGTCGTAAATGCACCACATGTGCTGCTAGTAATGGTCCGCATCGAAGACCGAAGGCGGAAATGCAGCAATACCTGGTTGGAAGTCCTTTTGAAAGAATCGCAGTAGATATATTGGGGCCACTTCCACAGACCGATGTAGGAAACAAGTACATCTTTAATCCCAAATCCCAAATAGTAAGCTGCATACACCGTTTGGAGAATCCAAAGTTTCCGAAGAAAAGAAAATACGTATTTCGGTGCAAAAGTTTAATGTTTTAAAAATGCAGAGCGCTTTCGTCGTCAGTTACGACATTCTCAATGCGGTCCCTACAATGGTGACAATAGAAAGATATAATATAAAATTAAGAGTGTTAGATACTTGTTAAGTCTCAAGACTGCGAAGGCTTTTCCATTAAATAAACACATCACAAACAGAATAAAACAATGTTAAAAGCTTATCATAATATCACAGGATGCCTTCATAATTAATGTAATAAATTCCGATCGTTTTTCTATCATAGATGGAAGTTTCAAGTCACATTTTGCCATCTTCTTCTTCTTCTAGGTTTTTTGGCCGTTGTTCAACTGGGACATTCGGCCAGTGCATTTAACTATATTGGTTGGGGTCACTTGATGTGAGTCGGATCTTCTCCTCCCCAGTGCATCTATAATCAATCCTTGTTTATGTCATTAATATTGTATCCAAATATATATTTTATTTATTGTGTATGCCTGTGTGTATATATGTGCGACTATTAGTGGTATGTTTGTTTATGGTATGATTATTGTTGGAGTTGGGTTAATTAGAATACAAGCAAAGAAGGAATCGTTACAACTTAATGTGGTTATGATTGAGGAATTGGATGATAAGGGAAATGATAATCTGTTTGGGGTTTACTAAAAGCATTGGTATGTTTATAGGTGATACTTTATAAATTTCTACTATCCGTTGGTATAGATCATAGTCCATCGTTTTGTTAATGGGGCATTCGAAAAAGATATGTTCGAGGGTTTCGACCCTCCCGCACTCGCAATAGGGTTCGTTTCTAATTTTGATTTTGAATAAATGTGCAGCAGAGAGGCAATGGCCGGTCCTCATTCTTATAATGGTCGTTATGTGTCTCCTATTTATATATTTTAAATTATAAAACCAAGGTTTGGTAGGGAATTCAGACTGTATCTGGTGATAATGTTTACCTTTAATTTCAGCTTGTTTTTTCCATGTTTCAGTGAAATTCTTTTTAATTTGCTGTTTAATTATGGGTAAAAGGTCCAAATATTCAATTTTTTTATTTTCTGGAATGTTTAAAGATCTCCCAATATTTGCTAATTTATCAGCTGTTTCATTTCCCTCAATTTTAGCATGACCCGGTATCCAGCCCAGTCTGAATTCCCCACCTCGTTTGTTAATATCAAATATTTTTTGCTTCGTACTTAATGTTCTGAAATCTCTATTACTATCTATATGATTGTTACATATGCTTTCTATGGCACTTTTTGAGTCCGATAATATTATTACTTTTTTATAATTTTTTTGAACACAGATTTCAATACTTTTCAGTATCGCTAGCGTCTCTGCTGCACATATATTCGTTTCCGGCATTAACTTAGCGGAATATGAATGGTTTATACTCGGGATGTAAATTCCCATCCCCACTTCACTAGATCCATTATATTTAATATTTTTTGACGCATCTGTATATACCAGAATACTGTCCCTGCCTTCCGGAGAATGTTTAAATGCCAGAAAATCTATGCATGTGCTAATTGAGTTTTTGTTGCATGGTATTTTAACTGTAGGTATTTTATATGAGTATGATTGGATTTCAATTCGGTAACACGGGTGGGTTTCATGTTTATTTATTTTTGTTATGTGTGGGTCCAAGATATTTACAGCATCAATTAAGTAAGATTTATTTTTATCGTTATCATAGGTCCTATTTCTTCTATACCAGTTTCTTAGTTCTTCAATTAATTTGATGATTATGCTAGATTCGAATTTTAAATGTTTTAATACAAATTTTGAGGCAAGCCATCTAAATCTGTGTTCTAAATCCATTGTCCCACTTTCAGCAAGGATTGCATTTATTGGCGTAGATTTCATAACCCCCAGCATTACTCTTAAGGCCTGATATTGTAGACGGTTTATTTTCATTATATTACCTTTAGTTGTGTTTTTCATCAACATCGCTCCGTAATCTAAATGTGATTGAACTAACCCATTGTATATTAATTTTAGCGTTACAGGGTCTGCACCCCACCACACCCTTGTGACCGCTTTCATAACATTAATCCCTCTATTTGCTTTAGCTATAGTATTTTCTATATTTATATTCCAACTCAAATTACATGCAAATGTGATTCCTAAATATTTGACATGATTCTTGTATGGTATTGTTCTATGGTTGATTTTGATGTACGGAGGAGTTTCAAATTGTTTACTTTCCTTGAACCACATATTCTGGCATTTATCTTCAGATAGTTCCAAGTTGTTTGATTTCAACCAGGTGTCGATATCATTTAGGGTTTGATTTGCAATAATTTCAATTTCTTCTTTGGTTTTCCCTTTTGTTAGCAGGACCAAATCGTCTGCATAGGACAATAATATACACTCGTTCGGGATTAATTGGTATATAGGTCTGATATATAAATTAAATAATATCGGACTGAGCGGGGATCCTTGAATAAGTCCTCCCGTTGCAATTTTAGGGCCTATTGTTTGACCTTTGTTGTCTTTAATATATACCATACGATTATTTAGAAATTGAAATATTAAATTGTTAATGTCCTGTGGTATGTTGATATCTTTTAAGGTCCTGTACAATTTGTAATGGTCTACATTGTCATAGGCTGATTTAATGTCCAAAAAGGTACCTAATAATTTTTGTTTTTTTGTGAATGTTAGTTGGATATTTAAATTGAGAATATTTAAATTATCTTGAACTCCCATGCCCTTACGAAATCCCGTCTGATACATATTAAACCATTTATTTTTTTCCGCCAAGAAATCCAATCTGTTTTTTATTATCGTTTCTAATATTTTTCCAACACAAGATGCCAGTCCTATCGGTCTGTAGTTGTTGCTATTATTTAGGTCTTTATTGGGTTCAGGAAAAGCCAGGATTAATTGTGTTTTCCATTCTGATGGGATTTTATAGCCTTTAATATGTTTATTGAAGATTTTTGTTAACACGTTTATGCCATTTTGAGGTATTTGTTTAATCATTAGTATATTGATGCCATCCATTCCCGGAGCTTTATTTTTTTTTAACTTTATCACGCTATTTACCTCTAATGTAGTGATCGGTTCAGAGCTGGTATCCACAAGGGTGTGGACATGATCTGGATCAATACGGCATGCCGTTAATTTGTTTAGGATTTGGTTCGCTATTAAGTTATTAGGGAGATTGTTATTCCAGTGATTAACGTTTTTGTTGTTAAATTTTTTTATGGTTTGCCATACATTAGCAATGTTGGATGTTCTATTTAAAGTGGCAGTGAATTCTTGAAATTTAGATTTTTTTTTGTATTTTAGAAATTTTTTAGTTTTTGCCATGACCCGTTTTAAATTTACGAAATTTTCCATGTTGTAGTTGTTTTTTAGTTGATTGACAGCGAATTTTCTTTCCTGTATTTTAGCTTTACATTCCTCGTCCCACCATATTACCTGACTTTTCTTATTTTTTTTTGGATTGAATTTAATTATTTTGGTTGGGATGAATTTATCAGAGGCTTCATTAACGCATCTGATGAAGTTCTCATAACTTTCATTTGTAGAATCTAGATTGTTTTCAATGAATTTCGTATATCCTGTCCAGTCTGCTTTATTAAATTGTTTAATTGTTCTGTCTATTGGATTAATATATATATCTTTTGATATTGGGTCTCGGTTGTAGTTTAATTCACATAGAGTAGGGAAATGGTCACTACTCCCACAATCTCCTAATACTTCCCATCTACAGTCTAGCGCTAGGTTTTGCGATGTTATCGTTAAATCGACTGGACTTGGATGTTCGTTTGGTCTGTAGACTCTGGTAGGGGAACCATCGTTCAAATAAACCCAGTCATTATCATCCCGAATTTTAGCTATTATGTTTCCATTAGTGTTATTTGCCCAACTTCCCCAGCTCTGATGGTGTGCATTCAAATCCCCCATTATAATGATATTTTCATATTGATTATTAAGATAAGAAAAAAAATTATAAGATATCTTATTATTCGGAGTTGAGTAAATATTTATTAAACAATAGTTGGCAATTTTTACCCCAATATATCTAAAGGCATTAGTTTGCCATTTTTGATCCATTTCCATTTCACTATATATAATATTTTTTTTAATTAAAGTGGCTATTCCAGCTGCCCCTGAAATGACATCTCTCCTAATAATATTGTAACATTTATTACTCCAAGGTTGGGTAGGTTTTAATTTAGTTTCATTTACAAAGACAACATCCGGGTATAATCCCTGTATCATTATATTAAGATTAATATTATTTGAGTTGAAACCATTCATATTCCACTGTAGCAATTTTAAATTCGAATTCATTTTGTTTATCATTCCGACAGATCAGGGTCATCCCTGTCTTTCGGAATTTTGGATAATTCAATATGAGTGTTAATCAAATCTTTAAATTTTGTTTGTTCAAATTTATCAAGATTGGTGAATATTTTAAACATTTCTTCTATATTATTAAATTTTTGCGATGCACAGGTCGGCACATTGTTTCCACCGCTCACTCTATTGTTTAAATTTAATTTATTTAGATTGGTATAGTTTGACTTACTACTACCTTCAGTGTTTTTTGTTGCGTTAAAGTTAAAAACTGGTCTTGTCGGTGAATTAATTTGTCCATTTTTGTTTATTAAGTGATTGTTATGTTCCGTTATATCATATCCTGGAGTAGATTTTTTAGTAGGAGATTTGTTTTTTGTTGCATATGAATATGTTCTTTTAGTCGATACTTGACTAGCAATCATTCTCCTTTCATTAATATTTATACTATTAGGTTGAGTCGTATTTGTTTTTAACGTGTCGGGAAAATTATTTGGATGATTTATCATGTCAGTATTTTCTGTGTCTCCTAGGTATGTTTTAGGATATAGAAGTTGGGCTTCATAATAACTTAAATTTTCAAAGGCCATTGTTTTTTTAATAAGTTGTTGTCTATTAAATTCCGGACAGGTTCTGTCGCACGAGTTATGCTCTAAGGACTTACAAAAGATACATTTTTTATTACAGTTGTCATGTACATCAACGTTTTCATCCACTGTTTCCCCACAAGTGTGACATTTAGATTTTGATTTACATAAAATTTTAGTGTGACCATAGAGTAGGCAGTTGAAACACTGCGTCACCCTCGAGACATACGGCACAATTTTGTACACAATGTGGCAAATCTTCACCTCCCTTGGCAATATCTTACCCTCAAAAGTAACCAACACAGTACCTGTTTTTTTATATTCAATTTCTTTTTCGGAATTAATAATTTTCCTATTTAGTCTTTTTACTTCTAATACCCGGAATGGTGACACGATTTTTGATAAAATTTTTTCATCCGTAAAAAAGGGATTGACGTCTTTAATAATACCTTTACAGGTCACTTGATTCTTAGGAATGTATACATAATATTTACTATTTAAATCTTTAGCATTATCAACAAATTTATTGGCCGCTAGATAATTACTAAAAATAATACCTATTTTATTAATACCTTTAATTTTTATTTCTATGAGATCTTTAAGGTTTAAATCACAGATATCATTAGCTATTTGTAATTGATTATATTTACCTATTTTATGTTCTTTTTCTTTACCCTCAACAATTACTAAAAAAGGCCCTATGGTTTCTTTCTTATATCTACTATCACTATTTCTGTTTTGATTACTTATCAGACTTGAATTTGTACTATTAGATACGTTTTCTATGTTTTGAACTACTAAAGATGAAGATTCACCACATTCCATATCGTGTTCACCGGTTTTGTCCGGTGGTTTTGGCGGTTGTATGCCACCATGTGGTGACATATTTAAATTTGGTCTTATGACCTATACCAACAATCAATCGATAATCTACTCCCCGATAAATATAATTTATTCAATTAATGACTTACCAATGCTTTAAATCACACCAAAATGTCACTTGGATATAGGATGAAAAAGGATTACCACTTTCTTCAAAATCGCTATGAGAAACACACGTCCGTTCACTTTCGCAGTCAACGAAAAAGTCTAAACAACAATTTTGCCAAGTGAGCATGAGGTTAATTACGCGAAGAAAGTGACATTGACATGACAATCCGTAGACAGATGTCGTTAAGCAGACCGTGTTCAGTAATAATGACGTACACCAGGCGGACTCGCAAATTTCGGATTATTAGATCGTTGTTGTTAACTAACAAATGGAAAGCTAGATTCAAGATTTAAGTTAATAAAATATCGAACGAAAAGAACAAACACAATAAGTGGAGATGAGCCCACTTGTGAGAGGCTGTAACCTTATCATCATCGAAGGCCTTGCAATAATCTATGTAAAGGTGTAAAATTTCTATTTAAACTAACTTGTTTATTAAGGCAATTGAAATTATTGTTCATTTCGGCTGTGATTTCCACATCTTCATGAAAATCTAGCAAAGTAAAATTCCGCGTTGTAGTTGTTATTAACAGCTTAGAGTCCAGCCCCGGGTCAAATTTGTGGTTGTTAAACTTAAGGTGGTGACCGAAGGCTGATTTATCAAGTCTTTGTAAATGTTCTTTTATACGTACCCCCAAAGCTCTGAAAGTTCTTCCCACATACGTGGCATCACAATCACCACACTTCAGCATATAGATGCCACTCCTCAACAGCTTATCGATGGTATCTTTAGTGTTAATTAATTCATTACCTAATAAATTCGATGTTTTGAAAGATATTTGGATGTTATTGTTAAATGATTTGAAAGTTCTATAGATAAAAATGGCTAATTTTTCGTTTACAAAAGGTATTGATGTATAAAATGAGGTGTTGTCTTGAAGTGCTGATGAGGCAAGTTGATGATTCCTTTTTATTTTAATTTTCCTTAATAAATTATCAATTAAAAGGCGACTGTAGCCATTGTTAAATGCAATTTGTTTAATTATGTTCAATTCGTATACGTATTCGAAAATACGTATTTTCTTTTCTTCGGAAACTTTGGAAGTACATCTTTGTTGTAATGGACTACTTCACTAAATGGGTTGAAGCATATGCAGTTCCGAATCAGGAAGCTACCACTTTAGCAGATATATTGGTTGAAGAATTCGTAAGCCGATTTGGGGTACCACTAGAATTACATTCAGACCAAGGAAGAAATTTTGAGAGCAAGCTGTTTCAAGAAGTTTGCCAAAGATTAGGCATCCACAAAACGAGAACCACAGCGATGCACCCTCAGTCTGATGGAATGGTGGAACGAATGAACCGGACTATAACCAACTATCTGTCAAAAGTGGTGTCAGATTGTCAGAGGGATTGGGATCGATATATTCCACTATTTCTAATAGTCATTCGATCGGCCATTAATGAACGAACAGGCCAAACGCCTGCAAAGGTCCTGTTCGGTAGAGAAATGAGGCTACCATGTGACTTGGTGTTTGGTTGCAGACCTGGTGATGTGGCCAGTGAAGAATATGTCCCCGATCTTCAGAATCGAATGAAGAATATACACAACTTGGTTCGTGGGAAGCTTCAATTGTCTAGTGATCGGATGAGGAGGTACTATGACACACAGACAATGGAAAAGAGTAACCAAGTTAGAGATTTAGTCTGGCTCTATAACCCCCGACGGCGACGAGGTATTTGTCCCAAATTACAGAAGAACTGGGAAGGTCCATATCCCATCAAGAAAAAGATTAAGGATGTTATTTATCGGATCGTGCAAATTCCCAGAGGGAAACCCGTCGTGGTCCATCATGATCGGTTGATGCCTTACCAGGGAAACCACAGTGGAGGTGTGCAGCAGCTACAATAAGATGGTTTGGCTGGCTCAAGAAGTATGCGCGATCCCGATTTAGGAAATAACATTCCAGGAGGAATGAATCTAAGGAGGGGGCAGTGTAACAAGATATCTGAATAGGAAAGGACCTTTGCATGAAAGACTCTTTCTAGGTTATTCGAGAATGTTCTCTCTCTTTCTAGTGTGTACTAATTAAGTTCGATTTATGTTTCGCGTGCATTCTAGAATATTCATGTATGGGCAGTTAAGAGGAGTTTAAATATTTGAATAGTTCATTGTATTGTCAACATGTAACTTACTGTTGTTTTCTTTTTATGGAAGGCATATCACATATAGTCATCGGTCGTACTGCAGCCTATAGTTAAGCTTCTCGGACTGTTTGTGATGGTTTCTTACAGTATAGAATCTCCTATGGTTGAAATGCACAGTATATTCTGAAGCGCTAGTGAGCCTGGACAGGTACTGATACTAGTCTTGCTATATCAGTAATTTAAGTTAGAAAAACTTTTTATCATTGAAGAAATGGGTAATGGTCATTTTCTGGGATTAAGAAAGTTAAAAAAGGTGTATTTTAATAAAAAAATGCATTTTTATTTAATCAAATAAATCACAATACAAAGATCCAGTATTTTCAACTTCGAATACAGATATTATTTTCCGGTGAGATACTGCCTTCGATGGTAAAATGTAAATTATTTTAAAAGATATGTTATGCTAAGTTTATGTATGTGTTTAAGTATATTTATAAAATAAAAAAGTTAAGTTATTTTGAAATGCAATATATTAAGGGTTATAAAATTCAAAAAGTTTTCCCGAACGCAATAAAATTTATTTTTGACTACTGATTGCGAATTTCGATCCAAGTGCTAAAAATTTTGTTATAAACAATTTAATTCTGTTTAAGGCATTAGCTCGTAAACTAAAAGAGATGGGTAAATTTTCTTCAAATAAAGTTTGTTCTTAAGAAGAAAAAAAAAACAAAAAAAATTCCGTGTGATAAACTTTGATCCGATAATTAGAACTCGAGATATTATAAAAACTATTTAAAAAAATTGAACCTCCTTAAGAAAAATGCAATAAAAAGTCAGAAAAAATTCTTTATTTCTTAATAAAATTGGAATCAATTGGACAATAAAATACAGTCAATATATCGATATTTTAACAGCGCGCTCTGAGACACAACGGCTCGCCACGAAAAGATACGTGCGCGATCCTATCGTTACCAATAATTTGTATGTGATTTTCGAAACTAGCTCCTGTTTGTTGAGCGTCAGAAAGAATACTGTAACCCCTTTTTTCTAGATGTTAAAGGCTCACCAGGGGTTAGCTAAATGGCGAACGGCACTCAGGGGGAAGGAGGAGAGCGAGTCGTGGATCGGGGGAGCAATTGGGTGAGTATCGGGCCAAAAAAGAATGTATAGGATCTAGTTAGGAATCGGTAAAGGGCACCACTTATCTTTTTGGAAAGGAATAGGAGGAAAGATAAGAAATCTATTGAGAAAGGAGTTACTAAATCGGGAATTGTTAGGGAACACACTTTACTTAAACAAAACTAATTAAATATTTGTCTATTTAAACTTACCTCATGGGTCTTAAAGTTCCTTGAATCTTTTTATATAAATCTTTTATATATACTTATCTTTATGAAAATAGAAATAATGTGTAAACATAAAAAAGATTAAATCAGAACATTTACTGGGAAGATATCAGGAATAAATACTCAAAATGTTTTAGTAACAAAACAACAAAACAATATATTTCAAAAAAACACTGGTATCAATGATTGATAAGTATCAAAAAACTAAAACTCCTGCAAATATAATATTGCGTAGCTTATTTAAGACAGTATGATTACATTACTATCAAAATATATGGAGAACTCAATTATAAGAATATCAGATGTTAAGATTATTTCATTTCATAAAAAACAAAATCTAATTAAGTTCTCAAAAAAAGAGTGCACTCCGTTATGTGTTATTAACTAAACAATAACCTAAGTAACAATAAAAAACTTATCCACTTATATACCTTAAAGGTAATATTCATATAGGATATAAAATAATCGTAATCACTTGAAAGAATGTTAAAAAAAACAAAGGTTAAATGCACTGTACTAATATCATCTGATTAAAGTTCTTAAGATCTGAATAGTAACTCGATATTTTTACTAATTGAATGATTATATAAAATAATTTATTAACCACCGGGAATTAGCGAATTCTCCGGTACAAGTTCAAAAATTTACCAATAACTTGAAGCACTTTTGGTTCAACTAACTATTGAACCTATAGTTCTATCGTAAAGATTATTTAAAAGTTTACCTTGATATCCAGAATCAAATTCAAAAAACGTTAATAGCGGAGTTATGCATTTGAATGGAAAATTCCTCATCAAACATACCAAAAATAGGACTGGAACTACATGAAATGATCTACCAGATCGCAGGAAATCTTCTGTAGCAATTATTTATAACATTCTATAAACACCAGGTATTTAACAGTTTCTATACCAAATCGGTTTCCAAAATTTTCAAAATGGAGTCGCTTCTACAATGGCTAGGCGGCAACTCAATTCCAATTATACCATAAATCACATAAATAGTACTTCCAGACTTAGTACTTTATTACCAAAATGAAACGTATTACTTTCTAATACATTTACCCACTGTATAAACCAACAAAACTAACCGGTAATGTAAGCAGAAACCTTACTCGGCAGCCATTACTATTCGCAAAAGTGACAGTACATCCGTACCGTTTGAAAGCTTAAACGTGAATGAATTTCGAAATTAACTTCGTGCGGCATCTTGCTTGTCTCGGATATCTCCGCGCTTGCTCGTTCAACTTCTGTTTTCGAGATGTCATTGTGACGAATATTCTCGAAAAAGGTAATGGTGGTTGCCTATCGGTCAGAGTTCAAAAGCGAATAAAAATAAAATAGTAAAATAAGCGGTGTGTGTTTATTGGGAATGCTACACAGCCCCCTGCGAAGAGAGGAAACTGGGGTCTATTGAAGACCACGGTTTTCGAGAAGAAACTACTAGGGTCGGAAACACAGTAGCATTATTAAAAAGAACTTTCAAAGTTATAAGGATAAACTTAACTATCAAAAGAAAATGTTGAAAGGTGAAATCTCAGAACCTCAATCAGAATAAAACGAACGGAGTTCATCAGGAATGATGATAATACTAACTACATTGGTAGCCATTTGTCTACACAGACAAAACTAACATCAAATAAATCTATACAAGTTAAACTATACGTAGTTCTGAAGGAACAGACGATAGGTATCAAATGAATCCCAGTTATTCAAACTAGAGATTCTAGTGACCAGATTTTTATAAGCGGTACCGGCCAACCGGAAAGATCACAAAGTGATCGGGAACGGTCTACTCCGAAGTTTCTGCACGGAAACAAAAAAAGTGTGCAGCTCGGCCTAGACGGGCAGCACTAAGTAGTATCTTTAAAGCAAATCGAAAAATGTATTTATATTGCCCTTGACATAAGATGTCAGGACACACGCTACATTCACACACACAAGGAAGAAAGTAAAGAATGCTATGTTCCCATAAGTAAAATTTCCCATAGGAGGCACAACGCGTATTTCCATTTTAGGAAACTCCTATCAAGAAAGAAAGGTGAAGTTAAAACCAAACTATTAATAATAATTTTGAAAAGCAAGAAAGAAACACGGAACGACAGATATAATCAGGGATTTAATAAGTCTATTGACTCCATTAGATCCAGCAGTCACGGTAAATACGAGATACGTAAAATCTAGTTCAATAGTAGCTACTAACACGACTTTAGATAAAACTCAACGGTGTTAAGAATTGGATAGGAAATAAACAAACATGGTATTCAACTAGAAATAGAAAATATTGAAAAAGAAAAAGATAAAATATATTATGGTTGCCTGTAGTTTTGATAGCTGCGCGTATCACACGTCTAAAATAATTTAGAGACAAAATCGGTAAGTCAATATCGGTATGAAGTAACCAATAGTATGGAACTTCAAAGTCATAGTCCGTATACTCTAACAAGACAACTATAATAAATAAATAATCCAAAGGAGAAAAAGATAGAATTAATGGTTACTTATCTTCCTTAAAAGCTCAACAGACCACTACCGGGAAGAATTCCCTACGGCTTCCCTAGGCTTATCTCTTGTGACAACTTATAAGGTCAAAGCAAACATCATCTCATAAATGTTACAAATAATTACATTTACAATAATTTATAATAAGAATTAACTTAAATATTTATGCACCTAGATGTTTGAACATCTGAATGTGCAAGAATTAATACTAAAATTAACATTAATTATACTTATAACTTAAAAAGAACATAAATATAAAAACTTATAATAAGTTTAAGAGGTATAAATAGTTTTCGTGTATAAACTTTTTAATTGCCTTAGAAAAAGTCTTTATGTTTTTCATTTTTCTGATATTTTCGCCTAAAGAGTTGTATAAGTTTGGCCCTACTGAAGCAATAAATCATTTGTTTCCATCATATCTATAGAATGGTATATTTAGCATTCTTTTCTTTTGTGCTCTGGTCATATAAGAATGATTTACGAAATTTTTATTTTTCAGTTTGTAATAGAACATAACGCAGGAGTGAAAGTATATTGATCTTACATTTAGAGTAGATTCGTTATACAAATGGGTGGTTGAAAACAGACGATTTTTATAATTAATTATCTTTAAGATATAGTTCTGAGTTACATTAAGAGGATGTAGGGCATTTTCATATAAACCACCCCATACAATTATGCCATATCTAATTAAGGATTCAATGAGAGCGATATATATCAAGTGTAATAGTTTTTTATTTAGAATGTTACGAATTAAATAAAATTTATATATAAGTTTTCTAATTTTGTTTGTTAGGTACTGCGCATGTTCAGTCCATTTAAGATTTTTGTCAACTATTATTCCCAGATATTTTGTGTTTTCCACTTCTTTAATGATAAATGTGGGATCCTCAATATTAATCTGTTTGAAGTTAGACCTGTTCGTATCTGTTAGGGAGAACGCTATTTACACTGTTTTTGATATATTTAAAGATAGCTTATTGTAGTCCAACCAGGCTTTAATGAGTTTTACTCCTTTAATCACTTTCGATTTTACAGCCTCCCAGGTTTTACCTTCAAATATTAAAACCGTATCATCTGCGTAAGATAGTGCTGTACCATTTATATCTAAATTTAAAAGAGAGTTGATATATATTATAAAAAGTATTGGACCAAGAACAGTTCCTTGTGGCACACCCATTTGAATATTAATAGGATCGCTAAATTCTTTCCCAATTTTAACTATCTGTGTTCTTTCATGAAGGTAGTTTTCAAAAAGTTTTAAAACCTCTCCTCGAATGCCATAATGTTCAAGAATATTTAGTAGATGTTTGTGAGGCACAGTGTCAAAAGCTTTTGCGAGGTCAATAAAAACACTTATATTTTTATTTTCATTTTCAAGACTGTTTTTTATAGTAGATACCATTTCATACATAGCATCACACGTGCTAATACCTTTTTGGAACCCGAACTGCTTAATATTTAAAATCTTTTTATCAATTAGATAATCATATAATCTTTTTTTAAGACATTTTTCAAACAGTTTTGCAAAATTTGTAATTAAACTAATCGGCCTATAATTTGATACATCTTTTTTAGATCCTTTTTTAAAAACTGGATTTACTTACAATTGATATTTTAAGTTCTTCCGGTATCTCACCTGTTGTAAAGATTAGGTTTATAATGTGCATCAGAGGCTCTGTGATGTATTGGTGGCAACTTTTAAGCATCCTGGATGTAATTCCATCAATGCCTGGGGCACTGCTATTTTTTAATGAGTTTATATGTTCTAATAATTCATTTTTATTGACAGGATTTAATGCCATTGAGTTCATTAGAGGTGGGTATTTTATTAGGATTTTTTTTTGCAGAGCTGGTGATATTTGTTGCCATATCTATGCCAATTTTTGCAAAGTAGTTGTTGCAGTAGTTTGCCATTTCTTTATCATTTGTAAATTTTTTATTATTGTTTAGGATATTAAAATCTTTAGTTGATTTATTGTTTGGGTGTTCGTTTGAAGCATCTTTGACTAAGTTGAAAATTTTTTTTAGATCATTTTTAGAGTTTTGTATTTGAAGTGCATAATAATCATTTTTAGCTTTATTTATTATTTTATTTAGTTGATTCCGATATATTCTATATTGAACTAGAAGATTGTCGTTTTTGGTTTTTTGTATTTGCCTTTTCGTTTTATCTCTATGTTTAATAGACATGATGATGCCTTGACTTATCCATGGTTTTATCTTTTTATAATTTTTGTGTCTCATGGTTACGATACACTGTTCTTTTAAAGAATATATTGTTTCAGTAAATTTTTGGTAGGCCAAAATTGGATTATTAAGAGAAATAATGTTGTCCCAATTTACATTTTTTATTAATTTTGCAAATTTATCTATATCAGTGTTTTGTGTTGTATGTTGATTTAATGTACTAAGGTTTAAGTTACTTTCATTTGTTTTTATGTGTAAGAAAATCGGAAAATGATCAGTCAGATCAGTGTCAATTACTAATGATTCGAGTGAGAGATTTTTATTAGGCATACTATTTTTTACAAAAATATGATCGATACATGATTTGGTTTCTGCAGTAACTCTGGTATATGAATTAATATATGATAAAAATCCTAGGGAAAATAACATTGCCAAGTATCTGTTTGTTATTTGGTTTGAGGAATCAATGATGTCAATATTAATGTCACCAATAAATATATCCATTCCTTGCCTTCTTGGTATATTATTTAAGAAATATTCCAAATCTATAAGAAATATATCATCTGATATAGATGGAGATCTATAGCAAGGCATTACTGTATAGGGCATACCATTATGACTAAAAGTTATTGAACTTATTGTTACGTTTGAAAGAGGCAATTTGGTATGTTCTATTTCAAACTGAATGTTACTTTTAATATATATAACTACACCATCACATTTGTTATTTAGACTTTCATTAAATATATTGATAAAACCAGGTATCACTAGATTATCAAGTTCAATCACAGTATGTGTTTCTCCTAATACTATTATATCTAAATCTTTTAAACCAAAAGTTTCTAAAAATATTAAAAAGTTATCAAAATTTTTCCTTATACTTCTAATATTTAAATGAAGAATTTTTATTAAGTTTGTTAAATGACTTATTACTCCTAATTATATGTAAAAAAATTTCTACATCATAACGAGTATTTTTATGTAATTCATTCTCATTTTCTTCATTTTCAATCTCATTAAATATATTTAGTTCTGCTATATCCATAAGAGAGAGAAGGAAAACTGTATATATTCAAAAATATGGCAATACATTAAAAGCTATTATCTTGTTTAGATTAAATTAAATAAAAAAGAAAGAAAACAAAAAACTAAAATTTATATACAATAGGTTTAGTCCAGTCACTTCGTCGGAAACGAAGTAAAATAAATGCAAATGAATCTAGACACCTAATTTTTTGATATGTTGTAGAGGATACCTAGAAAAGCTTAACTTGAGTTTGTCGACCGAGGTTAGGGGGGGTGGAGAAGCCGCCATCTTGAAAAGAAGGGGTGAAATTTGTTTTTTGGCAATAACTCGGCTGTCCGATGAGATTCGAAATTTTTTGCAAGAAACTTTTTGTAGCTTTTTTTGTGCTCTAGAATTAAGTCCTGACCAGTTTTAGCGTATCATGCACTGTTATCGAGATATCAATCGAGAAAGTCAAAAATTGAGGACAAAACTTTTGTTTTTTGCTATTCTTTTTTTTGGTCATAAGTATCGAAAAAACAGTTAGATGCAACGTGGAGAGGATATTCAGACCTACAATTTCCTTTTTTTTATTTTTTTTTTGGACAAAAATTCCGAGCTCCAGCACGCCGCAAAGTCAGTTAATGTGGATTCACTGACGCTCAGCGTCGAGCGAGCCGCTCCCTCGGTTGTATTTCCGCGTCGAAACTAATGGAAAGTTGTTCAGGGAATTAATGCGATAGAAAATAAATTGAGAAAGCAACAAATTAAGCATCACAAACAAGAAATTTATTTAACAAATAATTAGTTTATGCATTGCAAAAATGGTAGGTGGATTGGATATTTCGTTAAGGTTATACACTACATTGCAGCGAAAAAAAAGTATAAAACACACGTGAAAATGAGTACAAGATTGTCTCAAGAAACTTCTGTAATAAAAAGATGCGAACACACTCGTTACAACGGATGACCGGTTTTTCAATACATTTCTTCGATACAAAATAAACGTATATGAAATTTAAAAAATACATGGGATTTTTGTTCTTTTATTGGATCATGAGATTTTTATTCTTTCTTTTATTTCTTTCTTCGCTTTAATGGTCCAGGCTGAAGGTCTTTGTCCTCCGTATACTCTTCGAGTTGTTGCGTCTGTTGAGACGTTCCAAATGATGCTGATCCGTTGAAAGCATCGTCATCATCATCATCGTCACTAACATCGTCGTCGTTAAGCAAAACGTCGACTCTGGCAACGTTGCTGCATGTTTGCCCACTGCAGTGGAAGCAAAGAACCGAGCAACTAATTCCTGCTTTTCTACACCCACAGGCGGCCTCACAATTTCCTTTGCATTTACAGGAAATGAGTTTCATGAGTTCAGGTGGAGCGGGTTCGGCGGTGCAGGTGATTGGTGATTAGTCTGTCGCCAACCCCATCCCTGTGGATCTTTGAAAAATCCGAGCCAGGTTTGCACTTGCAGGTATGTCCGGAATATATGTTGACGCACAGCGCTTTTCGTTGGCGGGAGTAATGCGAGGTGATTAATTTTATTCTCAGTCATTGACTTTGCGAAGCGATGGAATCGCAAAATATTTATCGACTTGTCCTGCTTATTACCGCCATACAGGGCAATAACGAATTGCTCTCCCGCGCAAGTTAGAACCTCCAGATCGACCTTTTCTTCTTTAAATAATTCTACCATGCTTTCAACAGATCAGCATCATTTGGAACATCTCAACAGACGCAACAACTCGAAGAGTATACGGAGGACAAAGACCTTCAGCCTGGACCATTAAAGCGAAGAAAGAAATAAAAGAAAGAATAACAATCTCATGATCCAATAAAAGAACAAAAATCCCATGTATTTTTTAAATTTCATATACGTTTATTTTGTATCGAAGAAATGTATTGAAAAACCGGTCATCCGTTGTAACGAGTGTGTTCGCATCTTTTTATTACAGAAGTTTCTGGAGACAATCTTGTACTCATTTTCACGTGTGTTTTATACTTTTTTTTCGCTGCAATGTAGTGTATAACCTTAACGAAATATTCAATCCACCTACCATTTTTGCAATGCATAAACTAATTATTTGTTAAATAAATTTCTTGTTTGTGATGCTTAATTTGTTGCTTTCTCAATTTATTTTCTATCGCATTAATTCCCTGAACAAATTTCCATCAGTTTCGACGCGGAAATACAACCGAGGGAGCGGCTCGCTCGACGCTGAGCGTCGGTGAATCCACATTAACTGACTTTGCGGCGTGCTGGAGCTCGGAATTTTTGTCCAAAAAAAAATAAAAAAAAGGAAATTGTAGGTCTGAATATCCTCTACACGTTGCATCTAACTGTTTTTTCGATACTTATGACCAAAAAAAAGAATAGCAAAAAACAAAAGTTTTGTCCTAAATTTTTGACTTTCTCGATCGATATCTCGATAACAGTGCATGATACGCTAAAACTGGTCAGGACTTAATTGTAGAGCACAAAAAAAGATACAAAAAGTTTCTTGCAAAAAATTTCGAATCTCATCGGACAGCCGAGTTATTGCCAAAAAACAAATTTCACCCCTTCTTTTCAAGATGGCGGCTTCTCCACCCCCCCTAACCTCGGTCGACAAACTCAAGTTAAGCTTTTCTAGGTATCCTCTACAACATATCAAAAAATTAGGTGTCTAGATTCATTTGCATTTATGAAAGTACGAAGTGACTGGACTAGTTGTTTTATTCCTAAGAAGTTGTTTGAAATATTTCAGAGTGTGACACTCTCGATCAGTGGCGTAGTGATCAGTAGGATAATTGACTTTGAAATTAGCATTAGAATTGATACAATTTGCACAACACATATTATTTTTAGGACAGGTTTCTCTCGAGTGTTCTTCAGCGCAGAGAGAACAGACTATTTTTTTTGTACATTGCTGTTTATTGTGGTAATAACCTTGACAATGATAACATCTTGGTATGTCAAGATCCTCATACACTGGGCATCTTTCCCAACCTATAGTATAGTATAGTATAGTATAGTATAGACCATGGCAGGAGACGGTCGTAGTAACGAGACCGGCGATATTTTCTGCAAAAGATGTAAAAGCAAAGTGATTACCTATGTGAAGTGTATTATTTGCAGCGGTTGTTATCATGCTAGTTGTGCAAAACATTTGAAGTTTTCTACTATCGACAAAAACTTAATTAAATGCTGTGAAAAAGTTGATGAAGAAAAAGTTCATTCCGAGGACGATACGGACACTGCTTTTTTTGTCGCCATTGAAAATATGAAAGATTCAACGGACAAAATCGACATAAACATTTTTAAATATGTTGTTAAACAAAAGGATCTTCTGATAAGTGAATTGAGAGAACAAATTAAAATGTTAAACAACCAATTGGATTCCGCTAATCTTCAAGTAAATAAGGTTAGTGCAAAAAACTTGTCCTTTCCAAACTGTAGTGATAAAGAACCTGCTAGAAATACTTTAAAACCAGTGGCGGGCTGCTCTCAGGCTAGAAGAACACCTTCAAATTCTGCTACTATTTTGCCTACTTCACTTCAAACTATAAACAGAGCTGTTCTTGAGGTCGAATCAAATAGGGTTGCAAACAAGCTTATTCATATCAATGATGACATGATTACTGATCCGGAAAATTCTGTCGTAAATATGGATTCTGAATGGCAGCATGTAAATCGTAGAAAACCACGCAGTAAGAAGCCACGTACCCTTTTGGTTGGAAACTTTTCTGGAGATTCTGAGGTTGAGGGTGTTGATAAAAGTACTGTTCTGCATGTTTACAATTTAAAACCCACCACTACTGCCGACAGCTTAAAACAATTTTTGAGCAAAAACTTTACCAGCGTAACATGTGAAGCTCTTACACCACGTCATCCCGATAGATATTCATCATTTAAAGTTACTCTTCCTGCCGTTGACAAGGATAAAGCTCTAATTGCATCAAATTGGCCTAATAAAGCCTGTGTAAGGTATTTTTTCCACCTCAGGAAGACAAACCACGAATTCCCCCTTTCAAGTCAGAAAAATCACATATGACTTCTACTTTGAATAGACCTAATTTAAGATTTATGCAACTAAATGCCCAGAGTTTAACAAATAAACTAAATATGCTAGAAATTTTACTTCAAGTAGAAAATCCACACGTCATTAGCATTGCTGAACACTGGTGCAATTCCGATAATATCACTCTGATGACGTTACCCGGTTATGCCCAATCTACTTATTATTGTAGACCAACTCGTGAACACGGTGGCTCAGTTATTTTTGTGAAATCTGATATGGAGGTCCAAGATCTCAATCTCGGTAACCTCTCAGAAGAAATGCATTGTGAGTTTTGTGCTGTTAGGTTAATCAGTCATGGTGTGAAACTGTGCGTTATTAGTGTGTACAGACCGCCTAAAGGTAATTTTGAACTATTTTTGACAAAAATGTCTTACATTTTTCAACACTGTAGTAGATTATATGATCAAATTTTTATTTGCGGTGATCTAAACATTGATTACCTTGATGACTCATGTCTATTTAAACAACTTTTGGATGATTTGTTAATTAGCTTTAATCTATCCGTTACTTCTTTAGTGCCAACTAGAGTGTGTGTTAATAAAAATGGTCGCGTTTCATCTTCTAAAGTTGACTATATATTGACAAACGCTGATCCGAATTCCTGTAAAACTAAGGTCTTTGAAGCCAATATTAGTGATCATAGGGCATTTTTATTAGACTATTATACAAATAGTAATCAAAAATCATCTGGTGTTAGTTCCTCCAAAACGTTCAGAAATATTTCAGGTAGCAATTTAGAAGTGCTCTATGCAACAAGCGCCCGCACTGATTTTGGCGACATATATTTAAATCCTGATGTAAATGCCAGCTGTGAGATCTTCATTAATATTATCAAGTGGTTAGTCGAAACATGTTGTCCCTTGAAACGGTTTGACACTTCAAAAACCCCAAAAAGAAACTGGATAACATCAGAAATCAAACAAGCTAGTCAGGACTTAAAAAACCTACATTGGTTAAAAATAAATTTAAAAACTGATAATTCTCGATCACTATATAGAGAGGCTAAGAAAAATTATCAAAAATTACTTACAAATGCTAAAATGCAAATGAATGAAGCTACTCTTCAAAACTCTACGAATACAAGCAAAACTGTTTGGAATCTTGTTAACCTGGAACTTAATAGGAAAAATAACAATAACAATCGAATTAATTTAACTATCGATGAAACGCCTCTGTCAGATCCCAAATCTGTAGCCGATGCCTTTGGCAATTATTTTTCCTCCATCAATGAAATAAGCCTAACAAACTACTACGGTGACAATAGACCCCAATTTTGCACTGTTTCAAGGATTTTAGAACCCACATTTTTCTTTTATCCTGTTAACAAATACGAGATAATCGATATTATCCGAAATTTAAAGAACAAAAATAGTACGGGTGTTGACTTCATATCATCAAAAATTCTAAAATGTATCGCGGATCAGGTGGCTGAGCATTTTGCTTATCTCATAAATTTATCAGTCTCTTCTGGTGTTTTTCCTTCTGTCTTAAAAATGGCCAAGGTCATCCCGGTTTTCAAAAAAAATGCCACTGATAATATAGCTAATTATCGGCCTATTTCTATATTGAGTGTGTTTTCTAAAGTATTTGAAAAGATTGCTTATAGTCGAATGTTAAATTATCTAACTAAATTTAAAATTATTACCAATTGCCAGCATGGGTTTAGGACCGGCAGGTCAACACAATCGGCTGCATGTAGTTTCACGGATTATGTTTACAAAAGTCTTGATGATGGTCTCCATGTTGCTGGTTTGTTTTTTGACCTTTCGAGAGCCTTTGACTCTCTAAAGTTTGAATTCATTGAAAAAAAGTTATATAATCTTGGTTTCAGGGGCATCTTTCTTGACTGGCTTTTTAGTTTTTTAAATGAAAGGTCAATGTTTGTCAGTATAAGAGAAAGTAATTCTAGAGTCTATCCGGTGGATTTAGGTGTTCCCCAGGGTTCTGTGCTGGGACCTCTCCTATTTTTGTTATTTATTAACGACCTTCCAGATTATATTGATGCTAGCATGCTAATATTGTTTGCTGATGACAGTTCCTTAGCTATCTCAGCACATACCCTGGAGGAATTAAATCATACCTGTCTCAGTTTGATTGAAGCATTCACCAATTGGTGTAATGCTAATGGATTAATGGTTAACTTGGATAAAACAGAATGTATATATTTCAGTACCACACAAAATCGCGATTTAACTTTGGATTATCAAGGCAAACAATTGAAATCAAAGAACTCTATAAAATTTCTAGGAGTTAACTTAGATAATAATTTAAAATGGAACTACCACATTGAAGCTGTTTGCAAAAAACTGAGTAAATCATATTTTGCCATTAGCAAAATAAAAAATATTATGCCTTTGTATGCTGTGATGACTGTATACTACAGCCTAGTGTACAGTCATCTTAATTATAACATTGTTCTATGGGGTAACGCTTCTAACTGGAAAAGAGTTTTCATCTCTCAAAAACGAATTATTCGTCTGATTTACAATTTAAAACCACATGACTCATGCAAACCTGTTTTTCTGGATAATAAAATAATGACGGTTCCTTGCATTTATATTTATAACTCTCTTTTACATCTAAAAGATAAAGAACACCATTTGAGTAAGTTATCACACTATCATAAATATAATACAAGGCAAACGAACACTCTTACAATTCCCATTCATAAAACATCTAAATATGAATTATCCCCCACCTATCAAAGCATTAAACTTTTTAACCATCTTCCTGATTGTCTTAAATCCTTGGACATAATAAGATTCAAAAAGGCCATTAAGCATGTGTTGACAAGTAAAGGCTACTACAGTGTTGATGAATATTTCCAGGACAATAATTTGTTATCACAATAACAACTGTTTTTAACTGTTTTTAACTACTTTTGACAACTTTTAACTGTTTTAACTGTTTTTGTTACGGTCTGTATTTAAAAATATTTAATTGTGACTTTTATTTAATTGTGACTATTTTTTAATTGTTTTTTTTTTAATACCATTGTGGTAATCAGTAGGTACTTATTTTAAAAAATTTAAAAGAAACTTTTTCTCCTTTGTATTTCTTTGTAATACTGACTTGTCCAATACATTCTTGTAATGTCTGAATGGATCAATAAAGATTATTATTATTATTATTATTATTATTATTATATAGATTTTACCTTGTTGCATTATCTGATGAAAGACTTGTGGACTACATTCACAAATAATTGTTTTGCTTCCAGAACGAGGTTTTTTTATAAATACAACTTCTATTTCCTCATCTAGGTTATTTTGATTTATAATACATTTCTTGACGTCCTCTTTAGTCTTATCCTGGTGGAAATTTACTATTTTTATTTTCGGTTTCCTCATCTTACTGAGCTCCACATCATAGTTGTGATTGAATTTATTTTTTATATTTTCCTCTAAAACATCTATTTCTTTTTTATTAGAACATTTAATGACTAAAGCTCCTGAATTAAGTGTTTTCATGCTCTTAACTCCGACTTTTAACGCTTCAGGTCTAATATTTTTTTCAATATCTTCTTTGGTTTTTTGGGAGTTTTGAGGTATTTTTGGTTTAATTATAATTTGAGGATAGTTTTTTTGATGATGTTGCATAGGAACCTTTGCTGCTTGAGCGTAGGAAATGGGTTGTTGGATGGGAGTTTTTTCATAGTCTCTGATTTTCGCTTTCAATAATTCAATGATATCTTCTTTGTCCCTTATTATTTGATCCTTATCTTTGATTTGGTTATTTAGGACATCAACTAAATCATAATTTCGACATTTAATACATAAAAATTTCAACAGTCGTCCTGAGATAGGAATGCACCGTATCTCTGAAGCTGACAGTTTTAAGCAATCTAAACAGATTGGATTCCTGCAGGAATCACATGGATAGCATGGATATTTGCAATCCTTGCTAGGTTGCTTAGTTTGCTTACATAAGTTACACTCCATCCCAATTTTTAGGTCATTGTTTAACACGTTCACGACATCGTGACCCACCGGTGGGTCACACGGCTTTTTACTAATAAGCGTTTGTGACCCACCGGTGAGTCACACTGGTCTTTACTAATAGTCGTCCGTGTCCACCGGTGGGTCACACCTCCTATAATGTTAAATGCGTTTTGAAACTTGACGCCTATACTGGGGGCTTTCATATTAGAGGTACGGCTACCTGGGGGGTATACTTACTTGCCGAAAAGATGGTCTCGAAATATGAGGGTTCCTATGTGCCATAGATTCAAAAACAAATTTTCTTGAATTTTTATTGGTAAAAAACTAATTAAACACAAGTATAAATTCTAAAACTAAAACAAATCATTGGATTTCTGGGTAGTAGCAAAAAAAATAAATATACATGCTATAAAATAGAAAAAACGAAACTAATCATGAAATTTTTTGAAGCATTCCAAGCACATCGTCGGTTGATTTTCGCAATCCTCGCAGAATGTTAGCACTTTTTTTGCCTTAACTCTGGCCTCTTTACTTCCCTTTTCTTGCTGGATATTTTTGTAACACTCTGCGCATCTTTTTCTACTTTTTCTTGCCGTACCTTCGTATTTTCCTATTCTGTGACTGCTTTTACCCCTCTTCTTTTTCTTCATCCTTTGCTGGTTTTCATTAACTGGCCCCGGAGTATTGACTTCAACTTCTTCCATTTCGGTGTCCATGCTTGCTATTAGTCCTTCAACAATTTTTTCTCGGAAACAAAGCATATTCATTTTAGGGTAAGTGCCATAGGAGTTATAAATTACCCACGCATTAACCACACAGGTTCCTAATAAGACTTCAAAAACTACTTTTTTGTACCATTTTAAGGATTTCCTGAGACTGGTGTAATAGGAGGACATCTGATCGGAGATGTCCACGCCCTTTTTTGCATTGTTATAAGCAATGACAGCAGGAGGCTCCTTAATGTCTTCGCCTTTGCGATTTTTTTTTCCTGTCGAAACTAGTCGATCAGTGTGGTCTGGTACGGAACTAAGCATAAGTACTGGGCGTTTATCCACCCATTTTATCACCCGTATGCCACTTGAATTCTCTTCGCCATACACATCTCCTTTCTTTATTTTTTTTGGTCACACTTTCTGGGTTACCTTTTCTGTTATTTCTTAAAGTACCACAAACGTTCGTTTGGCAACCTAGGAGGTCTTTACAGAGTGCCACACTGGTATAAAAATTGTCAACATACAAAATTCGTCCACAACTTTTTAGGTTGGCCAGCAGTTCCATGCAAACTTGGTAAGTATGCCCAGTTCTGTTGGCTCCTACAGGATTGGCGTCATTTTTTCCAGCGTACACTTTCAAATCATATGTGTATCCTTCGGGAGTACATACTTTATAAATTTTGACGCCAAATTTATGCGATTTAGCGGGCAGATATTGTCTGAAGACTAATCTGCCCCGCCAAGGGATCATCGTTTCATCGATAACAATTTCTTGGTTCGGTTCTAAGGTGTTTTGAAACTGCTTACAACATAAATTCAAAATGTTTTTGGTTTTAAAAAGCCTGTCGTTCTGAGCTGCGGGATCGTTATTATTTGAGAAATGCAGACATCTAAGTAACACCTCAAATCTGTTACGCGTCATTAGTTTTTTTATGAACACATTGCTGAACATATCTTTGTTAGACCAATAAAGACGCATTTGAGGTAACTTGTTTATTCCCATTAGTATTAAAATAGCCAAAAACTTTCGTATTTCCTCCTTTGTTGTATCCATCCAGTTATGCAGTAATGAACTGGGACGAATTGGCTTAGCCGAAATAAGTTGTGCTGCATACCTATTTGTTTCTAGTACTATTATATCCAACATTTCATCAGTTAGAAATTGCTTATAAATAGCAAAAGGATTGGATAGATCCATATCTGGTTTCTTTAGTCCCCCTTGTCCAGTAAATTGAAAATTGTTTACAAGCAAATTTGTGCAGGGTCCCCATTGTTCAGAATTTGCTGTAATACCTGGAATATCATCCTCCGCAAGAGAATCTGAAGAGCTGCTATCCTCCTCATCTAAGGTTTCTGTGGCAAGTAAATCATTGTCGATTTCACTCTCGGAGGGTCTGTAAGAATCTCCTGAATCTTGAAACGGTTCCGATTCTGAAGATGAGAAATAATAGGTAATGGTCTCCTTCTGTCTGGTCTGAGCTTTTGAAGTCGATGGTTGTGGTGATGGCGATTTATGTTTCAGGGTGGATGAGCTTTGCGGCAGTGTTTGGTGAGGCTGTTGAGAATGGTATAATAATTGTGAAGTCTGTAGAGGCGTTGAAGATGTTGCTGTCTTGGATGATGAAACCGGTATTGGGTCTTGCACTTCTTCACCTTCAGGTAATGCTAAAGATAATATTTTGCGGGCCCTGGAACTCATTTTAGCTTCTTATTTGAAGATTATCTGCAAAAAAGAATTGAAATGTAAGGTTTGAAACTAAAATCTAACTTTTATTTGTGCCCACCGGTGGGTCACGACGTCCCTAAAGTAAAATTATTACTAATGGACGTACGTGACCCACCCGTGGGTCATGCTCAAAAGTAGAATGGGAAAAGAAAAAAAAACAAAATTATACTAAAAAAAAATTTATTAACACAGAATTAGTAAAAAGTATTATTATAATAAAAACTTGTTTTACCGTTTTTTTCTAATAACATGTTGATTTTTCTGATGTCACTAACCTAAAGACCATAATGACCCACCGGTGGGTTACGACGTCGCGAACGTGTTAAGAAAATTACATACCAAAGGATCGGCACACCACTGGATTAGCAGTTTGTATCCACACTTCGAATTTTTACTTTATCAACACTTTTTCACTTAACAGTTGTTGTCAATTCATTCAAATGGAGAAAACTTTGTTCAAACATTTAAATTTTTCAAATGCAACATACAGATTATATGAGCCAACTACTTAGTTACTAAACTATGTTAAATTAACGTTTATAATTTCAGTATAAACCACTGAATTTAGTATTTGTTCAGGAGCCGACATAAACACGACCTCACACTTTTACAATATATGTGTTTTTGTCTTGAAGAAGAATGAAGAAAAATTAGCATCTAGTTGAAAATGTGTTTATCAAAACTTACAGGTGGTAGTTGAATTCATCTATATTCGCAAGACAAATAAAAATCATAGACTAACTATTAAACTCTCTTATGCAAAAGGAAAGAGTTGAACACAACGGCTCCAAACAAATCCTCACATAATGATATCCAAATTCCACTTAAGGAAATAGTACTAAAACTATCTAGTACTGAACATACTAAACCAAAATGTGTAAAGATACACCTTACGGAAATACAACATCTAATAATGTCGTTGATACGTAAGCAGTGATTAATCACCTCAAGATACGGTAAATATAACGAGAAAATAATTTTCCAGACATTAACAGTAAGATAATGAATGTCTTCTTCATTAAACGGTACGGTAGAATTAAGTGATTATTTTCACTAAACGGTAAGATAAGGACTAAATTAACAGGAAATAATTTCCAATTTTACAGAAACGGTAAGGTACTTTAAGTGATACATTCACTTAAAGGTAAAGTACTCAAAAGAAATCGTATCACTAACTGAAGACAGAGAATAACATCAGGGATGTGATAACGATGCAATGAATTTGGTGAATTTACACTTCACGGACGATAACAAATCAAACAAAGAAATCCTAGAAAGTACATGGGATACTTAAACAGAGAGGGGAAAGGTTTCATTTAGTCGCCTCTTAAGACAAGCAGTTTAACACTTTGGGGGTTATTCTATTCCTGCCGCCCAAACGGGGTTGGAAAAGGGACTGAAAACAACAAAAAAACGGAAGATATAAAAGAGCACGGTAAGTTCTTATCGAACGAGAACTACTCATGGCAAGATTCATCTTCAGATGAGTTGTCTGAATCTGAATGGTAGGGTTTTAAATCTTTGATGTGCCAATTTCCTGCTCGGGAACCATCAGCATTTTTCAAAGTGTAAACAAGAGGGGATAACTTTTTGACGACAGTACACAGTACAAATTTTGGGGCTAACTTAGACATAAACTTGTCGGAAGCTTTGGAGAGTACTTTATTTCTTCTCCAGACTTTGTCTCCTACTTGAAACTGTATGTCTCGCCTACGTAAGTTATAGGTTTTAGAGTTACGCATATATCCTTGGTGAAGATTACGTTGGATTTCATCAAAAACGAGATTTAAACCTTCTATTTCAGAAACATATTGATCATGATGATCATAATTTTTTAAGGGAGTGGGACTATCGACTGAAGACGAAGAATAATAGTTTCCTGCTACAGGAACATATCGAGCAAAATTTAAAAACGATGGTGGATATTTGGTAACTTCATGTTTAGCAGTATTAAAAGCTTGACGAATTTTAGGGAGTTCTTTATCCCAATCAGAATGTTCTTGAATGTAACATCTGATAGCAGTTCCAATGGTTTTGTTGCTTCGTTCAACAAAGTTGCACTGGGGCGAATAGACAGCATTAAACCATATCTTCTGCACTTTGTATTTACTACAGAGATTTTTTAACGTAGAATTGTTAAGATTCCTAGCGTTATCACAAATAACAAATTGAGGGACACCAAACATTAGGAAGACATCATTCTCCAAATAGTTAACGATATTTTGAGTGGTAGCTTTTCTGAAGGGACATAAAAGAGTGAACTTAGAAAACCAGTCAGTAACAACAAGAAGCCAAGTGTATCCTTTCTTGGAACGACGAAGGGGACCAACAAGATCTAAAGCAATAATTTGCCAAGGAAATTTCGCAGATTTTTCTTTTCCCATTAAACCCATAGGGGCTGAAGTTGACATTTTTTGGGCTCCACACGTTTGACAGGATTTAACAAAACGAAGTACATCTCGACGCATTTTAGGCCAATAATAACGCTCCTGGGCTCTACTAAGGGTCTTATAATAACCAAAGTGGGCACACGTAGGAGGGTCGTGACAAGAAGAAATTACATCATGTCTTTGTGGTTTAGGTACCAAAATTTTCCACTCAATGTCATTAGTGGCAAAAGGTAAAGTGGAAGGGATCAACTTGAACACCATATCATTCTCAACTTTCCATTGCGGATAGTCTTTTGGACTTTTAAGAATTTTAGTACGAAGTTCATCATACCATGGGTCTATTCGGTTTATATGTACATCAAGGTAAGAGAGTTGGGGTTTTTCAGACTCTATTTCATTGGTGAACATTCGGCTTAAAGCATCAGGATCAGGAACGATATTTGAAGATCCCTTACGGTGAATAAGGTCGAAATTATGTTGTCGAAGTCTCATTGCCCAACGAGCAAGTTTTCCTGAAGGATTACTAATATTTTTTAACCATAACAAAGAGTAATGATCAGTGATTACTTGGAACTTAATACCTTCAACATAAGGTCGGAATTTCTCTATTGCAAAGATGACTGCCAAACACTCTCTTTCAGTTACTGAATAATTTCTCTCTGCACGAGATAGGGATCGACTAGCGTAAGCTATAACTACATCAGAATTGTCTAAGGATTGAGTAAGGACACCACCAAGACCAGTGTCACTTGCATCACATTGGATCACGAAAGGCTTAGAAAAATCAGGTTGGGTTAATTAACAAAAGCATCTTCGGCTTGATCATTCCAATCGACAGATTGTTTTTTCCTTTTTCCTTTTAGGAGGTCATTGATCGGAGAAAGTTTTTTATAAAACGTCTATACCAAGAACACATGCCAATGAATCTTTTGATTTCAGTAGAAGTTTTGGGACGAGGGTAATTAATCATGGCTGACACTTTGTCGGGATCAGTTCGAAGAGTGTTATCACCTACTACATAACCTAAGAATTTAAGCTCGGACTTGAAAAATTCACATTTTTTAACGTTAATAGTTAAATTAGCTTCCTTAAGTTTATCTTTAACTTCAGTTAAAAGTCTAATATGTTCTTCGAAGGAGTTTGAACATATAATTATATCATCAAGATAACAAAAGATATTCGGCTCATATTTTGGTCCGAAAATTGCATCAACTAAACGTTGTTGTGTCTGTGCAGAGTTACACAAACCAAAGGGCATAACGGTAAATTGGAAAGATCCTCTTCCAATGATACTGAAAGCAGTTTTTTCTTTCGACTGGGGGTCTAAGGGGATTTGCCAGAAAGCTTTTCTTAAATCAACAGAACTAATAAATTTTGTACCTTTTAACAGAGAAAGAATCCTATCAATATTTGGTAATGGATAAGTGTCGTGCTTGGTTACGTCATTAAGTGATCTACCATCAAAACAAAAACGATATTCATCATTGGATTTTTTAACTAGAATAACAGGGGAACACCATGGACTATTTGAGGGCTCAACGGCTCCTAAACGGAGCATCTCATCAAGTTCGTCATTCAAGATTTTTGACATAAATGGAGACATAGGAAAAGGTCTTTTCTTAAAGGGTTTAGCATCACCAGTATCGATACTCATCTGAATTTTATGGGTACGACCCAAACCTTTAGTGTTACAAACTTCGGAAAATGAATCAATAACTTTTTGGGCTAAGGATTTCTGATAAAGTTCTAAATTGTCAATGGTACATAATGAAGTAGTCATCAAATCGGAATCCGTCGTAGAAATAGATTGGGGATTTGTAGCATAACCTGAGGACCAGGTATTAAAAGAGAAATCTAATAAGAGAGAAAAAGTCTTCACAAAGTTGCTACCTAAGATAAAGGTATAATCTAGAGAAGGGACTACTAAAGCTTTAATGAGGTGACAATGATTATTAGCTACTATGGGGGGATCTACCACACCAAACACAGATTGATTGGTTCCATCAGCCAACGAGACATTTTGATGTTTTAAAGGATTAATACTTATATTGTTGTATTCTAAAAACTTTAATGCTTTGTTCCCAACAATTGTTATGGAACACCCGGTATCAAGAAGGACAGTAAAATTACGAGAAAAAATCTCAATGGAAATGTAGGGTCGAGAATCTGCAGTTTTATTTATTATCATTGGAGCTACAATTTTTGGGGGATACGATAAATAAAAATTTCGAACGTAATTCAACCATTTTGGCCATTGGTCTTGTTTCTTTATGTCGGATTTACTAAAACGAAAAGGGGTAGAGACTGTACCGACATGACAACCTCTAGAATTTAGTTTTTTGTACATTTGGGACAAGTTAAAACGGTGAAATTTGGCGCACCGCATCGATAACAGAAACGACCATTTTTAGGTTTACGGCAAGAAGAATGAGTGTGTCCTGTCTTTTGACAGTTCCAACAAATAATCTCGGTAGAGTTTTTTGTTCTACCATCGAAAGTCGAAGGTTGATTAGATTTTTGAAATGACGAGGGTTTTGCTGTTGAGGGAGTATTTTGCCGGAATTGATTAGTACGACGTGAAGTGCTAGGCTCTACTACAGATACTTTAGAGGGAGGGGAAAACTTTTCTAGAAGAGATGGATTAGCATCTTCTAATTTCTTAACGATATCTGTTAATTTTTTAACAGTGCTAATGTCTTTTAAGGTAACATGAGGGATGTATTCTGACAAGATATTTTTCTGAATAATTTTTAACTTGGTGGATTCAATAGGTTCGCGAGAAAGACGACTAAAAAGAGAAAGCATATGAGCAGTGAAAATGACGATAGGCTCATTTCGTCTTTGTTTTCGGGATTTAATTTCTTCCCAGATATTATCATCAGTATTTGGAGGGAGAAAAGTAGACTTCAGGGCTTGAATAAGTTCTTCCCAAGAGGTTAAAGAAGACTTAACAGTACGAAACCATACCGCGGCATCACGTGAGAAAAGTTCAATAGCAGACTGAAACAATATTTCTGGTTTCACACTACGAGATTCTGCCAATTCATTTACTCGTTCTACAAAATTAAAAACAGACTTAGGATCACCATTAAATTTGACATTCCATCTTGAAATGATGCGAATCAGGGGTAGTAATATTAATAACTGGAGGAGGTCTATCCTCAGTTGTATTTGAACTAGAAGACGATATTTGGGTAGCTGGAGTAGCTTTTTCCATTAATTCTTATTCTAAAAGTAGACATGTTGCTCGAGATTCATTGGGAAAGTAGTCTGATCGGTAGGAAGGGATTCAGAAAGGTGAACTCGTTGAATTCTACCTAATAAATGTGCTATTCTAGATTTAACACGACGAAAGCATGAATCGGTTGAAGAACCTTCAAATTCCTCAACTAATTTGGAGATACTATCAATAGAGTTCTGTATTGCCAGACTCTCTTCATCAAAGTCTAAATCATCTAGAGTTAAGTTAATATTTGAATCTTTAGTTAACAACTTTTTTAAGATCTTACGTTTATCATCAATTTTCCTTCCAGTAATTGTTCCTCTTATTTTTAGTTCATAGTTAACTTCTTCAGTTGTTAAAAAGTTTACTTCAAAATTAGACATGTTTAAAAGATTCAAGTTTTTAAATTTAAACAAAAAAATATTTTAAAGTGTGTTTCCTTCCAAAGAAAATAACGATAGACAAAATGGGGTGAGGTAATACTAAAAGTTTGTTAAAATTTAACGAAAATAACTTTTAAAAGTTTCAAAAAGAAAAAATACTCAGGCCCCACACGTTGGGCGCTATTTTTTTTAGTGTAACCCCTTTTTTCTAGATGTTAAAGGCTCACCAGGGGTTAGCTAAATGGCGAACGGCACTCAGGGGGAAGGAGGAGAGCGAGTCGTGGATCGGGGGAGCAATTGGGCGAGTATCGGGCCAAAAAAGAATGTATAGGATCTAGTTAGGAATCGGTAAAGGGCGCCACTTATCTTTTTGGAAAGGAATAGGAGGAAAGATAAGAAACCTATTGAGAAAGGAGTTACTAAATCGGGAATTGTTAGGGAACACACTTTACTTAAACAAAACTAATTAAATATGTGTCTATTTAAACTTACCTCATGGGTCTTAAAGTTCCTTGAATCTTTTTATATAAATCTTTTATATATACTTATCTTTATGAAAATAGAAATAATGTGTAAACATAAAAAAGATTAAACCAGAACATTTACTGGGAAGGTATCAGGAATAAATACTCATGTTTTAGTAACAAAACAACAAAACAATATATTTCAAAAAAACACTGGTATCAATGATTGATAAGTATCAAAAAACTAAAACTCCTGCAAATATAATATTGCGTAGCTTATTTAAGACAGTATGATTACATTACTATCAAAATATATGGAGAACTCAATTATAAGAATATCAGATGTTAAGATTATTTCATTTCATAAAAAACAAAATCTAATTAAGTTCTCAAAAAAAGAGTGCACTCCGTTATGTGTTATTAACTAAACAATAACCTAAGTAACAATAAAAAACTTATCCACTTATATACCTTAAAGGTAATATTCATATCCGCTGGGTGCGCGATGACAGCGGCACCTAGCGTTTACAATTACGGCGAACTTTGAAATATCAAATGGCTAACTGTCATTACGAAAAGTAAGTAAACAAACAATTATTTCCAATGAAACATCGTAATGTATTAGTTTTCTACACAAATGTATTGATCATGTAAATCTATAGCGTCGATAATTTATCTTTTTTATTTCCCGTCTAAAATCTCACAATCAATCAATTTTAGGTAGTATAGATGGGCTATATCACGGCGGACTTCACGTGAAGTAATTAAAAAAATAAATAAATGTAATCGATTATCGCATTGTAGACGATAATAATATGATTATAATGCCGTTAATAATGCAGAAATTTTGTGTATTTTCAGTTAAACATGGCCAAATTAATATTTAAAACTGTTTTTCAAGCAATCACTCACGACATAACTTTCCAACCTCAAACAACCAACAAAGGTAAAGAATTAGTTTTGGCTTAACATGTGCAAGACGTAAAAATAAAACGTGATGCTTCCTACAACATATCTACTAAATATAGCAAAAATTTAAAATGTTGCTTTTTAAGTTAGCTTATTAGCTTTTTCCTCTTGATAGGGATTATCCACTACTTCACACGTTGTTCTCGTTTCCAACTTGCTTGTGGAAATTTATAGAATTTCTGATCACTATTTTTGCCATTGTTGTTGCAGTTGACTATATACAGCATGTTTATTTACTTTTTAAATGGACGCATAGATAAGTGAAATCCATGTAAAAAGTGTAAATCGTCCGCCGTAAGTTCCTTTTTTAGCCACGGTGAGCGCTGCGATCGATTCGTGGTTCTCCCACCATATCCTTCGCACCCAGCGTATAGGATATAAAATAATCGTAATCACTTGAAAGAATGTTAAAAAAAACAAAGGTTAAATGCACTGTACTAATATCATCTGATTAAAGTTCTTAAGATCTGAATAGTAACTCGATATTTTTACTAATTGAATGATTATATAAAATAATTTATTAACCACCGGGAATTAGCGAATTCTCCGGTACAAGTTCAAAAATTTACCAATAACTTGAAGCACTTTTGGTTCAACTAACTATTGAACCTATAGTTCTATCGTAAAGATTATTTAAAAGTTTACCTTGATATCCAGAATTAAATTCAAAAAACGTTAATAGCGGAGTTATGCATTTGAATGGAAAATTCCTCATCAAACATACCAAAAATAGGACTGGAACTACATGAAATGATCTACCAGATCGCAGGAAATCTTCTGTAGCAATTATTTATAACATTCTATAAACACCAGGTATTCAACAGTTTCTATACCAAATCGGTTTCCAAAATTTTCAAAATGGAGTTGCTTCTACAATGGCTAGGCGGCAACTCAATTCCAATTATACCATAAATCACATAAATAGTACTTCCAGACTTAGTACTTTATTACCAAAATGAAACGTATTACTTTCTAATACATTTACACACTGTATAAACCAACAAAACTAACCGGTAATGTAAGCAGAAACCTTACTCGGCAGCCATTACTATTCGCAAAAGTGACAGTACATCCGTACCGTTTGAAAGCTTAAACGTGAATGAATTTCTAAATTAACTTCGTGCGGCATCTTGCTTGTCTCGGATATCTCCGCGCTTGCTCGTTCAACTTCTGTTTTCGAGATGTCATTGTGACGAATATTCTCGAAAAAGGTAATGGTGGTTGCCTATCGGTCAGAGTTCAAAAGCGAATAAAAATAAAATAGTAAAATAAGCGGTTTGTGTTTATTGGGAATGCTACAATACATTGTTAGGGACGAAAGTGGATCATCTTTATGAATTCATCCGCCCGTCGGGATGATCGACCCCTATAATGTAATGTAGTATTTTACATTTATTTATTTAATTATTTATGTATTTATAAAGTATACGGGATGCCCCATTAATAAAATACAATACATAATTATACATTAGGTGGTGAAACTTAAATCTAATAAAAAAATTCTACAATCACAATTTAAAATCACAAGTTAAAATTACAAAATGATAGTTCTTACAATAAAGTATTCAATCTTTTTTTAAAAAATAGAGAATTTTTTAATTTTTAACATATTGTACTTAATTGTAGCACACTATGTGTATTTTAAGTTGAAAATACAGCACCTGATCAAATATCTACTCTTTTAATACAGGGGTCGGCACTCGAAGTGTTACTAAATAAAAATGCTGTAATTTTGTTAATTGTGATTTTATTCGTTTGAAAACTTCAGTATATATTAAAAACATTACAAATTAAAAAAAAAAAACGTTTTAGCGCGGATGACAGCATCGAGTCTGTCCGGGAAGGCTTCACAGGCTGCACGAATGTGATCTGATGGTATTTTACTCCATTCTCGGCGAAGAGCAATCTTCAACGCGTCGACTGTCTCATACTTTTTTGTTGACACTTTGGCCTCCAGAATGGACCATTTAGAAAAATGCATTGGATTTCAATCCGGGGAATATGGTGGCCAATGTTGTGAATAAATAAAGCTAGGAACTTTCTCTTGTAGAAAACGTTGCGTTTCACGCGCTTTCTGGGATGGTGCCGAGTCTTGTTGAAAAGTCCAATGGTTTCCACCGAACTGTTCACGTGCCCAAGGCAACAGTACATCGTTTAAAATGTTTTCACGATAGATTTTTTGATTTACATTTACTGAAAACGAGTGGTGAACGTGGCAGTTACATCGGCCCAAACCATCACTGATGCAGGTGCTTGCTTTCGCAGAGCAATCCGCTGATCTAAATTATCCATTGACTTACTTTCTAACCGCACACGATTGTTTTGTTTGTTTACATACTGCTGATCCGTAAAAATTTTTTCATCAGAAAAGACCAAATTTTCAAGTTCGCCACCAATGTGCAAGCGTTTTAACACTTTGGCTCTTGCTAAACGAACTGCCTTCTGTGCAGGTGTTAAATCTTGTACTTTTTGTATTTTATAGGGCTTCAATCGTAGTTCATTTTTTAATATGCGTCCCATGCTACGAACAGATACATTAAGTTTTTTTGCTAATTGAACTGCACTTTGTCGCGGATTTCGTTGAATTCGGGCCTTCACCCTTCGAACCATTTCTGAAGATGTTGCTGTTTTGTCATGTCCACCTCCATGACGTATTTTAATGCTACCGGTATCATTGTAACGCTTAATGGTCCGATACACAAACATTTTGTTCACCCGTAAATGTTGCAGCTCCTTAACAATGGCTGGTTGTAATTTACCAGCCAAATACAAAGCAATAACACTGTTGCGTTTAACTTACATGTTAATAACTTTTTATAACTCGAGAATAAATTGATATGCTTTCGTAAGCTTGTAAACAAGATATTTGACTGTTAATTTTTAAAAAATGAGCACGCTGTCATCAACACTTTGGTTGCTATAGCAACGAGAAGTTGGTAACACTTCGAGTGCCGACCCCTGTATAATCCAAATTAATAACATTTATTATGGATACACAATAAAGTTTTGTTGACTTTTCAAATAACCTCCTCTTTATTTTTATGTATTCTTTTATGAACGGATAATTGGCCAGATTGTGAGTAACTTTTGCCACATATATTACAGAGATACGGTTTTTCACCGGTATGTGTTCTATAATGACACTTCAAAATACGGGCGTCACCAAAAGCTTTTCCACAGGTCGAACAAATGTAATTCTTAATTCCTAAATGGGTGCGTTTATGTGCTGCTAGGTTACTAGAAGTAACGTAACGCTTGCCACATTGATCGCAACTATAAGGTTTCTCACCTAAAAACATCAAAGTTATAGTAATTATAGAGTAAAACACACAATGATACAAAAGACAATAAAATATTGTACGGGGTAAGATTTAATTTGCGGATCCTAGTGTTATGCGCATGACCACGTGAATATAAAATGTATGTGCTACTGTGAGCGCTGTTGTCAAATCTCGCGTTCAAATTTAAAGTGGACTTGGACAACTTGCGAGTGTTTTAAACGAGCACTAATACCTACTACCAGTTTTTATTCTCTTTCCATGTTTTAAAAAAATTGCTTTATTTTATATAGGTATATTTGTTCTGATGGCCATAAAATATTAGAATCGATCAAATGTTCAGTAAAATATAGATCATATAGAACGAAGAACAATTTTATTATTGTGGCATAGATTATACGTACATATTTTGATATCACATCAAATTTCTCTTTCTACCGGATGCGGATAGTGATAGTTTTGACACTTATTATGTCCCACCAAGGGCGCTAACATTTAAATGATTTAAATGTTGCGCTAACGTTATGATAATTTATTTAATATAAATGATGTATAATAAATTTAAATATATAATATAAAATCGTGTATTTGTTATCTCATAGCTAAACGGGTAAAACAACTTGATAAAAATAACCCCTCTGTTATTCCCTCAGATCCTTGTGGCCTCGGTCTAGGTTAGTTGACAATACAATACATTTGGGATTCAAAATTTCAAGTAAATCTATGATATCTCATTATAAACATTTTAGATACTTTACGTGGATAGGATTAAATAAGGGTAAGTGTTTAGCACATTAATAGAATTTTCGTTAATTACCTAGGAAATTTTTCAAAACTTAAGTATTTACTTTCAACCCGTGATAGAATATTAGTTTTGCCCAAATTTATAATTAAACAAGGAGAACAAACAAAACTTTAACACTAAAATCAGAATATTTTTTAAAAGTTTTAAACATACTTTCTCAGAATACAGAAACATGTTTGTTTACAAAACATTCTACCCTTTGAATATTCAAAGATTCTACTTAACACGTCAATTTAGAGTCATGGACAGAACAAGAAAATCCGTAAGTTTTTATGCTGTACAATAACTTACTAGAACAACATATTTTGTGGTATTTCAGTATTTTTACAAGTTTCCGATTATTACAGATATACAATTAATCTGGCAACAATTTGAATTTCTCGCGCAGAAATGAGGTGGATTTGGTTTTTTTTTTCAATGCGCAGAGACCTGCGCGACCAGACGTTTTTAACTAGGATTCACAAATAAAACCTAGCCCAGTACGGAAAATAAAATTAGAACTAACTTTCAAAAAAGCCTAGCTCAGGTTAATATATGTACCGGGTGAGGAAAAAGTATGGAAACCTATTGGTAACTCAAAATATAAAATTTATGGTTTTTCCCTGGCTATCAGATGGTTAAGATGGATTTGTCATCATGGTCAGGCGATGGCCAGGTCAATTGTTTTAATATTGAAACATGTATTTTTGACAAAGGGAATTGAAAGAGCGTGAAATTTTACATCCAAATATGACCTTGAAAATTGTTAAAAATTTTACCATGATGGTCATGGTCTAGGTCAAACTAAAAATTCTTAGACTATTGCAGTAACTCGAATTGTATTAGTCACAAAGAAAAAATTCCAAGACTTAAAGTTTATGGTCTTTCCCTGGCTATCAGATTGTTAAGATGGATTTGACCTAACAAAGAAAAAAAAACATTTTCAAAGGTTCCGAACAGATTGTTTCCTATTACTATTTTTCACAGAGCGTTTAAAAAATATTTATAAATAGATTAAAACTGTTATGTATTCCATCTGGTAAATAGAATCGTTCGCTATACATATATAAAAATATAAATATTTATATATATTTAAAAAAATAGTAAATTAAAATCATAAATCGACCTGTTTCGTTAATTTCTATTATTTTTGTTTATTTAGCTAATAATGAATTTATGCCTTACTTTATGGACACCTTGTATAATTAATTACGGTTTGGTTAGTGTGATTTTCTAGTGACAAGTTTTGTTTTGATTAATTCAAAAAATAGTTTTTATTATACTTAACAGAAAATACTACATTTTCAACTGTTTATAAAATACAGTAAATATGACATTTTTGGAACAGCGCACGGAAATTTTTTCCCGATCCCTATTTCCGTGCGCTTAATAATAAACATATGTAATATGTCTATAGCAACGATTTATTTATTAATGACATTTTATTTTCTGTCAGTGAAAATTAAGTATTTATGTATTTATTACATTTTGCAAAAATGAATTCAGATTGTGAAGAAAATCGGGAACCAAAGCACACACGAACACTCCGCTTCAACATCTTTAGCAGAGTCTTTGGTTCAACAAACAGAAATGCAAAAGGGATTGAGCTTCAACAATAATACGAATTGTACAATAAATATTACTATTAATAATAACGGTTCTGTCCAAAATTAATTTTCTTAGAATTACCTACTTGTATTTTTTTTTGTTAATTTGAGTTGTATGTACTTACATTTTTACTGTTTTAAAAATAAAAATAAATATTCCCGATTTTCTTAATAATTTTTTGCGATATTTTTTGTTTATGTTGATTTCAGGTACCTAAGTATAATAAAAAATATCGTTCATTACTCGTCCAGAAACGGATTTTCCGTTCTTGCATGACTTCCCGTGTTCGGCTGCGCCTCACACGAGAATTTGTCACGCGCGCACGGAAAAATCCTCATTTCTGTACTGGTAATGAAATATACTATTATGTAATTTCTTTAATTTTCACTAAATGACACTGTCTATTCCAAAGCATTTATTTTTTATTACCTGTATGAGATCTCATATGAATTTGTAAATCCGTCAATCTTCCAACAGTTTTTCCACAAACTGAGCATTGATATAATTTTTCACCAGTATGAACTTTTAAATGTGCTCGAAGACTAGTTCTACTCACGAAGCACTAAATCATTTAAGTAAAAGTTAAATAATGATGTGCAGTTATAAAAATGTACTACCTTATTACAAATTTCACATTTATATGGCTTCTCTTGATTATGTATCCGTTGGTGAATTTTTAAATATGATGATGAACCAAACGAAGAATCACAGATATTGCATTTATATGGTTTTTCTCCGGTATGAACTCTTCTATGAGCTTTTAAAACAAAGGAATGCGCAAATCTTCGACCTGTAAAAGATACATCTCACATTAAAATTAGAATTAGACCTCTTAATTTATTTCTGAATGAATTAACTTACAAATTAAAAAGGTACAAGTCAGGGAACTCATTTACAGTCCTAACTATCCTATTTAGGGGCATGTTCTGAACAAGCAGGGTACTAAAATGGTTAGCAGATAGCAGCGGTGATATTCTTAAACTTCTACGTGGTATATAAAAATCTATATCACCCAACATGCTAGGTGCTTTTATGATGTTATTTATTACCTTTACAGAAACTATACAAACAAGAATATATTAAACTAAAGTATGGTAGATGTACCTTTTGTGGCTACTTTAAGCATTTTCACATGTTTTATTAAAAATTTAATGAACTTAAGTAAAATATTTAAGAATGGAATAAGAATTAATGAAATCGTTAATGCATTAGTTATCAAATAATAAAACGTGAAAAATTTGAAAAAAAAAATTATCACCAGTAGTGTCCACAGAAGTACCACTTTTTGTCATCACTTGTACCACTTTTGGTCATAGTACTCATAGTGATTAATATTTCTTGGTGAATTAAATATTAAAAATATTTATTCAATTAATAATATATCGATTTATTTCGAACATATTCAAACAAAATACAATAAAATTAATACACAAAGATTACTTTTTAGAAATTTTTCGTGGTTTTCTGTTAAAATATTAATCTTTTATTTATATTTTAGAGATTAAATAGTCTTCGAAAAGGCATGAAACGCTAATATAATTAAGGCTTAAAATTAACAATAAGGGCATGCACTACCATTGGACAATTAGTGAATATTTCCTGCTTCCTATTTAACTCTATATTAAAGGTGGTAATTTTTTATTATCCCACAAACCGCAATCAACTTTGAATTTTATGCATCTTCTTTGTTAAAATAAAACCTAAAATAAATCATAAAGAATATGGGTGTCTTATTTCAAAATGGAAACACATCGATAGTTAATATCGATATCGTAAATCATCGATAGTTTCAAACTGATTGTATCACAGTGACTGTGTGGTTATACCAATTAAATAGTTTCACATTACATACCGACCACGATAACGTCTTTGAGTCACGCTGTAATAAATAAAATTTATCAGATGATTAACTTATATCAATGGTTAAAAACTGGGTTGTGAATTTAAGCATGGTTTCTGCAATTTTTCTGCACACCATAAGAGCCTTTGTAGCTTTGTTCCAGAGTAACCTGTTACCTAAGATAAGGTCTAGAAATTTAACCCCTGTTTTCCACTAAACGATGTTCTCACCTACTTTGATGGTTTTTTAGTTGGATTTTCTTTTCTTTGTAAAGGCTACTAAAGTAGGTGGGGTTGATAATAAGTCCACCGAATTACACCATTACTTCGTTTTGTTCAGTCCTCTCTGTACTATATCGCAAAGGACATTTTCAAACTTTCTTCTTATGAGTATAACGTCGTTATCGGAATACCCTTGGCAAGGTATAACGGTCAATTCTAGAGTAAGCTCTCCACAGTAAGACTCCAACATGAGTGAGGATGCAACTCCCCCTGCGGGCAACCTATGGTCGTACTGATGAAGATAGTGCCTTGGCATATGTTGCTGTGTTTACAATTCATAAAATGGGTTTTAAATTAATCTCTAATTCACCTTATTTTCGTCTTTTTTGGAGGTAATTAATACTTATGTAAATAGTTATTTCGAGAACTTGGTTTCATCAACCGACAAGGAAGGCATTATAAATTTCGAATATCCTTGAAATGTGTCAAGAGCATGCAGGAACAAAATAAAATAGTTTTTTGTGGAACATATTTTTCCATTTCTGTGTTAGGCACTATGGCACTATAGTTACTAAACACTCTTCTAATGCCGATAAACAACTTTGTTTTTTTAATATTTAAAAATCAGACAAACAAGAAACGACTAAGGAAAAAATATTACATCCGACAGAAATCGAATTTGTTATCTCTATATCCAATAGTGCTTTAAATGCTTCGTTACGGATGTAACTAGCGTTTAGTTTAGTCGGCGCTTTTGATCATCGCTTGATTCAACTTAAGTCGTCCAGAACATCTTTGTCTTTCCGCATTTCGCTACTATAGTCTATTTTTTTGTTAATACATCTATACATATATAATAAAACTGTAGAAATTTATATGTTTGTGCGCGCATCACATAAAAACTACTGATCCTATTCGAATGCGGTTTTCAAAGACGTATTTGTCTTCTTTCAACTTAACATCTGGTGTATAAAACTTTCTCCCCCACCCCTTTAAAGGGATAAGGAAAGAAATTTTTTCCGAAATCAACACGCCACGCGAAAGACGTCGCGGGTACATCGAAATAGAACCCAAAAATGTCGTTAGATTTTTTTGTCTGTCTGTCTGTATGTTTGTGCGCGCATCACATGAAAACTACTGATCCGATTCGAATGCGGTTTTCACAGATGTATTTGTCTTCTTTCAACTTAACAACTGGTGTATAAAAATTTCTCTCCCATTCCTTAAATGGGGTGGGGTAAATACAACAATCACACGCCACGCGAACGACGTTGCGGGTACAACTAGTATTGGAATATAATAATAATTTCTTGGATTTCAAAGTTTTTAAATATTCTTAACCGACACCTACGTTGTAGGTATTCAGTTACAAAATTATTTAATATAAAAGAAAGAGGCAATAGAAAGTTGCGATTTTTTGATCCTGTGTAATAAACATAGTCGAATGTATAAGAGTAGATGTTTACCTGACTGTAGTAAATAGATATTCTCTAACCCAATACTAATTACATGTAATTCCCAGTATTGACAAATGCTCATTAAGGGCTTATCTTAGAAATCCCTGATACGAAATTCTTTGTGATAAAATGATAAAATTGTGTTCTGGAGAAGAGATTATCTTAGAAATATCAAAGAGTTTCCTAGTAACAAATGTGGGTCGACAAGAATGACACTGGTCCTCGCCAAGCATTTTTAGATGGTTAATCAAAAGGAATATAACCACCTTCGAGAAAAAGAAAAAGATTAATTATAACACACATTAAAAGCGTTGATGGTTTTGTGGAAGGTGGATTGCTTCCAGCTTTTGTATACAACCGCATATGAATGCCAATGTATTCGAAGAATATTTCACGAAATGATAGAACTTACTCCAGAGGAATCAGTCATAGTTATGGACAACGCAAGTTATCACTCCCGAAAACTAGAAAAAACTCCGGCAGGATCTTGGCGAAAGAAAGACATAAAAAACTGAACGAGGCAAAAAATATACCTTTTTAAGAAAACATGGAAAAAAGATTTTCTAGCTATCGCAAAGCCTTATAGACATCAATTTTCTAAATATGTCACCGACAAGATGGCAAAAAAAGTAAGGAATAACTGTTCGCCGATTATCACCTTATCACTGCGAATTTAATCTAATTGAATTAATCTAGGCACAGGTAAAGCAGTATATTGCTAGGAAAAATACTACATTCAATATAAAAGATGTAGAAAAATTATTTTATGAGGCACTAAGTCAGTGAACAACTGGAAAAAAATGTGTTGAGCATGTTATTAATATAGAACAAAAATTGTAGGAACTAGACAACTTAATTGAAGAGGCAGTTGAGCCACTGATAATTGCAGTTAATGGTGACACTTGTTCAGACGATGAATTTAATGCACAATAATAGTATATAACTATTATTATACACTTTTAATGAATAAAAATATATTTTTTCCTTTCAAGACCCTAAATATCCATTGGTCTCGAGCAGACATAACGAGATTAACCGGGTGCGTGCGAATAAAAACCATTTCATTGGGTTTTATTTTGCATGAAAAACAGTCGAATGCAGGTAGAAATCTTTGTTCACTCTATAAGACATTTAAGGGATTAAAATTCGACGAGAATCATTAATTATACCAGCTTAATAAAAAATGACTATAGTTTTTGAATATCAGCATCCGAGCCATATTGCTTGTTTCTATGTTAAGCATGTAATAGTGTTTTATCGAAATCGTTCGAAATTTAAAAAAAAATTAAACCCGATAAGCTAGCTGCAGTAAAAAACATATAATACTAAAATATTTTTATTCTTAACTTATTGACAATATAAATATTAAATATATTAAATAAATATAAATATTAATTCCGAAACAATAAAAGTATTTCTAAATAAAAGCATGATAGAGGCAACCAGGAGATGATTGAGCTAAGCTACGAAATATATAATTAAAAAACTTACCACATATATTACACTGATACTTCTTTTCTCCCGTATGAACTTTCTTGTGTATAACTAAACCATGACGATTACTAAATTTCTTTCCACACACTTCACAACTCAGTGGTCTTTCTCCAGTATGAGTTCGGCAATGAACCTACAAATTTTTCTTTTATTACAAATAGTTTTGCTTTACAAAAAACTTTTGAATCAAACTATGATTTAAAATAATTATTGTCAACAAATCTAGCCATTTCTAGGACAAAGTAATCATGTACAATCCAATACAAAAAAGAGAGTTGTGCTAACAACAATAACAATAATTTATTGGGACGGAGAAACTATTTAAATAAGGTTAAAAACCTTGTGATTTTAGCAAAAAAAAATTTTTTTTGAGAAAACAATATATAAAATAGATAATAACAGATACTTGATAAATTTCCATTCATATTTCTCCCATTAAATTTTTTAATATCCCACTTAATAAAATATTATTATTATTTAAAATAATGCAGCGGGCTTTTTCGAAAATAGATCTTTGGTTTCCGACTGCCAAATGGAAAGTTAATCAAAAAAAATGTGGATCGCTGCAGTCAGGAAGCAAAAGTAAGTAGTATCCGTACCTTAATTTTAGTACCATTAATGATATTGAAAATAGCTTGTATTCTAATAAGTTAAAGAAAAATAAAACATTCAAATTTATAATTTGTATTTAAAACTGAGAGAATAATCAAGGTGCATTTAATGCTTTATAATTATTTCCTGTAAAAGAATATTTTTTAATTTGATATTTCATTATAGAAAATTATTTGTTATATGTCTCAAATAATTAAATCTATTAGTAATATATTATTTTGATAATAGTTTCATATCCTGCTTTATCTGCTTACAAATATTATTTAAAGTTTGATCTACTGTGGTTATAACTTAACCTCTCATTTACGACAGTAGACGCTGCAGTTTTAATACTGTATTTAAATTATTAATTACTAGCTTTTGCCCGCGACTTCGTCTGCGTGTAATTCGAATAAAAGCAAGGTCTTTATGTATCAATAACTGGTGCCCGCGACTTCGTGTGCGCAGTATTAGTATTTCGAGTAGCTTATATTAGCGTGAAAAGAACTAACATTATGACATTAAAATTATAACATACATAATTTTTGGGTCGTATTTGAAAAATATAACAGTCTGACAATATTGAGATGTTACATTCGCACTGTAATAACGTAACAATATTGTCAAAAATACAGTAATTAAGCACTGCAAACCCCTAATCATAGGCCTATAGGTAGCTACTCAAATGATGTATTGTGAAGGACAAAATTTATCTCCTTTAAATACCAAAAGCGATAAAAGTATTCATTTTGATAAGGATCCATTTATTACTACCAAATGTGCATTAGAAATAAATTATCAATTTTTATTGTATTTATGGTTCACTATTTTGACAATAATGGCTTACTCATAAAAGATAGATATATATGGTTTCGCAGAATTTTTTGTAGGACTATTTAAGATAAATATTTTCACCATACATTATATACATGTAGCACTAACTGTTTTTGCAGCACACGCCTGAGTAGCTCGCAGATTGCAGAATTTTTTCAGACTTAAATGACATTTATCGTTATATTTTGGACAATTCACACAATATCTTTATAAATTATAGCCTATATGTTATTCTGATCTATAAGCTACATTACTGTAAAGTTTCATTAAAATCCGTTTAGTAGTTTTTGCGTGAAAGAGGAACAAACATCCATACATCCATACATCCATCCAAACAAACTTTCGCCTATATAATATTAGTAGGATACTTAGGTACTATTCTTCGGGAATTTTTACATAATAAAATGCACAAGGTTGATGTTTACTTGTGACAAGGTTTCACGTGCAAAAAAAAATTATAACAAAATTTAATTGTGACTGCAAAGCTCTGTATATTTACGTACTAAAAACTTAAAAACAGCGTGCTTTAGTTCACAAACACCTTGGCGCTGCAATCACGCACAGAGCGAATATGTGCACAAGAATTAAACACGCATCCCACACAGTTTCAAAATCGCCGTATCGATACATCCGACGAAGCCTCTCGTCGCCATCTAACCAAAAGGTTCGGTTTTGGTTCGCCAAAAAACTCTTAATGATCTCACATTGCTTGATGAACAAAATATTGGCAAATTATGGGCGATATATTTGCTTTTCAACCGGCACGTCGTGTTGCTAGCAACATATGTTGATCTAGAAAGACAATAGTGATATCGTATTGCTTAGGTGTGCGAGATCAACAAAAATATAATGGAAAAATACATTGGCGATAATATTGCTTTTTGCATGTTGCTAGTTGCATATTGCTCCGGTGTGCGAGCCGGCTTAAATTTATCGATATTTTTTTTCAAAGTATCTTTTTTTTTAACCAAAAAATAATGCAAAAACTAAGAAATAAAGCAATTTACTTCCTAAGTGTATGGCAAGAATTGTGTTTCTTTAATTATTGTTTTTAACAATACTTATTAATTTAGTCTATTATGGAACGCCAAAATCGTAATTTGACTCGCGATGAATGCTCCCAAGTCGTACTATTGAGCAAATAATAATAAGTTCGACTGAAAAAATATTTGTTGCAAATTATTATAAACATTTGACAGTCTTGTATTGCCAATCCTTGAATATGGCAGTATCATTTGGTCTCCACAGTATGTATTCTGGAAAAATATTATCGAGGGAGTGCAGAGAAAATTTTTAAAATGTTTGTATTTTCGAAAATTTAATGTGTACCCTCAACGTGGCTGTGATAATTTCTATCTGTTGGGAGTTTTTGACAGGATGTCTTTGGATAAACGAAGGATAAAAATATTTCTTTGTACAATGTTTAAAATTCTTAAAGGGAACATTGACTGTCCAGATATACTTGCTCAACTGCCCTTTGCGGTCAACCGACTTAACTCCAGAAATAAAAATGTATTTTACCTTGCTTGTCCGAGGACTAATCTGTTAAAAATTCTCCCCTCTATAGCTTGTGTAATCTGTTTAACTTATATGCATCAGATATTGATATTGACCTTATAAGCCTAAGCCAGTTTAAAGAAACTATTAGTTTAAAATTAAGTAGTGACTAAGTTTTAAATAGATTTGGTTAAGTTTATTTATGTTAACTTTTTAATCTTTATTTACATTTTAATTTAAGTTAGTATCTGTAATTGGCTTTGCTGTAGATACTTGACAAAATAAATAAATAAATAAATAAATACATAAATAAATAAATAAATAAATAAATAAATAAACAAACAAACATTTATCTTTAAAGCTTTATAATTCAAAAACTATTAGTTAAACAGCATTTGCCCAAATAAACTTTTTTGTAGCAAATTTATTACCCTACAAAAGCTATGCATTCATTTAAAAAAATTCGAAAAGAGGTTGACCTTAAAGGCCATCCTTGCAACTTCCCGCTAGTTTTAACCGTAAAGCTATGATAGTAACGTGACGTATTTTGACGTTTTTGACTTTTTTTGAAATGTTTAAAAAGCCATAGCTTATTAACGCGTTATCCGATTTTGATGGCATTCGACGCAGTTTTTTAAGACCTTAAAACGTTACTAGGAGCACAAAATCGATTAGTCAAAAAATCTCTAAGTTATTGAAAAAAAAATGAAAAAAAAAAACACTTGTTTTGAAATTTTTCGACAACGATATCTCACGAACGAATCAACCGATTTTAATTTGCAAAACGGCATTCGACGTGGTTTTTTAAGCTTGAGAGCTGATTAGGTTATGAAATTGATCGATGTGATGGCCACAAAGATATGCCCAAAAAACATCATTTTTACCAATTGTTTTTTCCGGTTATTTTAAAATTTTTCGAAATCTACCAGTTCGAATCGGTTTAAACTTACAGGGAATCTAAGTTAGATGGAACTCTTTGGAACGCTTTTTATTTCATTCCGATCGGTCAAGCCGTTTAAAAGTTATAAGAGGTTTACATACATCCACACACACATCCACACGTACATACAGACACCCTCGCAAAAATAGTCAGGGGAGGTTCCAAATACCTCAAAACGTTGAGATCCGATAAAAACTCGATTTTCGAAAAACGGGGTGAAACCAATAACTTCCCGATTTTAAAAAAAAAATTAATTTTTTTAGCGGGAAGTTAAAAAAATTCGAAAAGAGGTTGACCTTAAAGGCCATCCTTGCAACTTCCCGCTAGTTTTAACCGCAAAGCTGTAGTAACGTGAAGTATTTTGACGTTTTTGACTTTTTTTGAAATGTTTAAAAAGCCATAACTTTTTAACGCCTTATTCGATTTTAATGTTCAAGATGGCATTCGACGCAGTTTTTTGAGATCTAAAAACGTTACCGGGAGTGCAAAATCGGTTAGTCAAAAAATCTCTAAGTTATTGAAAAAAAAAAACACTTTTTTTGAAATTTTTCGACAACGATATCTCACGAACGAATCAACCGATTTTAATTTGCAAAACGGCATTCGACGTGGCTTTTTAATTTTGAGAGCTGATTAGGTTATGAAATTGATCAATGCAATAGCCAAAAAGATATGCCCAAAAAACATCATTTTTACCAATTGTTTTTTTCGGTTATTTTAAAATTTCTCGAAATCTACCTGCTCGAATCGGTTCAAACTTACAGGGAATCTAAGTTAGATGGAACTCTTTGGAATGCTTTTTATTTCATTCCGATCGGTCAAGCCGTTCAAAAGTTATAAGAGGTTTACATACATCCACACACACATCCACACAGACATACAGACACCCTCGTAAAAATAGTCAGGGGAGGTTCCTAAGACCTCAAAACGTTGAGATCCGATGAAAACTCGATTTTTGAAAAACGGGGTGAAATCAATAACTTCCCGATTTTAAAAAAAAATTTAATTTTTTTTAGCGCGAAGTTAAAAAAATCAACCGGAAGGATTAAGTTAAAACCAAAAAAAAATTTCCCCGTGTTATTTATATGGAAAATCGAATTTTTAAAATAGCCAAGGCACTAAAGCACTTAGAATGTTGTCTTAAGCAGTAAAATTTTTTATTTCATCTAAGATATCAAATTTTCAGGTAGCACGAAGGAAAAAAAATATTGCCTAAAAATGAAACACCCTAGTGAATGATACAACCATCTCTCGAATAGGTACTACAAAGGTTTTTGGAGACAGGAGATCATGCTCGCAGGGCAGGGCAAGGAAGAAATCAAATCGCAACACCAATCCAGGATCGATGTTTAAGAATTTCTGTTCTTAGGCAGCGATTTGTGACATGCCATAGCCTACAAAAAATTCAACGACGAGAAGTACACGGTCTACAGGTTAGTGCAGAAACTGTTCGAATACGCTTAAGAGATGCTAATCTAAGACCTAGAATTGCTGCTCCGGGTCCTCTATTAAACGTACACCACCGAAGAGAAAGACTACGTTTTGCTAGAGAACACCAAAACTGGGTTGAGGCTGACTGGGGACGTGTGCTCTTTATAGATGAGTCCAGATATTGTATTCGTGTATTTCGACGGCCTAACGAGCGTTATAGTCAGTGCAACTTTTCAAGCACCTCGTTATTTGGAGGAGGATCCATATGTTTTGGGAGGGTATCTCTTTAAATGGACGCACGGACCTAGTGGTCATAAATAATGGAAATATGACAGCTGACAGGTACATAAAGGATATCTTGCAAGTACATGAAGTACCTTTTGCCCCATATATTGGCGATAATTTCTTGTTAAAGCAAGATAACGCCAGGCCGCATGCTGCACACGTTGTAAGAAATTCCCTGGAAGAGGTTGGAATTAATAGTATGGAATGGCCATCCCGTAGTCCAGACCTTAATCTTACTCATGGTGTAATCTTAACAGGCGATTGAGAGCAGAAAAAATCATATTCCAGAACCTTGAAGAGGTTAATTCAAATCTGGGAAGAATTGGAACAAAATGAAATAAGGCGGCTTATCTTAATTAAGTATGGGTTAACGTTGTCAGGATGTTATTCGGACAAGAGGTGGAAATACTCGATTTTGAGACCTTTTTTTCATTTTTTAGTTTGTATTAATATTATTGTCAATTTCAAATTTTCGTTTTATTTGTTCTAAAATTTTTATCAAAGTTTAAATAAAGTTTTATCATTACAATAATTATAGTAATAAAATATAAAATGAATCTTAAAAAACTTAGTTTTTTATTTCTGTTTCTTATCACAAATAAAAACAATTTTGGTAGTGGTGCGTTAATTTTTTGGAGAAGTGTATATAGAGATACGATATATCGAACACATTTCTGTAGATTTATCCATTAATACATATGTAGGTATAATCAACCTTTTATTTTTACACATACTTCACATATTGATTAGTAAATAGTATAGTCATTAAAAATAACAAATAAAGAACAATTCTTGAATTGTATTATCCTACAAAACCACACAAAAGAGTGCTTAAGTAAAGGTAACCACTAGTCCGGTTCAAAAGAGATGCTTCAGAACACCTGTTGGTAAAAGAAGGCTTTACTGGAAATCCAGCAACTCACACAGTATGTGGTTGAAGGTACAGATACACCGTATAAACAACTGTGTCTTCTTATATAATTTGTTTGTTTGTCTGTTTGTTTATTTAACGGGATGAACCCTTTTTCCATACAAAAATTACAATATATACATGTAATTAACTTATAAATTGTAGTCATACATTACAATATTTAAAAGTATCAAAAACATTAGTGTCTCAATTTCTTTAAACTATTCTTGAACGAGGACACAGATGAATCAAACAATTCAATACTATCTTGGAAATTATTGGCAGTTCTCATCATTCTTGTGATTGTCTCACTTTTACCATAATTAGTATGATGAAACTTTAGCTTAAACAGATCAGAAGAGCGAGTTCGTCTAGAATTTACATTAAAAACAATTAATTCTAGCAGTTCCGGACAATCAACATAACCATTAAGAATTTTATGCAAAAAACTTAATTCACACTCAGATTCTCTATTTTCCGTAGTTTTCATATTAAGTTGACGAAGAATATAATTATAATCGAGTCCCACTGGATGTGACATTTTTTCAATTTCTCCTTAATGTAAGTTTAATAATTTCTTGTTTGTATTATTTCTAAATTTCAAAAAGTTTCAAAAATACGTTGAGAGTTATCTCAAAAATAATAGTTTACTAATAATCACAGTTTGTTTTATTAAAACCCATTTTATACCTGCATATTTTAAGGAATTTATTCTGAACTCGTTCCAACTGATCAATGTATAAGGATACCAAATAATATTACAATATTCCAAAATGGACCGAACTAGAGAACAATATAAAATTTTGAAAGTAAATATTGAAAATTCTTGGAAGTTCCTTTGAACAAAACCGAGCATTCGTCGACATAATATTATTAATATGCCTATCAAACATTAGTTTCTGATCAAATGTAATTCCGAGGTCTCTAATTTGTTTAACTTCTGTAACCGATACGCCCTTAAGCATGTATGTTCTATATATGTAAGTGATGTTTAGTATTTCTGGAAAACGTAATTTTATAGCACTTTTTTATATTTAAATACAAGGCATTGACGTCACACCAACGAGATAAATTGTTTAAGTCAGACTGAAGAGCATCCATATCAGAGGTATTTTTAATTGCTTCAAAGATTTTTATGTCATCGGCAAACAATAGGAATTCACTATTATTAATTACTGATGATAAATCATTCACAAACAGATTAAATAGAAGTGGGCCTAAGTGAGAACCTTGAGGTACACCCGAGGTAACATTAATGGCTTCAGAAACAAAATCACCATATTTTACTATTTGTGAACGATCTGTTAAATAACTCATCATCTAACTCAATAAATCATCTCCAATTCCATATCCACGAAGTTTAGCAATTAATATTTCGTGATTTACCCTGTCAAATGCTTAGACAAAATCAGCATATATGGAGTCAACTTGGTTTCCCAAATTTAAAGAATTAACAATTAATGTATCAATGGTTTTTGGGCTGTTAGGCCGGCGTCGATTGTCATTTTGACTTGACGTTTCGCCAACACGAGCGGTTGGCATCTTCAGAAGTTGGTTTCTGGTTGACAGCCTGCGAACTATTGAACTCTGCGTGAACGGAGCCCGTATTTATACGTCGGGAAGGAAGTGGGCGGGGCCTCAGGTGCTTTCGATTCCAATCGGTTCTGGTCGGTGTTGTTCATTAAGGGTAGAGTTTTCGCACCCTTAATTATGGGGACCCATGTTTTGTTGATCTTGACTGCTTCCTCTTTTTTATTAAAGTTGTTCGGGTGCTTCTCTATCTCTATGGCTTCTCTATAGAGTCTGGAATGGTATGCTGATGTAGTAGCGAGGACTTGGGTCTCCTCAAACTTAATCCGATGGTCCATAGTGAGGGTATGTTCCGCTACGGCGGATTTGTCCGTCTGCCCCAGACGATAGTTGGCCTTGTGCTCTTTAATTCTGGTGTTGATCGAGCGTTTGGTAGTTCCTATGTACACGCTTCCACATGTGCACGGAATGCGGTAAATTCCCGAAGCCGACAGTGGATCTCTTCTGTCTTTTGCCGATTGAAGACATTCTTTGATTTTTCTTGTTGGTTTGAAAATAGTTTTCACATTTTTCTTTCTTAGCAATCGACCAATTCTGTTTGTCACTCCCGGAATAAAAGGCAGAAATGCTTTTGCCACTGGTTGGATTTGCTCATTTTCTTTGGGTCTACGATTTGTTGGTCCAATCGATCTTTTGATTTCCCGTTCTGAATAACCATTGGCCCTTAAAGCATTATGAATATGAGTTAGCTCTGCGTTAAGTGCCTCGGGTTCGCAAATCCTTCTTGCCCTTTCTGCTAAGGTTTTGATGACTCCATATTTCTGACATGGGTGGTGGTTGGAATCCCTATGTAAATAACGGTCCGTATGTGTTGGTTTTCTGTACACTGTGTGGCTTAATGATCTTCTTTTTCGTGATAATAACACATCAAGGAACGCTAGCTTGTTGTTGTTTTCGATTTCCATCGTAAACTGTATATTTTCATGTATGCTGTTAATGTGTGTCAGAAATTCTTGCAATTTATTCTGCCCATGGCTCCATATTACAAATGTGTCATCTACATATCTATACCAAACCTTTGGCTTGTATGGGGCACTGTCCAAAGCCAGTTGTTCGAACTTTTCCATAAAGAAATTTGCTATTACCAGGCTGAGAGGGCTTCCCATTGCTACTCCTTCGATCTGTTCGTATATCTTGTTGTCCCATGAAAAATAAGTGGTGGTGAGGCAATGTTTAAACAAATCGGAGATGTCCTCTGGGAATTTGCCATATATATGTTCCATTGCATCGCTTAGGGGCCCTTTTGTAAAGAGAGATACTACATCAAAACTTACTAATATATCATTCTCTTCAAGAACTAACTCTTTAATTTTTGAAATAAAATGGGTGGAATCTTTGACATACGAATCAGTAAGTCCGATGTATGGTTGCAGGAGTGATGACAGGTGTTTAGCTAATTCATATGTCGGTGAACCAATGGCGCTTACAATGGGACGCAGCGGAATGTTGGCTTTGTGTATCTTTGGCAAACCATAGAGCCTTGGTATAGCAGCTTCACTTTTACAAATTAATTTCTTTGTCTGTTCTTCTATACCTGACTTCTTCACTAAGGTCTTTGTTGTTCTTATTACGCGTTGTGTTGGATCATTGCGTAACTCCTTGTAACTGCTAGGATCCAGTAAATCAATTATATTTTCCTTATAATCTGCGGTATTTATTACGACAGTGGCATTTCCCTTGTCCGCTGGTAACACCAGTATACTCTCACCCTTTTTTAGATCTTGAATTGCTCTTAACTCCCTAGGCTTTAGGTTACTTTTGGGTGGTTTGAGCTTTTGTAAAATTCTTGCTGATTCGGTGCGTAATTCCTGAGCTGTTTCTTCTGGCAGACATCTTAGTGCTGATTCTAGATTTGCGATGTCTTCCTTCGGCACATCTTTTGGCGTTATGGCAAAGTTGCCGCCCTTAGCAAGTACGGAGACCTCATCTGGAGACAAATTCCGATTGCTAACATTAATCACTGTTCTCTGAGTGTCTAGCGTTTGCTTTGGTCCAATGTTTTTCGTTAATCTTTCAAATTTGTCTTTTTGGCGGTCGGTGTTTCTTTGCAGTTCATTTTCCATGCTTCTATATGATATCGCATCAATTTTATCCCAGTCTGTTCGGTGAAGTCTGTTGCTTAGCTGATAAAAGATTCCTAGTAGTTTTGTATCGACCTCTGCTAAATATCTTCTGGTGGTTTGTATCCTCTCTCTGAGCAGAGCTTTTTCTGTTCGGTTATAAATCCTTCGAGCTTGAGCAGATCTTATTACTTGTTTCGCTTTCAAGAACTTCGGTATGACATCCTCTTCCCTACAACGAGATAGAAAAAAATCAAGCAGCTTTGGTAGTTCAGACTGCAAACAAACAGCCCTGTAATTTTCAACATTATTATTTTGACCAGATTTAAAAATGGGTTTTAAAAAACTCACTTTCCAAAGATCAGGAAATGTAGAAGAAGTTAATGATATATTAAACAATAACTGAATAGGTTTTGCAAGAGTGAATAAACATTTTTTAATAAAATACATTGGTATACCATCCGGACCCGCTGTCAGTCTCCATGGATTATTCTGAACTTTATCAATAATATCCTTAACACTAATTATATAATTATTAGCATCAACAATATTTTCGTAATTAAAATCAGGAATCTGATTTATTTTTTCTTTATTATAAACAGTTGAAAAGAACCCAGCAAATAAATTAACAATATCTGAGCCATTTTCACTAATTTCATTACCATAACGCATACTCGATGGTAGAACATGAGAATTGCGTTTTTTATTAATATATTTCCAGAAAGAACAAGAATTTTGAAAAATGCTAACCTCAATTTCATTCACATGACGCCTTTGTAAATATTTGCTAAGCTCTTTACACTGTTCCCTGAGACCGGAAAAAAGACGATAGTTCTTTGTTTCGATATAGTGGACTGTATTAATCAAATCAATCGCTGGTTTAACTAATATTTAATATTTACAAAAAAATGTGTGAACTAACATAACTATTTTTAATGAACAAAACAAAACAAGTGTGGCTTTGCCAACAGTCTAATAATGAATCTGCTTCTTTTTTACAATTGCAGAAAGGGTGCACTTCAAACGTTGCCAGACTTCACCGTTGTTCCGATATCTGACGACACAAATTTCTCCATGCTCCCCACCTTGAACGGTTCAAAATCGTTCGAAACACTAAGCAAATTTTAAAAGTCAATAACACATAAAAATTGTTTTTAAAATACACAAATAACCTAAGTCTACGATATTGTCTCTGCTAGGGGTAATGGGCAACATTTTGTGACGCCTCTTTTATAGGTGCCATGTAAAGTTTTTACTGAAACCACTCGCACTATCCCGTCATTGCCTGGATGAGTTGCTACAATTCTTCCTAGACTCCAGTTGCAGGGAGGTAAATTATCAGCCTTTAAAAGTACCAAGGTACCAATTGTAAGAGGTGAATCACTTATTTTCCATTTCTTCCGCTGTTGGAGTTGGTTTAAATAGAGCTTGGACCATTGCTTCCAGAAACCTTGCAACATTTGTTGAAGCAATTGATATCTGGATAATTGATTAACTTTTACGTCCTCAAATAGTGGATCAGGAACGGTAGTCATCGGACGGCAAATTAAAAAATGTGAGGGGGTTAAAGGAAGATATTCATTGGGGTCTGAGGATAGGGCATACAAAGGACGTGAATTTAACGTGGCTTCTACCTGAACAAGAAATGTAAGAAACTCCTCGTAGGTTAATATGGTTGTCCCGATAACCCGATACAAATGGAATTTAACACCCTTTACATTACTTTCCCATAATCCACCAAAATTTGGAGTACTAGGGGGAATAAAGTGCCAGCAAATACTTTGGTTAGCTAATGAACTGACTATCTGATCTTCAGAATTTCGCAAACAATCGTATAAATATTTCAGTGCTCGTTGCGCACCAATTAGATTTGATCCATTATCAGAATATATATGAGCAGGTTTGCCTCGTCTAGATGCAAATCTACGTAGTCCTGCCAAAAATGCTTCACTTGTTAAAGTGCTAATGAGTTCCAAGTGAACTGCTTTTGTGGAAAAACAAATAAAAAGGCAAATGAAGGCTTTGTAAGTTTTCGAGCCACGCCCTTTTCTATCTTTTAAAATAAAGGGGCCAGCATAATCTAATCCTGTAATAGCAAATGGTTGTGAAATAGTTACTCTATATTTAGGTAAATCGGCCATAATGGAAGTGGCTGATTTTGGTTTAAATTTAAAGCAATGGACACATTTTCTGACAACCTGTTTGGAAAGTGACATGCCTGAAATAATCCAAAAATTTTGGCGCACATTAGCTAATAAAAGTTGTGGACCAGCATGTTGCAATTGCTTGTGCTCATGTTCTAGTATGAGTTTACTTAAATTATGTTTCTTGTCTAATAGAATTGGATGCTTTTCATTAAATTGCAATAAGGAATATTTTAGTCGACCTCCAACTCTTAAAATTCCATTTCCATCTAGAAATGGAGTTAATGATAATAGTCTATTGTTAGAAGGAAGAAATTTTCCAATTTTCAACAAAGATATCTCAGTATTAAAACATTCTTTCTGAGCTAATTGAATCAACAATGACTTTGAATTATTAAATTCAGTACTTGAAATTGGACCCTTCTTTCTTTCTTTGGGACTTGTCTTTGTATTTGTTAAAAATCTTTGACAATAAGCAAAGACTCTTATTAATTTTGTTAAAGACGAAAACTTATGAAAAATAGAGAAAAGTTCATTGTGTTGAACATTCAAAGATTGTATGTCCTTTTTGAACTCTAAAAATTGGGATGGACCCGGCAAATCGGAGAATTTCACTCGATTAAATTCTTTGTATAAAAATTGTGGACCCTTAAACCAAATGTGGTTTTCATGTAATTGAGATGGTAATATCCCTCTACTTCCTATATCTGCAGGGTTTTCTGAAGTATTCACATAATACCAATCGTCTATATCAGTGCTACGTTGAATATCAGCAACTCTGTTTCCTACAAAAACTTGCAGTCTAGTAGGGTTCGTGCGAATCCAATGCAACACTATCTGCGAATCACACCAATAAAAGGCTTTGAAATTGAAAGTGACTGCTTGTGACACAGTTTTCATCAGTTTGACTAGCAAAACGCTTCCACACAACTCTAATCGAGGGATTGTGAGAATTTTGACTGGTGCAACTTTAGTCTTGGCGCATAATAATTTAACACTAATATTACCTTGGTTATCTACACATCTAACGTGAATTGCTGCACAGTATGCTTGATTAGAAGCATCGCTAAAGCCGTGAAGTTCAGTTATTACTGAATTATTTAAAAGGACAAATCTTGGTATTTGCAATTTGTTAAAACAAATAATAGTTTCTTGAAAATGGTTCCATTTAGATGCTAATTCCGAAGGGACTTCATCATCCCAATCTAGTTTCAAAGACCAGAGAACCTGGATCATTATCTTAACTAAAATAATGCAACAACTCAATAACCCTAAGGGTCATAGATTCTTGCAATAGAAGAGAGCATAGATCTTTTAGTCGCATTTGAATGAATTTTTGTTCCACATGGAAAGTAAATGAATCTAAGTTGCATAACCACTGAACACCTAACGTTTTGATATAATCGTTATCCCCTAAATTCAGTACACTGAGTGCATCTGATGTATCTTCAAAATTGCTAAGAAGCTCTTTGGCATTGGAAGACCATTTCCTTAATTTAAAACCTGCCGATGTTAAAATGGTATCAATCTGTGTACAAATATTAATAGCTTCCCTTGTACAAGGAAATCCTGTAATTAGATCATCTACGTAAAAGTCGCGTAGGATAATCTTACAAGCATCTGGGTAAGTAATTTCGTTATCGTAGGCCAGTTGTTGAATGCAACGCATGGCCAAAAATGGTGCACTAGCTGTGCCGTATGTTACAGTATTTAAAGTGTAACTTGAAATTGGACGTGAAGTATCATTTCTCCACAATAATTGCTGCATTCGTCTATCATCTGGATGCAAAAGTACCATTCTGTACATTTTGTTTATGTCCGAGCTGACAACAACTGGATGCTGTCTAAATCGAATTAAAATGTTCAAAAATTGCTGGACCTGAAAATTGTATATCGTTTAGTGATTTACCATTACTAGTTGGTGCAGACCCATCGAAAACAACTCGAAGCTTGGTCGTTATATGGTCATTTCGAACTACACCATGGTGAGGTAAAAAATAAGATTATTTTTCATCATCAGTGACGTTATTAAGAGACATATGTCCCATTCTCTGGTACTCATCTATAAATGATAAATAAGTTTTTTGAAAATCAGAATTTCTTATAAATTTTGACTCTAAATTTACCAATCTTTTAATCGCAGTGGATTTTGATTCCCCTAAATCACAAGAATCTTTCCATGGTACTCTTACAATAAATTGCCCACAATCTGACCTAGTTGTGGTCTTTTTAAAATACTCCTCGCAAAATAGATCTTCATCAGAAAGAGAAATCGTATGTTCCGGTTCCTCAACGGACCAAAACTTTTGTAAGTGATCATTTTCCTTAAAGGATGAAGAAATGGATAAATTGCAGTGAAATTTCTTTGGAGTACTAGTAATTTTTCCAGTGGCAATGTATCCAAAAACAGTGTTTTGAAGGGACGGTAAATTGTTTCCGCAATTTATATTGCCTTCCAATAGAACATTCCAAAATAGACTAGCATCACTTAAAATATCAATTTGATCGGTAGTGTTGAAGGAATCGTCTGCCAAAATCACATTTTTGGGTATGTTCCACCGGGATATATCGAACGAATAGGACGGATAAGGTTTAGTGACTGTTGGTACCACAAAGCATTTTACCATGGAAGAAAAATCATTAAGTCTAGAGCCTATTTTGATGTTACAACGTTTATTAATGGAGGAAGATAAATTGTTGACACCTAATACATGATTAGTTTCATTTGTTGTAATTTCTAAGCCTAGAGTTTTACATAGTTTTTCACTAACAAAGGAGCATTGGCTTCCAGAGTCCAACATAATACGGGCAATATGAGGTTGCCCCCATTTATCATAAACCTTTACTTTAGCTGTGCTTAATAGCACAAATTCGTCTAAACGGCATTCGTTAATTAAGGATAATTGATTAGTTGAAACATCATTTTTTACATGACTTACATTTAAAACCAATGGAGGTGAAATTGATGATTGGTTATTGGAGTTATCGGAATCAGTGGGCTGGTTTGTTTCCGAAATTGCAGGGCTGTTGTGATGTAATAAAGAACTATGCTTTTTCCTACAAATTTTACAACCAGATTTCTGACATTGTTTACTCAGATGACCTGTACACAAGCAATTGCAGCACAGCTTTAAACGTTTAACTTGATCCCAACGCTGGGACACTGAATAATTTAGAAATGTTTCACATACATAAATCATATGATCTTTTTTACATAAATTGCAACTTTTTGTAATCGAATGGTTTACCAACAGAGACTTTGAATACGAGTATTTCTTATCTTTATTATCTTGTTTAGAATAACTATTAGGTTTACTACCTGAAGCAAAATTTAGCTCCATGGTTTCTAAGAAATTAGCCCTGTTTCGTAAAAATTCAAAAAATTCATCAATAGTTGATAATGAATTATCAGCGTCGTTTTTACATTTTTCCCACTCTAATGCGGAACTTTTATCTAACTTCCCTGATATCAAATAAATAATAATAGCATCCCAACTTTCAGTGGGTAAATTTAAAGTTTTTAACGCACACAAATGTTTTTTGACAGTATCTATTCAATTTCTAATACCACTTGCATTCTCTTTTACCAAACTGTTAATCTCAAACAATGCCTTCATATGGTTGTTAACCAACATACGAGTATTATTGAATCGATTGCACAAAGTTTCCCAAGCATAATTATAATTCTGAGCTGAAAAATCGAGACTTTGTATTATTTTTGAAGCTTCATCTGTTAAGCTTGACCTTAAATAATGATATTTCTGGATGTCTGTAAGGATTAAAGACTCAAATGTGTCTTTAAATTCAATCCATTTTAGATAGTCAGAATTAAATAAAGGCAATTTAATTGGAGGTAGTTTAATTCCTTCTAGACCGGAAAAATTGTTATTATTTGAACAATCATTTTTATTATCAGAAGAAGTACTTTTATTTTTGTTTAATAATTGTTTTAATATACTTTTTGCTGTAGCTACATTTTTGCAAAAAACTAAATCTTGTTCTTTTCTAAACAAATGTTCTTGCTCTGACAATTCATCATTGCAGTTCAACTCAATACTCATCTGCACTTCATCAAATTCGCACATAATCCCTTCAGCTTTTTGAATGTTTAATTCAAGTTCTGAAATTTTATCATTTTCAAAATTATCAAGAGAAATATCTTTAATAGAATCAATATACTCTGAAATCAAATCAAATCTTTTTATAATTATACTTCGCTTTTTGTATAATTGTTTAAAATCAGAATCCTTCATCTTTAATTGTTTAATAAATCGAGTAGCTTCTATAATAGTAATAGACAAATTGAAAATTCTTAACGGAATTTAAGTGCAACGTACACAAAATTGTAATCGAATCAGCAAATTAAAATCACAAGTTCAATAATAATCTTACAAAAATAGTATCAAAGATAAATTCAATCTACCTTTCAATTCTTAAATAGTTTATTTAATCGACAATTGTTTGCGTAAATCTTTCAGAATAAAAAAAATAAAATGTTGTTATAAGAATACCCAATAACCTTTCAATCTAAATTATCTGTGTAAATCCACACAGTATCTCAACTTAGTACAAAATAGAAAATCTTAATACACTAATAAACTTAAAAATCTGTTTGTCATTATAATTTAAATCGTAAAAATATAAACATAATACACATAAGTGTGCCGCATACCGTGGTACAAAATGCGACAACACCGAAACTTTTGTGTAACGGCCGACTGGCGTCAATATGTCGCGACCCTTCTTTAAAAAAACAAATAACAGTAAAACAGTAAAACTATATTATATAATACCTATGACTAGGTAATACCTACTTCACAGAAATGTGAATAATTGAAATTGAAACTTGAATAATATTTAAATTGTTGGCCAAATTGACAATACAAATCGTATATTATTTAATTGTTTTTGAATAGACTTTAACCAATAATTGTACCACGTAAAATCACATTAAGTTGAAAAAAGGAATAATTGTAATATAGCAGGTAAACAAATAAATAGGTAAATGGAAAAATCTCACTCAATTTGTTGCCTTCTTTCCAAATTTTCAAACTTGTTTCATTGACGACCACGTGCTTTGTCTTGATAATTGGACGATTCACAACACTTTTTTAATTGAGAAATCTTCTTAGTTAAACATCCGTGAGAAGGATCATTTTATGTTTCGATATAGTGGACTGTATTAATCAAATCAATCGCTGGTTTAACTAATATTTAATATTTACAAAAAAATGTGTGAACTAACATAACTATTTTTAATGAACAAAACAAAACAAGTGTGGCTTTGCCAACAGTCTAATAATGAATCTGCTTCTTTTTTACAATTGCAGAAAGGGTGCACTTCAAACGTTGCCAGACTTCACCGTTGTTCCGATATCTGACGACACAAATTTCTCCATTCTTATCACCACCAATCATTTTAAATTTTTTATGTGCCTTTTTTTTTCTCATAAAGTAAATGTTTCAACTCTGACGTAAACCATTTAGGATATTTGGATGTTTTAAATTGGTAGATATAATCACAAATCAGAGGTATCGCTTAAAGTTTTCTCTTTATTCCTACTGTATAAGCAAATTAAACCGAATACTGGTATGTTATGTTGAAGATTCGATATAATCAATATGTTACAATAACTTTGGACATTTTTTGGATCTTAGATTATTTACTTTAGATCTTTTGTTAAAAGACGAATACGGATATTGTGAATACATTACTCGAACAAACATAGACGAAAGTAAACGTAATACAGATGAAGTCCTACTGGATATATTTAGTTTTAACATTTATTCGATGCAGTAAATACCGATATTCAAAGACTGTATGTCGATTTGGATTTTGTCGAAAAAATGTTCAATTTGTGGAAGGTTATGCGTGGCTGTATCCCAAATTAGCGATTCAGCTCATATTGTTTGTTTTTCTTAAAAATCATTTCATAGATCGGTATTCGTTTTCATAAACTTAATAAATTATTTCCAACCACTGAGACTTCTTAGTGGTACAAAAAAATGAAAACAATTCTATTATAAAGATGTATGTGATACTTTAATTCCAGATTTTTTTTATTGTTTCATAGTAAATTATGGCTTTGTGGGTATGAACAAAATAAAATAACATTATGAAAATCTTAATTATTATTTTTTTGAAATGGTATTGGAATCGGTTAACTTACCAGTAAATGATTTTGTTCATAAAATCGTTTTCCACAAGCAATACACAAATGTTTTCTTTCGCCTCCATGAGTACGTGTATGTTTGATCAAATTAGAAACTGTTCTAAACCGTTTTTCACATTGGCTGCACTTATGTGGACGATAATCTGGGTGTTTCGATTTCATATGTGTTTTATAATTTTTCATACCTAAAAAGTAGACAAATAAGAGGTTTTTTTGTTGCTTAAGTGCCAATTACCTACATGAGGGATGGAAGATTCAGTTATGCACGGTGACTCAAACTGTGTGTAAGTGATACGGTATGTTTAAAAGAATAATTTTATTAGTCTTTCCTAAATATATTATAACATATATGAAAATACATATATATTACAACATACATGAAAATACCTTGAAAATTTTTATTTTAATATAGATGTGGATAAGGTAAGATTCAAGTTAATTTCTTTTATTTTAACGATTATTACTTTGACATATGTTCTTATCTATTCTCTTTCTTAGGGTCAGAGTTCAAAAAAAAATCTAAACTAATAAATGGATTCAAATTTAACTAATATTGAAAATTTCAAAAAAAATAATAAAATTCAACAATATATACCAAATTATGTTTTTGTACAATAATTCTAATTTGACCTTAACCTCACTTTTTCTTATTGTTTTGTGCGCATAGACACATTACCTTCAAAATTCAAACATCGTTAAATCAAGGGTTATGAAAAATTCTGAATTTTGTAATCAATAAATCAAATTAAACTTATCAAAGAATGTAAAAACAACTTATTTAAACAGTGAAACAGTGTACAAGTGAAAGTAAATGTTCATCAAATACAGAAAAATCAAACACAGGAATGTTCTTTATTTAAAAAAAAATTGGAAATTGATACCGTGTTTTGAAGCTTTGGTATTCTCTCTGGAAAAACTAAGGCACAGGCTATCCTTTCCTATTGGAATCCACCATTTCCCAGGAACATCAATGATATACGGACACTTTATAGATTTAGACGAATAAATTTGCTTCTCATCCGGAACTTATTTGCTCTTGCATCAAATGGTAAGTAAACTAATACTCTCTTTCTTATTAGAAACTAGTTTTACTTTAGTTAAATTACTCAGGAAGCATTTATATAAATGTACTGCTCAGCATACCATTTCTAACATTCATTTCTCCATATATATGAACTTTAAGTCTTACCATCGGCTATCAGGAGTTGTCTTGTGGCTTTGTTAACACTTTTTACTACTTTTATACTTTCTTTTATAAGTATTTTAAAAAAAAAATCGAAATTTTAACGGAGCAAAATTTATTACATGTTATCACTTCAAAAGCCCAAAAACAAGAGAAAGATTCAGAAAATCAACAATTTAACAACTGAATCCCCAAACAATCTTACACTATCATTATTATGTTCTATTCGCCTACTAAATTATTGATCAAATAAAATTACTAAAAATCTAATACCTAATTCCTTATTTACATTTTAATACAATAGACATTCTTTTAAAATTTGCTAAACTTTTGATGAGTTGTTAATTTTATAATATCTTTCGCCTACTAATTCTTTGTCAAATCAAATTACTAAAAATCTAATACTTAACTCATTATTTACATTTAATACAATAATCATTCTTTTAAAATCTGCTATACTTTAAATGAATTGTTAATTTTATAATATCTTATCTACAATATAATCTAATGTCTTTCTATTTTCAGAATTTTTCATTTGGAAATTAAACTAATAACAAATCACAATATGTCTTGAGAACAAACATTGTCTATTCTAAAAGTAAGTACAAACTTTTTTTATTTCCTTCTATGAGTTCTAATATTTTATACTGAAATTTATGTAAAACTTTACATTGATGTCTTAACATTTGGTTTTCTTATTTCATTTTATCTTAATTTATTTAAAATCGGTTTTAATTACTAAGGTATCGTAAAATTTATAAACTTTTTTAATATTTACTCTCATTATCTATTTGATACATGATTATTAGAATTTTATATATTATAGATAAATTATATTATTTTGATTCTTTGAATATCTCTTATATGTACTTGTATATTTTAATTTCTCATTTTGTTTTATTTTTTCTTTTTAGGTATTGAGAAGAAGACGATTATAAATTATCCCAAATTTACTACATTTGCACTCTGCCTTGGAATGAGAATATATTTTCCTTTTCTCTATTTTTATTAATTTTCTTTATATGTACTTAATTGAAATAGCATAGTAACTTATATCATCTCAATATATTTTTGAAATTTGAAGCACGTAAATAATAAGAAAAGATACATTTTTTTAAGAAAAAATAATTTTTTGGTCATTTTCAGTGAAGTCTGTTTGTACGTTATTGGCATTAACGTGTTTGGTATTCCACTGTTTATTCTTTTGTTTCTCGTAATATATAAATAAAATAAATTAAGCAGAAGCTTTGAAAGATTAAATTGCATGGAAAAAGTTTTGTAATAAAATTATTATGACTAATAAAAAATGTTTAAAATTATATATTCACTAAAATTAGTGCCGTTTTCTGTTTGTAAAAATGATTTGTTAAAAACAAAACGTACCACAAAATAAAAAAAATAGGTAATGAACACAAGTTGTAAATTTTTTAAATCAAAATTTACTTCAAGGTGTAGGACAGTTGGTAATACAAATTGAAATATGGATAAGGTTCAAAAACGTTCACAAGTAAAAACGTCCCAAAAATCATTTATGCACTTTTTTAATGATAAAGTTTGTAATTTAAGATATAAAAATATAATCTTTTAAACAATCTGAACCCTTGGTAAACAGCTGTATTGAATTTTTAAATCAATTGTATCCTTCGATCATTATTGCAATAAATTAAATTTATTATTAAAAAATGGTTTTGCTAAAAACGAGTTAAAGATTGTTATTATTAAAGTAAAACTGACAGAGGAAAAAATCTATGATTCAATATATATTTCAAATTCAATTTGCTTTTATAACTAGTTACTCCGTCTGTTGATCAACGCCTTGTAAATGAATTAATTTGCAAAAGATTTTCAATCTTTAATATTGTATTTTTAGAAAGTTTTTATATTTTCGCCGTGTTCTTTGTCTCTCCGTGGAATTTTGTAATCGAATTTAAACCTATTTCCCGACTACCTAGAGCTTTGAAATTTTCAGGATAGCTAAGAACTGGATGACAATGCATGTTTCAAGTGTGTTTAGGCATATACATAGATTTCGAAATTTATAGTGAATTGTTATTAAATTAAATATGTATACATATTATCATTTTGAAAGACTTTATATAAGTTTGGCGTGGCATATTTGGATAAGCGGCTGGTTGTGACAATTCTGTTTGGAATGTTGGGTTATCGTAAGGGGATCGATCTCGTGAAAGAGAAGTTTTTTTCTTTTTTCTTTGTTCTTACATGTGAAAGTGTCGAAATAATTTATAATATGACCTATAAATCAGTAAAAAAAACTTTCTACTATAAAATAGTTATTTATTATACAAGGGAAAAAGTATTAGATTTTAGCTCGAGGTTGTGTTGTATCCCGACGCGAAGCGGAGGGAGACAAAAAATACACTATTTTTTTCTGTGACGACGATTTAATATTTTAAATAAAATCAGAAAATTACTGATGCAAAATTTTAATTTTAAAACTAGTAGGCTTTTGTCCTTATAGTGACAATTAGACCTGCGTTATCAATCAACTATCTGTCAATTTGATTCTGTAATTTGTAATATCCGGGAAAAAAGTACTCACTTTTTTCCCATGGTAAAAAAGTAATAATTTCATAAAAAGTGACGTTTTGTGACCCGTTAACAGAGATAAAATGTCAAACTTTTTTCTCGTCGCAGAAAAAAGTCCTTTTTTACCCGACTGCCGGAAGGTTATGTTTTCAGCGCGGATCTTTTATCTATGTAATATTCTTCCTTACCTTGTATCTCCAGAACCGCTAAACGGATTTTCACATTTGAGGTATCGTTAGATTTGTCTTAATAGCCCAAGTTTTCTTAGATAGGTGACATTTAAAAAAAAAATCAAAATGGCGGATGTTTGACGCCACATTGTGAGGTAATAAAAAAATAAATTGTACCAAGCATATCGAGTGGGGTATCAAAATGAAGGATTTTAAACACAAATTCTAAATATGTATATAACTTTTAGTTTTAATATTAAATAGAACAATAAAAAAAGAAATGAATATTTTTTCTGCAAAGCAAATCGGATTTTTTTTTTGTATTTCGATCTAAGTAATCCTACACAGATGTACTGTAGCACCATTCAGAAATTAATGATTTCTCATGAACTCTTTAGCGAGTTTAGAATAAGCACTCTAAACTAAAAAGACATAAATAAAAAAATAATTAAAAAATAACAAAACAAAAAACCCGCCTGCATGGATAGCTACAACTAAAAATTAACTGAAACAAGACGAAAATTCAATGACTAGGTATTTAAAAAAAAATTAATGATTAGGTACGTAGAACCAGAAACATAAATTGAAACAGTACCACACCTACGTACCTACGTATTGTACAAATAGAAATATCAGCACGATAGTCATTCAATTTTTTGCAACATTATAAACAGAATTACAGTCGGAGGCATGCACAAAAGGATAATAATTTAACATAGCATACACTTTCATGCCTCCGACTGTAATTCTGTTTATAATGTTGCAAAAAATTGAATGACTACCGTGCTTATATTTCTATTTGTACAATACGTAGGTACGTAGGTGTGGTACTGTTTCAATTTATGTTTCTGGTTCTAAGTACATAATCCGAGACATAATCATTGATTTTTTTAAACACCTAGTCATTGAATTTTCGTCTTGTTTCAGTTAATTTTTAGTTGTAGCTATCCATGCAGGCGGGTTTTTTGTTATTTTTTAATTATTTTTTTATATAAGTTGTGATTATTCCATTGTTCATTTATAACATAACGCATATCTTTCAAAGTCGGAGAGGCTACATTCTTGATATTGAAATCAGAATCTTCCTTTCTTAAGTTGACTTTCGTTAATTACACACATAGTAAATTATATCAAAAAAATTCTCGATACAAAGCTAATCCAAATCAGTTGAGAAGGTACAAAAATAACTTATATAACTGAAAATCTGCAGCCTACTACAATATAGAGGCACACTTTATTTTTACATCGTTATAATTGATATTCGATTAAATCAAAGCTAAGTTGCACTTTGTTTAGCTTGTTTAGTCAGATAGAACAGGGCATTTGGTAAAAAAAATCGATTTTTAAAAACTATCAACTTGCAAGTTTTTGAATTGTGTTTAAGATTACGCCATACATAATTACATTTAAGGTGCAGAAAGTGAGTCCAAAATTACATGCAGTTTTTGAGGCCAAATCGAATTTTATGAAAACCTGTAAAAATCAGTAAATTAACGGCCAAATTTTGTTAATCTGGAGTTTTGGGGCATTAGACACGAATACGTCATCAGCTCCGACTTCCGAAGAACTTGATGCACAGGGTTACTGCTAAGACTCTTTATATTCTGGAATTTCGAGGCTTTTCGACACAAAATTAATTCAAACAGAGTACTCGATAGATTTCGGGATTGTCGAGTACGATGATGACGCAGTTAAAGGCCTCAAGATTTCGAATACAAATAATAATTAATATCGTTTGTTCTTAAAAACAACATAATTTTACATTTACAATTAATTGACACATTTATGATTTATCACATTAATTTTTATCTTGGTCAAAAAATTGCTCTTCGTCTTCACTATTGCATTGTTGAAGCAGCTGTTTCTTAAATATTTTTTACATGCAACAACTGTAAATAATGGTACGTGTCGCCAGCATCCGAGCATCTTCCCAAAATCTATAGTACACTTACAAAATACCCTCTTAGTATGATAGGGCGACTACGTCATCAGTATGAAAGAAAACTCATTGTTTTCCAGTTTCCAACCTCATTTCAAGCGATTTACGGCATGCCCATACGATACCTTTATTTGTAAATAAACTGTTTTATGTGTTGTATTAGTGGCTCCAGTCTGGGGATAATTTTAGCTGCATCTAGAATTTTTGAATTCATAGCTGCATCATGTACATTCTGAGACGGGATTGTTTAGCCAGCTCGACGTCATCTCTTACGTAAATAGATCTAAAACTGTAAGTCGCAACATATAACTGTAAAAAAAGTTGCTCTCCTGGTTCAAGTAAATCACAAATACTTTTTTTTAATTGTTGTATGCTAGAGTAGATACTTGTTTTTTCAAAAATTAAAAAAAAAACTGTAGTTTGCCTCGATTAAAGACCCCCATAAAGGTGGCTGACCCAAAGTGGAAAAATTTGTCGAAATTTATGTCAAAATTAGGTGCTTTTTAGGTGCTATTTAGGTGCGCAAAACAAAAATTAGGTGCACTAACCGTTTTTTGAAATATTTACGAAAAACCATGGGACCGCCAGCCTTTAACAACCTAGCTGACCCATAAAAAAAACTAGGATTGAAAAATCTTTAAATTAAGTGCTAATTAAGTGATTTTTAAAACACGAAACATAAAATAAAAAATTTAAAAATTAAACGTATTAAAATTGAATATATTGATTGTGTATGGCAAAATGTTACATTTCTTCTTGCACTTTGAACCAAAATGGACATCGGCAGTTTAAGAACAGTTAGAAATCGGTAAAAAAATTTTGTCCCGTAATTTTTTTAATGGATTATTCGGAAGGTCATCACTAAAAATTTTTTTTATTTTTTTTAACTCAGACCGCTGAGCTGAGACTTGCAACCGGTCATTTCCGGAAATGATGATTAATATAAAATTCACTTTGTCAGAGATTTAAATACTCATTAAGTGCAATAGTTTCACGAGCAAAATAAACTGCTAATGAGCAATTTCAACTGAAAATATTTGGCCAAAGTTTTCTTGTGTCTCAACTAAGAGTGTCAATCTGCACTTTTTAAGCACATAGATCATTAACATTTTCTTGTAATTCTATTACTTAATAATTCTCTCGTCCGAAATGAAATAAATTTTTTAATTTTTTGACCTGGGATCACTGAGCTGATACTTCTTACCGGTCACTTCCAAATATAATAATTATTATAAAAAACTTTTTGTCAAATATTTAAGTGCTCAGTAAGGGCAACAGACTCAATAGCAGAACAAACCGCTGATGAGCCAAGTCAACTAGAAATTCTTAAGTCTTTAACAAAGTGTGTCATTCTACACTTTCTAAGCACTTAAAAACTGGTAATAATCCCATAAAAACTCCTTAGTTTTTTTTGCGCGTAGCTACGGTAATTAATTGACTTTTATCTCGACTCAAAACTTCTCTGCCGCACCTATCTGAATTACTCAAAAATTATTTATACCATTACTTTTCTACTCCAAGACATTTCAACTAAAAAATTCGAACAAGTAAAAGACGTCTCAATAGGTAGTTATTTTTTTTATTTAATTTTTCTAGAAATGTTCTATCTAAGAGATTAAAGGAGTAAAACAAAGGAATCAACGAATGTTGAACTAACCTATTTAGCCTAGCTTATTTTAGAGTAGAGATAGAAAACTATCATTATTTTCAACAATTATCTCTAATTGTTATTTCAAGTAGTAACAATTTTCAAAAAATTATCAATTTTTCTATTAAACAATATTTATTTTCAACACTTTTTGTACATCAAATTTAGTTGTACTTAACATAGTTAACATTTTTTTATAACTGACCGGTTGCAAGTCTCAGCTCAGCCGTCCGAGTTAAAAAAAAAATAAAAAAAAATTTTAGTGGTGACCTTCCAAATTATCCATTAAAAAAATTACGGGACAAATTTTTTTTACCATTTCTAACTGTTCTTAAACTGCCGATGTCCATTTTGGTTCAAAGTGCAAGAAGAAATGTGAAATTTTGCCATACACAATCAATATATTCAATTTTAATATGTTTAATTTTTAATTTTTTTATTTTATGTTTCGTGTTTTAAAAAGCACTTAATTAGCACTTAATTTAAAGATTATTCAATCCTAGTTTTTTGTCTTTTTTTATTATGGGTCAGCTAGGTTGTTAAAGGCTGGCGGTCCCATGGTTTTTCGTAAATATTTCAAAAACGGTTAGTGCACCTAATTTTTGTTTTGCGCACCTAAATAGCACCTAAAAAGCACTTAATTTTGATATAAATTTCGATAAATTTCTCCACTTTGGGTCAGCCACCTTTATGGGGGTCGATTAAAGTCTGCTAAAGTTGTACCAGAAACAGTAAAATCGTGTAAAAAAAGATATTTGACTGTCTGCATTCTGATTGAAACGATAGACTTATGGAAGAATATACAGCTTCCACTTTTTTTTTGGCGTAGATAGTTTTAATATGTAAATTTATAAATTTTTGGGAGTTGGAGCTACAAGGATAACGAGGATGTCTCTATCCTCTGAGACAATTACACCTTCGTTGCAAGCTGGAGTCCTTTTAAAACTATATCAACATCTGTATATCCTTCGCTTTGAGTCGAAGAAATATCGGTGCTTTCAATTCATAGCTGATCATGTTATTATTAAGCATTGAGGTTTTACTGATTACCCCAGTGGCCTTCAATTACGTCATATTTTTGGAGCAACCTCAAAAACTTCCAAGTAATCTGTTTGCATTAATTAAGTAGCAAAAACTGTCAAAACTCTAGAAGATGAAGTGCCGAGGTTCGGTTATAATGGCGTATTCGTGTTTAGCGACCCTAAAAACCCTCAAGTAACATAAGTTGGTCTTTAATATACTGGTTTTAACATCTATATATATAAAACTCAAAGGTGACTGACTGACTGATTGACTGACTGACATAGTGATCTATCAACGCAGAGCCCAAACCGCTGGACGGATGGTGCTGAAATTTGGCATGCAGGTAGATATTATGACGTAGGCATCCGCTAAGAAAGGATTTTTATTAATTCCACCCCCAAGGGGATAAAATACGGGATGAAAGTTTGTATGATCTATCAACGCACAGCTCAAACCGCTGGACGGATGGGGCTGAAATTTGGCACGCAGGTAGATGTTATGACGTAGGCACCCGCTAAAAAAGGATTTTGAATAATTCCACTCCCAAAGGGATAAAATTGGAGATGAAAGTTTGTATGAAACTTTGTCAATTTTAAACCGATCAGGTTGAGATTTTGCATGAATATAGCTACTATTACGTAGGCATCCCCCAAAAAAGGATTTTTGATAAATTACACCCCTAAAGGGATAAAATAGATGATGAAAGTTTGTATGAAAGTTTGTCAAATTTAAACCGATCGGGCTGAGATTTTGCATGCATATAGCTCATGTAACGTAGGCATCCCCTAAGAAAGGATTTTGATTAATTCCACCCCCAAGGATATAAAATAGGGGATGAAAGTTTGTATGAAACTTTGTCAATTTAAAACCGATTGGGCTGAAATCTTGCATGCATATACTTAGCTACTATGACGTAGGCATTCCTTAGAAGGGATTTTAATAAATATCATTCCTAAGGGGATCCAATAGGCGATGAAAGTTTGTCAATTTTAAACCGATCGGGCTGAGATTTTGCATGCATATAGCTACTATGGCGTAGGCATCCTCGAATAAAGGATTTTGCTTAATTCTACCCCTAAGGCGATAAAATAGGGGATGAAAGTTTGTATGAAACTTTGCCAATATCAAACCGATCGGGCTGAGATTTTGCGTGCATATAGCTACTATGACGTAGTCATTGCTTAAGAAAGGATTTTAATAAATTCCACCCCTAAGGGATAAAATAGGGGATGAAAGTTTGTATGAAACTTTGTGAAGTTCAAACCGATCGGGCTGAGATTTTGATTGCATATAGCATGCAAGTTTTAATAGTTTTAAAATAATAATAGTCTAATACCACTCGCGCTTTAATGTGCGGGGTGTGTGGAGCGGTAAGGCGGTAGCACGCTGCTGCTGGCCGACATGACACTGTCGATAGACGCGTAGAATCTTGAAAATTCGAAAATAATTTTTTTTCTATTACGTAGTGGTGTAGTAAGAAATGACTTTTTTAAATTTAACTCCTAAGGATTTAAAATAGGGGTTGAAAATTTGTATGAAATTGGGTGGCAAAAAACTAAAGTTCACGCGGATAAAGTCGCGGGCGGCCGCTAGTATATTTATAAAACTCGATATGGATCCAATAATTGCATGATTTTTCAATGCATTTTATACATTGTAAATGTTATTATGCATTTCCACCCATTTTTTTATTTTATATCTTTTTCCTGACGTTATACTGAATACATTGTAAAAAGTTTCAAGTCAATAATAGGTGCTGTATTTAAAAATCGATTTATTTTTTCCTAAAAGCTCTGGTCTAAGAATATTGATTGACATCCACTGTGCGTTTGTATAATATGTTTATTTATTTAATTTTTTGGTATAATAGAAAATAAATAAGTACTGTAGATTATTTTGTTTAGAATTAATTGTGATTAAAGGTACACATAGATTAACATTAATGCAGTGAATTAAGTAAAAGCTTCTGTATTAACTGAGATCCACGCGAAGTAGCAACATTTTTAAAACACCTAGAAAATTTCTAGATTTAATTTACATAGCTTAATAATTAATAAAAATATTAAAAAACAGTATGTTTCCGGTATGTTTACTGAAATAATTATGTTTTAAAATTGTAATTTTAACATTTAAGTAAATGGCGACTCCAAAAACCATATATTTGGTCAAGAATTTAATGCAGTTAACGATTAAAAGAGATATATTTTCATTGAATTTTATAAAAAAAAAAGAAATAATAATAAAAAAAGTATATTTGCGAATGTATTATTGAAATATTTTATATTTTTTACGAAAATCCCAAGGAACTTCCGTTTTTCTTACAGAGTGTTATATTATTTGTAATGAACAGCATGGATGTCTCTATCTACAAAAAAAATCTACATGAACTAATTTAGCCTTGTATAATAATTTCATTTCAAACGCAATGGAGTCTGGAGTTCAAGTTGATTCGATATATGCCGAGTTTTCCAAAGCTTTTGACCGTGATGGCTAAACAATGCACTGCTTAAATGGATTTATAGCTTCCTCACACACAGGTGTCAATTTGTTAAATATGGCAACTGTATATCATCTTGTGTATCTGTAACCTCAAGACTCCCTCAAAGTTCTCATCTGGGCCCACTACTCTTTAAATTATTTATTATCGATTTGATAAAAGTAATTCGAAATAGTCAGTGTTTGATTTTCGCAGATGATCTTAAAATATTCAGAATTATTAAGATTTTGTTAGATGCTTTACTTTTACAAAATGGCTTAAATATGTTGTAAAATAACATTCACTAAAACTAGGAATTCAATAAAGTTTTCTTATACTATTAATAATCTTTTAAGAAGACATTTAATGAGGTTAAAGGTTTGGGGGTAATTTTTGATAATAAACTAACTTTTAAAAACCAGATCACTGCAATTGTATCAAAGTGTTTAAAAGCTCTTGGTTTTATAATAAGAAATAACAACAACTTTCATATGTCAATATGTAAATTACTCTATTGCTCTCTAGTTCGTTCCATTTTAGAGTACCTACCTACTATTTATCAGTTTGGTCTTCTTATTATAATACATGTAAACAAAGTGCGTAACACTTTATTTAGTTTTAGTTTAGTACCTACATAATAATTTTAACATATAGTATATTTGTTTAAATCTATGTAGTTGTTTGTCATATTGACAATTTATTAATAATTTGAATGTAAATTATTATTTACAATATTTTATTAATAGGACTGGTAAAGCAGTAACTTTAAATGTTGTTTCTCTTTTTAGGTGAGTTAATTAGTCTTAAGAATGTTTATGTTTTGTATTTGGTAATAAACCTCCACTCTCTTTTTAGAGCAACTTAATTCTGGGTATAGTTTTACTGTTCTTTATAATATCCAAGAAATATTATAAATACCATTAATACATATTATAGAGCTAATTGAAAAAGTACAAAACAAATTTTTAAGAGTTGGGTTGGTTAGAGAGGAATCTAGATTGAATGCAGTACGTAAAAGTGTTATAAAATTAAATCATTAGAACATAGAAAAATGGAATAAGACCTCTGCTTTTTACATAAAATAATCTATGGTTATATCCAGTACCCAGTAATAATAAATTTAATTGATCTCAATATAAATAATAGTAGAACTAGGAATTATGCTTAGGCATTTCATTTCACAATACTAATTATGGTCAAAATTAGCCAAGTACTAGAATGACACGAGTCATTTAAGAATATAATTAATCTATTTGGAACATCTGCCTCATCATTCAAGACATCAGTTAAAAAACTTATTGAGATGTTATAATTTATCAATAATTTGATCTTTCACATTCTGTAAAATTTTTGTATGATATGTAAAATGGTAAATCCGTAGAAAATAAATTAATGCATAAATACTTAACAAAGCTCCAGGTGAAACTTTTTTCAGCCACCTTAGAGTGAACAACAAATCTATAAAAAACAAAACTTACCATTAAATTCTTCCTCACAAACATCACATTTTAAGTTTTTACCATGCCTAATCATATGGGCTTTATATGTACTCTCAAATCTAAACTGCTTTCCACAATCTGAACAATCAAAAGTTTTAACACTAGAATCTGTTTCATTACTATCACATTTTGGGTTATACTTAATAACACTACTGGATTTATTAAACTCATATTTCACTAGAAAATCAGCATCCAATTCAACTGTGTTCAATCCTGAATTATTTAACTCGTTTTTAACATTTGATTCGTTGGTAGAGAATTGAATTTCTTCATTACTACTTGTAGGTATCTTAACATCATCATTACATAATTCAATCTGTGAATTTTCTGAAATGTTATCCAATATATTAATAGTACTATAAATAATTGCTTGGTCAGCTAAAAGATTTTTTAAGTGAGCCTCTGACTTTACACAAAGCTTTCTGAAATTGACTGATGCGCTTAAGTTGTAATAACAATCATTACATATTCCCAATGGTAACCCATCATTTTCTTCAACCTATATTAAGACAGTTAATTATAAAGTTTGGCATTTATTATTTTGTTTACCTTTATAGAACATATGGTAAATATATCATCCTTTAACGTATCATCAGTAAGTAATTTCAATTCTTCTGGGTTCGTTTCTGACAAACATGTTCGACAAATTTTATCTAATAATATACAGATTTTAATTTCTTCTACCATCTTAAAACTGCATATCGTTGACTTATTACGAAAGTTAATTGGATTTGTAAATAAACTATATTTAGTAATGTAGGTCATAATCATAATAAAAAACTAGTTTGCGGTTAAGTCATTAAAACTTCTTTTTTATTTTGAATGGCCTCTCATCTTTTGCCATCCAGCTAGGTTTAATCACATATCTCTTATTTTATTTTTGGTCTATATACATCATTCCAAGTTTAAAAATATTAAATTAGGCCTTTTTAGAGTGATGCGTTTCAACAAGTACATTTAAACTTATTTTCAGTGATAAATGCACTGTTGTCACGTCCTCGAAGTGTTTGTGACAATCAATAAAGTAAGAGTTCTACCTACCATGTACCTACTCCTTTTCAGTCTCCTGGGCGGTACGTGGTACGTCATTAAATCACCAAATCTTTAGTTCTTGGACAAAAAAAGGAAATCGTTAATTCAACAATATATGTTTAGATACGGTGAACGTATATTTACAAAACAATAGTAATTAAATGAAAGCTAACAATAAAAACATTTACAAAAAAGTCATCATTTGCAATTTAGATAAAATTTTATTATAAAATAACAATTTTTACAACAAATATTTGAATTTGACCAGCCATAAATGAGTATATATTTCAGTTTGTAGATTTTGAGGACAACTATTACAGCAGCATTTTTCGTGGTGCTCCTCAGGTAGTGCGGCATTATGAAGTATCAATTTGTTTCAGCTACTTTGAAAAGTGAAACAAAGCCAAAAACTCTCACTTGCTTTGTTATATATCTAAGCTTTTAAATAATGGAAATTCATTTAAAATGTGTTCAATAGTTTCAGTGCAATGATTCAGCAGAAAATTAGATACACTGATAGTAAAAAATAAACAAAGTACGAAAGAAAATAAAATGTACAAAATTAAAAAGAATAATATTTAGTATTGTGCAATTATGGTTGCCTATTAGTAGGTAATGTTTCCTGCTTTATTGTTTCTGTTATTATAAGTTGTCAGTACCTACTGAAATGTTTTGTTGTCAAGTTAAGGCACTATGTCAAGTGTGTCTTAAGAGAAGTGAATAATAATGGTGGTGAATGGTAGCGCACATAAAGTGTTTTTTCTTATGTTTGTAAGTTTTTCGAATTGTACTTTGTTTTAATAAATCTCTTTAAAGCCAAAACCTTTTAATTACAAAACGGCCTCTAACAGGTTATGGTGCCCAGGCCACGAGTATATGTAGTTTTGGTTTTTTTGGCAATAAAAGAGTGATTATAAAGTTGTAAATTGCAACGTGATTAATACAAAGAAAAATGGCGGCTACCGGTAAAGGGACGCTGGAAAAATTCGGCGTGAATCAATTCGATGGAAAAGAATTTGACCACTGGAAAAGGATGGAGTTGATCCTTGATCAACATCAAGTAAAAGTTTGCATTGACCCAACTTATAGTGGAACAAATACGGAAGAATTCCAGAAAAAAGATGCAAAGTGTAAATCAATACTGGTCCAATGTATTGCGAATTCGCATCTTGAATATGTAAAAGATAAGAAAACAGGGTTAGAAATGTGGAATGGTTTGCAGGCGGTTTTTCAAAGAAAAGGTATGGCCTCTCAGTTATTTCTTAGAAAGAAACTTCTAATGATGAAGCTTAATAAAGGTGACAGTCTTCAAGAACATTTTGTTAAGTTTGAAGAGGTTGTTAGAGAACTTAAGTCAGGTGGTGCGACTCTAAGTGAAACAGATATTGTTTGTCACCTGTTATTAACCTTACCTAGTGCCTAGGATTGTATGATTACTGCTTTAGAAACGTTAGATCCAGATAAATTATCACTAGATTTTGTGAAAGCAAAGTTACTCGATCATGAGATTAAGAGGCATGGATTAGAGACGACGAAGGATTCGTCCTATCAAGCAGCGGCTTTCAATAGTAGTAAAGCAGAAAAATACAAGAAAACTGGTCAAAAGCAACCACCCAAGTGCCATGGATACAGATTATGGGATCCAGTTCAAGAGAGAGTAGTTTTAGGAAGAAATACAGTTTTTGTTGAGAGTAAAAATTTTAGCGACATAAGATCCGTAATGAGGACGGTTGAAATGACTAATGAAGAGAAAAATTCAGAAGGAATTGCAAAAGCTGTTGATTTAAGGAATATAAGCAGATACTTCTTGGAAAATGTAGGAACAGATTCAGAAAAAGAAAGAGTTTTAGATGAAGAAATCGTAAATGATGTAAATGTAAGTAATGAAATAGTAGAAAATGAATTATATGACAAAGATGCTGCACAAAATGAACCGGATGATTTTCGAGGGGAAGAATTAGATATGTCAGATCAAAATAAGGATGTTGTAATAAGAAGATCAAATCGGGAATCAAAGAAGAAAGTTTGTCATTGTTGTAATTTAACTAAGGTGGAAGAGGAACCACAAACATCCAAGAAGCTAAAAATAGAGAAAAATGGAAAGAATAGCAGTGGAGGAAGAGATAGAAAATATGGAAAAGAACAATGCTTGGATCATTGTGAGAAGACCCGAAAACAAAAACATAATAGGATGCAGATGGGTTTATAAATTGAAGAAGGATGAACATAGAAAAATTATGAAGTATAAAGCAAGACTAGTAGCTCAGGGTTTCAAGCAAATACCTGGTGTTGATTTTAATGAAACCTACAGTCCTGTAATGTATAGAAATACTTTAAAATGCTTATTAGCAATAGCGATAGAGAAGGAATGGAGCTGTGAACATGTAGACATAAATTGTGCATATTTGAATAGCGAAATTGATGAAGAAGTGTTTATGGAACAGCCTGAAAATTTTGTGGTAAACGACAGAGTCAATTTTGTATGTAAATTACAGAAGAGTATTTATGGATTACATCAATCCGGAAGGCAGTGGAATATTTTAATTAACTCATTACTGATAGATTTTGGGCTTATTAAATCAAGAAATGGTAACTGCGTTTATTTTAATGAAAAACGAAATTTAATAATTGGAATTTATGTTGATGATTTTGTAATAATTGGAGATGTGGATGAAATTGCTATATTGAAGGATAAAAAATGAATTGGATATTAAAGATTTGCATGATTTAAGAAAAATATTGTCAATTAGAGTTGAACGAAAATCGTCAACTGAAATGCTTTGAGATCAAAAGGTTTATATAGACAAGGTTTTAACAGAATTCAACATGGAGCATTGTAAATCAAGCAAGACTCAGATAAACACGAAAAATATCTTGAGTGAAGAAAAGTTTGATGAGAAAATCTACAGAAAGGTTATTGGAAGCTTATTATACTTAGCAAATGGTACAAGGCCTAAAATCTCTTTTTCGGTGTGTCACCTGAGCCAATTCAATAATAACCCAAACAGGAGCAATTGGACTGAAGTAAAACACCTTTTAAGATATTTAAAAGGGACGGAAGATTTAAAATTAAATTTTAGAAAGACCGGGGAAAAAATAAAATTTTTTGTAGATGCTGATTGGGCTAATGACCCGGCTAGTAGAAAATCATGGAGTGGATTTGTTATTATTTTTGTTGGAGCAGCGGTTACTTGGCAAACTCGCAAACAACGAAACGTTACACTCTCGACTGTAGAAGCTAAATACGTGGCGATGACTGAGATAGCAAAGGAAATAATATGGATTAAAAGTTTTTTTAACGCGTTAGGATTATCAGAGTTCGTTCCTGAGCCGTGTGAGGTTTTTTGCGACAACCAGGGTGCTATAAGTAAAAATGAAATATCTAGTAAGTCAAACCATATTGATATCAGATTTCATTTTATTAAAGATTTAGTAGATAGTGGGCAGTCAATGTTTAAATATGTGTGTACCTCCAATAATGTTGCTGATATTTTTACTAAAGCATTAACTGGTTGTAAGAATAAAATTTTTTTGTGAAGAGTTAGGTTTAAGATGTTAAATGATGTATAGGTATCTAACAACCAATAATTACACAATAAGGGGAAGTGTTAGAATAATATTTAGTATTGTGCAATTATGGTTGCCTATTAGTAGGTAATGTTTCCTGCTTTATTGTTTCTGTTATTATAAGTTGTCAGTACTAAAATGTTTTGTTGTAATGTGTCAAAGTTGTCAAGTGTGTCTTAAGAGAAGTGAATAATAATGGTGGTGAATGGTAGCGCACATAAAGTGTTTTTTCTTATGTTTATAAGTTTTTCGAATTGTACTTTGTTTTAATAAATCTCTTTAAAGCCAAAACCTTTTAATTACAAAACGGCCTCTAACATAAACAACGAAAATTTACAGATTTGGTTAAAACTATTGTCACCTTAATCTGTTCGTTATGTATTTTCAATCCACCTCCATTATTTCATTGGATATATCAGATTAACTATCACATTCAATATCAGAATCATCGAATCTGATTTATCCAGTGCAATAATCTAAAATGGTATGTTGTCAAGTTTCCCTAGTAAGAAGTCCAGTCCGTCAAAATAATTTCCTCTTTATGTCTACAAAATTTTTTCCACATGTCCGGTGTACATTGTTTTAACGCTTTTGTCCAAGTTTTTTTTGTCCGAATATCCTGTTTTTGTAAAGCTCCATGTCAACTCTATTAGATTATATTGAAACTGGTATGGGGTTAGTTATGTTGCTTTAATATTTCATCTACTACATATGTCTTATCGTTAATTTTGTATATTTGAAATATTGTGTATAATTGTTTTTTGTCAAATTCGATGTTATTGCTGCTAAACCGTTCAATATGCAATATCATTTTTTTCGCTGAAAATGTAGGTGGTCTGTTTAGTTGTGCATAATGATATATGATAGATGGAGCATTATCCATGACCACTACATATTTTTCTGAAAAATTGGATAAAGCAGGAATGAGTTGATTAAAAATACAGGGAATATAACAAGAACCTACACATAGCTTTTATCGACTTCAGAAGTGCTTTCGACTGTATAAATAGAACTAAAATGGGAAGGGCATTAAAGAAGATAGGAATCCCAAACAAACTGATAAAACTACAGCAAATGTGCCTACAGAACTCCAAAGCAAAAATAAAATTTCAGGGCACAATATCTGACACAGTAAATATAAATAGTGGTGTAAAGCAAGGAGACCCAATCTCTCCCACACTCTTTAATCTAGTATTAGAACATGTGCTAAAAGAAGCAAAACTAAACGGAAAGAATATAATAAAAAGAGTGTGTTCACTTATGTACACGCGTTAGAAGTTATACTTCTTTGGCGTATGGAAGATAATCACAATTTATAAAAAGAACTTTTTATAGTAGAAAGTTTTTTTTTGGTGATTTATAAGTCATATTACTATTATTAAATTATTTTAAATTATTACTAAGTGCAACCTGTCCCTTGGCAAATAGCGCTTTACCGAGATAGATTATGGCATAGTCCACAGTACAGTCTTAAAACCTTTCTAAAAATTTTCTAAATTAGTTTATTTTATTAACAGTTAAAATAATAATTAATGTTTTCACATGTAGAACAAAAAAAAAACAGAAAAAAAACTTCTCTCTGGCATAATCGATCCCATTATGATAACATAACAGAACTGTCACAATTGGAAGCATATCCGGCGCTTGTCCAAATGAGCTACGAACAACTTATTTAAAAACTTTCAAAATTATAATATTTATACTTATGTCATATTTAATAACAATTCAGTGTTGATCAAATAAATAAAATTCCAAATATTTAAACTGTTTATTCACTTTTAAGTACGCCACAAAATAATTAATATCAACAGAAGCTCTCTTCACCACAACGTCGCCGTCAGTACTAACTGATATTCGGGTATCGTTCCGATTAACGCCAGTCAGAACGATGCCGCCCTCTCACGCCAGATTTTCCCCGTAACAGTCGGCCATCCTGCATAGATAATGTCCTCATTAATCTGGTTATTACAACGCCAATTATTCAGTATCACTCTCGCCACGTGTACTGTATTCATTCACCTCATCATCAAGTGTATTAACGCTATGATATCGCCTTATAGAGTCAATTGAGACAATCGCCTTAATCTCTTATAACCTCTAACGCCTTTAATCGCCTCGATAAGAAACGATCCAGAGGAAACAACTTTTTAATTCGATGCGGTCCATCGAATTTATTGGCTAATTTCTGAGTTAGCCCTACGCCTGCTTTCGTCGTAGCTGCATCACGCCATAGCACTAAATCTCTAACTTGTACGTTGCTGCCACCTTACGTTTTTTATCGCACCGCCGTTTCATACGCCTTCTCGCCTTTTCGAGGTTGGATAACGCCTTAACCCGATCTTGTTGTACATTTCGCCTTAAATCAACAAGTTTTTCGCCTCGCCTAGATTTAAGATCTCTCTTAACCAGTGATTCGCCAGCCACTGTATGTTCCGCCATATGTGACACGCCAGTTTCTAAAGCTTTCGCCTCACGTGACACGCCAGTCACCAAAGCCTCCGCCTTACGTAACACGCCAGTCACCAAAGCTTCCACCTCACGTGACGCACCAGTCACCAAAGCCTTCGCCTCACGTGACACGCCAGTCACCAAAGCTACCGCCTCACGTGACACGCCAGTCACTAAAGCTATCGCCGGACCAGTCGTTAGTCTCCGCCTCAGTAGCCTTTCACTTCGCCTCGTGATCTGCGCCAACACAGGAGCTTGAGATGCAAGGTCGTCACCCTGCGGCCCCTGAGGAGTCTCGCCATGAATAGGTTGCGCCTCATCAACCTGCATCGCCTCTCTATCCGCCTCGACTCCAACAATATCCGCGCTCGCCATACAGATAGGATCTTTCGCCGAATCTTCAGGATCACTCGCCATGTCCTTTAGACCTCCGCCGGCCTGTTCTTTCGATTCGCTAGCTAGCTCGCCTTCCGCCAAATCCGCTACCTACTACGACTGTGTGAAAACATTAGATCAGCTAGTGAGAAATGCGTACTAGAGTTGATCGTATTATTAGGGCCCCAAACAACATCCGGTAGCTTCTCGTCCCACCTTCCTTCTGTTTCCGCTGTGGATGCTAACGCCTCCACTATGATCCGGTTTTGTCTTTCCGCCTGACCGTTTGCCCTAGGGGTCGCCACAGCACTCACCACATGCTTTATTCCCTTTTCCGCCAGAAACGCCTTAAATTCTTTACTTTGGAACGCCTTTCCTTGATCAGAGAACACACGCCTTGGGCTCCCAAATTCGCCAAATATCTCCGTCAGTCGGGCAATCGCCTTTGCCGACTTCAATGTCTTACCAGGTTTCGCCAGAACGAATTAAGTAAATCCGTCTACCAATATTAAAAGATGAGAATATCCTTTAATACTCCTGACAAATGGACCTAAATGATCGATATGCACCGTATCAAATGGGACTGGTCGCCTTTCAATTGGGTGTAGAAGTCCCTCGCCTTTTCCGTACTGACCTTTTGCAAACCCACACCTGAGACACGACTTGACATATTTCGATACGAAATGTCGCATCCTAGGAAACCAGTACGTGTTCGCCAATAACGCCAAACATCGCTCGGTCGCCGGGTGTCAAATGTCATCATGATACTTTTTCAGCATGTTAAATTTCGCCATCGCCGGTACATATAACCTATCGCCTTTAGTGGTTATACGATGTAAACGCCTTTTTTTCACCTTGTATTTCTTTTTAACCTCCGCCTCGGTCACGCCTGACTCTAACAACCTTATTAGTTCCTGCGCCTTAGGATCTTGCATTTGTACAGTTAAAAACCAATCGTCATCCGCCAACGCCACTATATTTACACCTATAGGATTCCTGCTCAATGCATCTGCATGTCCCATACATTTTCCAGGACGATATTCTATCTCCATGTCATATTCCTGTATAGTTAGCCACCACCTTGCTATTCTAGGAACTAGATCTCTCTTGAGCAACGCCGCTCTAACCGCCACACAATTAGTGACAACTTTAAAGTGTATTCCTACTAGGTACACTCTAAATCGTTTAATAGACTCAACTACCGCCAAAGTCTCTAACTCGTAACTATGATACACCTGTTCCTGCGCCGTTGTAGCTCTGCTATAGTACTCTACTGGTTGCCACTTGCTGCTCACTCCTTTCTGCAGTAGAATACCTAATACGCCAAACTGTGTGCAATTCAATTTCCGCCTGATTATCATAAATCGCCAACAAAGGCCTATTCGCCAGTTTTGCCTATAGTACAACATTTGTTGTTCAGGACCCCATCGCTAGGGTACATCCTTCTTTGTCAATTCTGTCAACAGCTTCGCCAGTATTAAGAAACTACAGATAAATTTCCTAAAATAAGACGCCAACCCTAGAAATTGTCTCACGCCATGGACATCATTCGGTTTAGGAAAATCCATCACAGCCTGTACCTAACGCCTTCCAGGTTGAATACCTTCGCCAGAAATCTCTTGTCCTAGATTGGTTAAACCTAAATCATCATCGCCTTTAGAAAAACAGTTTGACTTACGCCTCAGTAAACTGTACAATCGCCTCTTACAACCATCAGATACATTGCCCACATTTACGCCAGATACATTCATTTCAACTTTATGTTTATGCATTAATCTTACCATGTGTTCTTCCTTTGTCGCCTCCATAGGATCTGGTTGACATTCGTCAGCCCGAGAGATTATTCGACCTTTGCGACACAGAATCGAACTCTCTCCCCCATTGACGATCTTAATCTCCTTCAACTGATTATCAAATATTCCCGACGGGATGAGAACACACGACTTACCATGGAATACGTCACGCCAGGTATTCCATTCACCACATTTACCTGCATCTGGTTAACGGAATAAGGTGGTAAGGACACATCTTGCGCCAGGATGAGCTTACACCTCGTTCCTTCGCCTTCCAGTGTAATCTGTTTAGCCAACTCGTTTAAATCTGGTTCAGTTGTTAGATACGCCTTCCCATTTCTTACTACCATGGTAACGCCCACAGCATTTATAACAGGTTGACCAATCAATAATTCGATTGCGCCCAGGTCACAGTCCGTCACCAACGCCTTGGTATTGAACTGACACTCCGCCCATGTCATTACAAAGCCTACCTCGCCATGGCTCCAAGCAATACCCCCACCAAAACCACAAAGTGGTTGATTAGCACCTTCCTTCGATATTCGAAGTCCCAGTTTCTCGGCTACAGCTTTCTGTATTATATTCTGCTGACTCCCCGTGTCTAAATACGCCTTGACACGCTCGCCATTGATATATACCCAATGCCTAAAGGATTTATCACTAGCATTTACTAAAAGACTTACCTGTCCAGTACTCTTAGTGGCGCTAGTGCTCGCCTCTCCTCGAAGCGGCCCTATAGCACGCCTTTTGGGACACTGGTTCCTAAAATGCCCCCTTTCGCCACAACGATGACATCGCTCCGCCGCAGGTAAAGGGGCAGTCCTTGCTAAGGTGATCTGTCATCTTCTGGCAATTGTAGCACCGCCTTAAGCTACTTGCACGGGGTCCAATCACCGACTCCTTGGGTGGCGCCATTATGCGGGATCGAACTGTTCTATTCGCACCGCCTTCGCCTTTATACGATTCCAACCCCGCCAGGAAGGATCGACACAAGTCCTCCGGTGAACTATACCCAACTGCAACTGCATTCGCCTTCAGCTCGGCTGGTAGCCCCTTTATAATGCAGGACACCGCATTCGCGCCAGTTATCTCCACACGATTACATAACGCCAGTTTCGCATGGTAATAGCTAGTCATGCTCTCAGTAGGCGCCTTCTTCCTCTCCATCATCTCCTGGAGCATGTCAGCAAAATCCCTTCACCTTGGGAACGCCAACCGTAACTTCTCCTTCCATTGATCCCAAGTTAAATCAAAGTCATTCAGCTGGTGGAACCAACGCTTCGCCGCCCCTTCCAGTCTAGGCTGTGCCACCGTCACCTTATCATACGAGGACCATTCATGTATAGTGCCAAGTTGGTCGATCTTTTGAAGCCAACGTTCGATATTCGAGTCGACATCATCAGGATCGAATCAGTCCACTAGTTCGCCTCCTAGTTGCAGTGCTCGCCTTCCACAACCACTAGCTTCTACGACCGAGACTTCGCTACGCCTGGAAGTCATCGTATCTGCCATCTCTCCCGCCATGAGAGCAGCTTGCTGTTTGGCGATCTTCTGGATGCTTTCCACCAAGCCTCCAGCCATCAGGGCATTTACTAAGTCTCCAATCGCCATTTGAGACAAATTCTCAGATGAAACATTCGCCACTGTTTCACCTTCGCTACGCCTTGTGGTTGACAATCGAGCACGCCCTTCGATTTCATCCATCAACGCGTCATCGCCACATTCCAAATCAAGAATGTTGTCATCGCCAGTCGCCTTTTGCCTGTAAAAGGGGAAGTCAACATTAGTATTATATGCCTTTAGATATAAGTATCTAGATTCGCCAGTGCAACCATGACATTTCTAATCCCAAGATCTCACCCGCACTTGAGAGCAAATGAATCGAACCATACAACTCCCACTGTTGGCCACCAGCGAAAGCCGCACTATCCGAAACACGCACAACTCAGTACTATACCTTGGTGGCATGAGACTATAGTCATTAAGTTTCACTCAAGAATTTATCACACGCTCTTGATGGCATGAGCAATCTTCAAACACTCCCAAGAACTCATAGTACACCATATGGCATGAGTATGTGTGAAGCATCACCCAAGAACTCATCGCGCGTCAATGATGGCATGAGTAACCCTCAGATATTTCCAAATACTAATCGTACGCCACTGATAGTATTTGTCAATGCCTCGTATTTGTTAAATTCATCATACGCCAACGATAATGTAAGTAAACGCCAAATATTCCTCATAAATTTATCGTACGCCAATGATAATATGAGTAAGCACCAAACATTCCTCATAAATTTATCGTACGCCAATGATAATATGAGTAAACACCAAATATGTCTCATAAATTTATCATACGCCTTTTTAAATTATTTTATGCACAACTTCGCCTATGTGCTAATTAATATAATTCTGTTGCATCACCATAATTTCTTCAAAATATTTCGCCTATAAAACGCCTTTATTTCTAGGTATAAATATATTACAACGCCTAATAGAATATACTAGATTCTGAAATGTAAACAACGGAATATTCCGCTTAGTCACCTCTCTCCGCTTACTCATGTTTCGGCCTGTGCTTGGTAACCACCCTACCCCGCACACACCTCGCCCAATTATGAGAACAAAGGAAGTATCGCCTACTACATAATAATTAAAGTTGTACTTACATTTTGTTATGGATAAACTCGCCTTAAAGTTCACTTTCGCCTGAGAATTATCCTAACGCCTTGGATAATTAATAGTTTCGCAATCTAATACGCCACAGATTACTAAAACTATTTACGCCGTTATATCACCATTTTAACGCCACTATTTCACTCGCCAAGACACGCAGAACTATCCCACTTCTGAATTGTTTAATTTTAATTTAATTTTATTCGGGACACAGACAGGACTAGCCCAAAAATGTGTCCACAAAATAATACAATATACAAATATAGTTTAAAAGTAAACAATATTTTACAAAATATCTTAAAAAAGTTAACAAAGAAAATTACATATTCTACTCTAGAAAATAGTTCAACAGTGCTTTCTTAATGAATATAAAACTGTGAAAGAAAATATCTAAATTAACTATATTCGACAACTGGTTACAAGTTTTTGAAATTCTACGAAGGGGAGCATTTAGATAGTAATTGGTTTCTGCCTTGTTGAGAAAAAAGGTATTTACATTTCTTGTTTTATAATTAGGACAGTTAAGTTGAATAAGATTAACAATATCAATGCAGTCTATTTGACAATTGAGTATTTTGTGCATAAACATTATGTCAGCAATTTGTCTTCGTGATTCTAGGTTGATCAAGTTTAAATTCGATAATACCTTATTTTCTGTTAATTGCGGAAAATATTTCTTTTGGCAATATGAAACAAATCTGTTCTGAACTGATTCCAGTTTGTCGATATATATAAGATAGAATGGATTCCAGATAACTGATCCGAACATAAGTACACTATTGACATAGGCCATATATAAGGTTCTTATGGTACGAGGATTTTTAAATTCACAGCTTGTCCTTAAGATGAACCCTAAGGCTTTATTTGCTTTTCTAGTAATATAGTATATATGTTCATCGAACAGCAGTTTGGAATCCAAAAATATACCCAAATCTTTTACCTTATCCACTGGTTGAAGAGTAAATTGGTTGATGATGTAACTGTGGTTAAAAAAAGAGTTACTACGAGTGAATTGTATATAATTACACTTAGAGACATTTATAAACAGATTATTTATTCTACAATATTCACAAAATCTATCTAGATCTAGTCAAATAAATAAAATTCCAAATATTTAAACTGTTTATTCACTTTTAAGTACGCCACAAAATAATTAATATCAACAGGAGCTCTCTTCACCACAACGTCGCCGTCAGTACTAACTAATATTCGGGTATCGTTCCGATTAACGCCAGTCAGAACGATGCCGCCCTCTCACGCCAGATTTTCCCCGTAACATCAGTTTAAATTTCGAAATCTATACATATAGAACTGATAGTTCATAATTTGTATAAGTATATGTAGTTTATAAAAAACTTTTGTAAATCATTCGAATTAATTAAAGTTATTGGACTATAAACCACGATGTAGAATTCAGGTGTCGGTGTGCGACTAACTTTACGGTGTTAAATTCAATTCAGGTGTCGGTTACCACTAACTTTAAGGTGTTAAATTCAATTTAGATGTCGGTGTGCGCGCGTATCCTAAAAATTCACTCTCATCATTTTTCTCTATCACGCCAAAAGAAGTATAACTTCAATAAATGGAACACAAATTATTGCTTATGCGGATGATTTAACAGTTGTATTAGAGAAAGGGGATACTTTAATAAAAGCTATAAACAATTTGGATATAGAAGCAAAAAAGGTGGGATTAGTAATATATGAAAGTCAACGGAGATGTTGGAAGGGAACTAATAATAACGGGAAAATATAAATTTGAAGAAGTTACCAAGTTCAACTATCTACGAGTAACAATAGGAAAAAGCAGCAAAGAGAGAATACAGGAAAGGATCCAAAATGGTATGCAAGCTTTTGGAAGGAATAAACAACTACTTAGATCCAAAAACCTCAGCAAAAAAACAAAAATCAAAATGTACAAGACATTTTTCAGTACACCTCTAACTTCCTATCCAATTCTTTCTCACAATAAAGACCCTCCAAATAATATTTATTTTTATATATCTATTATAAATATTTGGATATGTAAGTAGTTTAATAAAATTTCTAGCAGTAATTTACTAAAAAAAAATCGAAAAGAGGTTGACCTTAAAGGCCATCCTTGCAACTTCCCGCTAATTTTAACCGCAAAGCTATTTTGACGTTTTTGAGTTTTTTTGGAATGTTTAAGAAGCCATAACTTTTTAACCCGTTATTCGATTTTGACGTTTAAGACGGCATTCGACTCAGTTTTTTGAGACCAAAAATGTTATTGGAAGTGCAAAATCGATTAGTCAAAAAATCCTAAAAATTTCAAAAAAAAAACAATTTTTTGAAATTTTTCGACAACGATATCTCAAAAACGAATCAACGGATTTTCATTTGCAAAACGGCATTCGACGTGATTTTTAAAGCTTGAGAGCTGATTAAGTTATGAAATTGATCAATGTAATAGCCAAAAAGATATGCCCAAAAAACATCATTTTTACCAATTTTTTTTTTTTCGGTTATTTTAAAATTTTTTGAAATCTATCGGTCCGAATCGGTTCAAACTTACAGGGACTCTAAGTTAGATGGAACTCTTTGGGACGCTTTTTAGTTCATTCCGATCGGTCAAGTCGTTCAAAAGTTATAAGAGGTTTACATAGATCCACACACACACACACACACACACATCCACTAATACATACAGACACCCTCGTAAAAATAGTCAGGGGAGGTTCCAAAAACCTAAAAACAACGAGATCCGATGAAAACTCGATTTTCGAAAATCGGGGTAAAAACAATACCTTCCCGATTTTAATTTTTTTTTTTAACTTTTTTAGCGGGAAGTTAAAAATATTAAATGGTGTGCAGTACCATGCAGGGTTCACAAATACAACATACAACTATAAAGATGCTGTTTATAACCATTTCAAAAATGTTAAACTTCGCAAAAAATGATTAAAACTTAAACGCAGAAATCCTAAAGAAATATATGATAGGTCGGTAATTTTCTTCTGCCAACATCTCAGTTGGTAAATTTTTAATGACTGTGGCTACAGTTTTATACGATTGTGGTAAAACCATTAAAAAATTACATATTATGTCCTTTTCATCTGAATTAACACCTGCTGTTTTAACTGTCTTATAGTTTCTTCAGAGTCTATAATAAATTCTTGTAAACTGTTACCTTCTTTTAATTTTATTGAAAATACAATAGTTTTCTTTTTAAAAATAACTGACCCGGCAAACCTTTTTTTTTCAAATTTATCTTGTAATACTTTGATCACGATCACTTACACATTGTAGTTAACGATTTTGCGTTATAACCATTTTTAATAAACATCTTTCTTGGTGCTTCTTCCAGTGATAATACATCTGTATATTCTTTAACATAATCCATTACATTATTTTCTGCCAATATTACTTTCATCCGGAATTTCCAATTTAAATAATTATCTTTTATTAAGGCTGAGCGCAAACGCTCGGTTTCCTGATTCGGTTTCGGGATCAGGAATTCAGATTCTGAAACCTGAATGCTTCATTTACATACAAAATGTTCAACAAGGCGCACAGGTCCTAACTATGTCCGAATGGAAAAAAACCCGACGTTCGTTTCGGAATTCATTTCGTGCATTTGGGTCGTACGAACGGAAAAAAACCTAGTAACGTCGTTTTCTCTTCTTCTTCATATTTAGCGCGAGTAAATGTGCAATAGCAATCAATTCATCGTCGTCGTCCATTTATGCTTTCACAGAAACGTCGCTATTCGAACTGACAGTATAAATTCCTAATACAAAAAAACGGATGTATGCGCTAGGCACACGGAATTCTGAATCTGAATTCCTGATCCGGAAACCGAATCAGGAAACCTAGCGTCTGCGCCCAGCCTTATGGCTCAATATTATATTTTGAAACTGTAACTGACGACGCCATGTGTAACGTGTACTATATATATCCTCAAAATCTTAATCCTTTAATATTTTTATTAATCGCGTCTTTTGGGCACATAATCTTTTAAAAATTGATTGGTTAAATTCCTATTAATACTTTTAAAATTATATTTTAATTAATAATACCCAATAAATACTTCGTATTTTGTTTTCGTTTTTATTTCTTAATGGAACAACAACTTACTTCTTGTACTTAACAAAACCAGCTCTCTCTCTTACCAATCATACCAACTTATAATAATAATTGAGGTATATTTTAGCGTTACATACAAAAATTAAAACCTGTTGGAATGTTGTGTCAGAAATGGTGAATAGGCAGCGTTCTGTTGAAACTATTGTCATAGAAAAAGAAGGAATATTATTAGATAGTAAACGGGAAGTAGACACAGAGTTTCATGTTTTTTAACTCCTAGTCATTTGGTTGAAAACATAATAAAATCTTGTTAAAGCTTCGATAGAATCAGATCAAAAAGAGATTTCATCTTCCTGTCTCCATTTTCGAATACAAAATTATTATATTTATTGCTAGTGAAAATTAAAAAAAAAATATCTTCTGTAGCCGACGCGATGCCATGTTTTGTTTTAAAGCAAGTATTAGATGTTCTATCTAAACCATTAACTTATATGGTATAGGCATGTTGCTGTTCGCTGTGGTCTGTCGAAAAATTTTAAATATGCCTTTCTTGATCGCCTTTTATCAATCTTGGGAAAGTGTAACATTATAACCGAAAATGAACATGGATTTTGCACAAAAAAATCAACATCAACTGCTATGCTTTCATTTTACAATCAAATTATTTACCATTTGGAGGAACTTGAATACCCAGTTTCTATTTTATGTGATCTCAGTAAACAATTTGACTGTGTAAACCAAGAGTTGCTGTTGAACATACTGGAAAAATATGGCATAAGAGGCACTATTATTAACTCTGAACCACTAGATATGAATATGTGTGTTCCCCAAGGTTCAATTTTAGATCCCATATTGTTTACACTTTATGTAAACAACGTTGACCCATTAATAGGTGACTACCATTATTTAAGTTGCAGATGATTTTTCTGCTATAATTTCTGCCAAAAATTTCGATTTACTTAACAGCGAGTGCTCTAAGACCGTTCAAAAATTATTAAGACATTTAAGTAGCCTTGATATATCTTAAGTCTAATAAGTCTGAGTTACTTAGATTTTATAATAGGCAAACGAACGTTGAAACCATATACGACACTTTTGGGAACGTTACTCTTAATAACGGAAATAATAGTAATCGCTTTCTAGGAATCTGTATAGATGAACATCTTGATTGGAAATACCACTGTAATAGGTTAATTAAAGGAAATTTGCTTAAGTTTCTTTTCATACATTTGAGGACGATACTTGAAGTTCGGCAACTAGTCATGATATATTTTGCACAAGTAGACTCACAGCATTATGTTTATGGGGTAACCCAACTAACGCCAAACATGTTTTTCATGCTCAAAAACGGGTTCTGAGAAGCATTGCTAACATTTCACAAAGAGATTCCTGTCGACAATCTTGTTACCAATCCAGTTTGTCGCTCTCATGGCATATACGGCAGACTGTATAATAGTACGGTTCTATTAAATAAAACTATATCACCATTTTTTTTTGTAAGAAAGGTAGGTAATTAAAAGAAAATATGTACCAAATATTTTATTAATAAATAAGTACATAAAAACTTCACTAGTTATATGATCATAAATAAGCTTACATTACCTAATTATTATTTATTTATACATAATGAACACAAATATTTTTTATTTTACATATACATCGCGTCTTCTACAATCTTTGAGTGGCTGAAGTTATATACTTACATTGTATACTGAATATAAGTCTATTTTAAAATTGTCTTATAATATACTGTTTGGTTGCTTTTAAGGAAGACTTTACTGTACAAATCTTAAATGCTCTAATTTTTAATATAAACAAGTAAATGTTACAATAGCAAAAGCAGTCAATTTTGTAATGGTCGCAATGTTCTACAAACATCTTTGGGTTCATAATTTCCTAAAAAGGTACAATTTTCTTTTTCATCTTAACATTTAAGTTGCTGTTGATTAATTTGACAAAACAGTACGGATAAAAAGTTTCTAAGAAGTGTTATATTACGATGCGCATTTAAAAATTATCGTATAAAAATTTACGATTCTGAAATACACTACAAGCAATTAAATTCTCCCAAAATTGAAAGAGTCGAAGCGTACAAAACGTATGGAGCAAAAGTCGGGTTCAAGCTTTAGCTCTTAAAATTGATAAAAACATCAAAAATGAAACAACACTGCGCCATTAAATTTAGCTTTAAGCTTCGTTAAAACGTTTTCTAGAAGCTTGTCTTTAGTAAGGAACCGCTAACACAGACGATACCTTTACAAGGGCACAGGTTTTTTGGCGACTCATTAAGTTCAAGAACAGAAGGCAGATCCTTAAAGGGTTAGAACTTAATAGATGTCCTTCATCAAATAATTTAATAACAGATAATTTCAGTATAAACCTGAAACCATAAAAGACTGCACAGTTCAATACACATTTTTTTACATACCTACTTAGTGTGGATATCTAGAACAAACTATTAAAGCCGTTTTCTTGAAAAAAGAAGTTGATGTAGCGATCGCAAACCTACACTAATGGAATTCACCAGAAGAAGAACTTTTATCATAAAAACACTCCAAGTCTTTGCTCCAGTTAAAATTACCGCAGCCACAGTTTAGCTTCAGGACTATCACAAAGTGGTTTCGAAAACTGTTATTCTATTAGAAGAGCAAATCTACTCACAATGATACTATACTCAAAACTTTAACAATATCTAGCTTTAAACTAAATAAATTATTTTTACCAAACTTAGTCTCATTTCTTTAGGATAAACTGTTACATGATAAATTTTCCCTTCTTTTTGTAAAGCAAACTCGTACATCTAAGAGAAAGTCACAACCATAAACAAAGTGAAATCTGCGCCATCTACAAAGCATTTATGGTTGTTATTTTTCAGGATTGTTTAAGAGTCTTGTACTATAGGATAGTATTTTAATAAAACTATGTTGTATCATCCAAGAATATGTTAGGGTTTGCTCAAAATTTAGGACCTAAAGTTTCAAGTTGTAGTTTATTCAACTTGTCTTCCGACTTAAATGTATTCTAAAATCTATAAAATAAATCTTCTTGGAAAGAAGAAGTTTTTGAATCTGAGATATTCACAGCTGCAAATAAAGCATTTTATTATTTTTTTTGGTTGACCTAAAATGATCTTAAAACAAATGAAAGTATTCCTCGTTCCAAGTTCTTACAGAATAACTAATCTAAACAGCTAATTACGCCGACACTTTAAAGCTCAGAGCCGTAATAGGATCTATATTATATAAGCAGGTATCGACTGTTCTTTTCAATTATTTTACTGAACCGCGGCATGAAAAGCAATTTTTTTTTGTAAACCCTATAAAAGGCTACTATTTAATACAGTTGCCCAGTATTTCGAAAGAGAAGAAGTAAGCAATGATATAAAATAGATCCATTTGTAAAAAACTCGTTCTATTACTTCAGAACCTAAACGTGAACGGCAAAAACAAAATTGAATAACGTGGAGTTTGAGTGGGTTGTTTTGATTTTGGAATGACGTTAGAATTTAGTTCTCTTCTTGGTTTTGTTCTTTTTTTTTTGTTTTCTAATACTAGGTCCTAATATTTAGATAATTTTTTAGTAAATGAAAATGATTGCTCATAAAATTAATTTTCTTGACGTCATCAATTGGTGTGGGTCCAAAAGAGTATAATAAATTATAAGCTTGCAGTTTTAAAACTTTTCATCAGATGTTTTATCTTTATGTGTGATAAATATAGTTTATTCAATAAAATATAAACCCAAAGGCGTTTAGTTCATTTTGTACAGTTTTATTTAATTGTTTATTTACATGGTGATCCCAATAATAGTAATTAATTAGTATATTATGTTTAAGATTACAATAAATAAAATTAATTCAAAAAATTTCTATGTCAAAAAAGTTTCTCTTGGTGAAAGATATAGAATAAATCATCACATAAAGTCATTTTAGGTTACAATTGATTAAAGTCACTTTTTGAATTAAATTTTGTTTTATTGCTAGTAAAATTTGGTTCATTTATTAAAATGAGGGGTCACCATATATTCACAATATGCTAATAATTCTAATATCTTAAAATAGCACCAATATATTTTTATATTTTTCTATTGTCTAGTTTTTTATTTGAACTATTTAATGTCTAAAGAGGCGTAAAAGAACCATATTTTTTTATGGGGTCTTTATGATTTAAAAAATAATAAATAGATCGTATTTAGTATATTGTTAATAAACATATTTAAATTATTTTGTGATTAATGACCATGATGTTGGATTCATTGTGTCGAAAAAATCAAAATTTATAATTTAATAGCTTTTTTACGCCTTTGCATCTAGCCGTAGGTATACAATGTTTGCAAATCCTGAAAAATTATAAGTGTGTTTAGATATTAAAATAATAGGAGTTGCGAATTACTATCGTGTCGGTAATATTAGATATCTTCTGTTTAAACATATAAGTAAGACATTGAAACTTTTGCTGTTTTAATATCATGTACCTCCAAATAAAAAAAATTATATTTTTATTATAAGTAAAGAAAATAAGTAATGGACCATCAAAATTTGTGCAGCAAAAACAATTAAGATGCATTTTTTTGCATTCGATTTTTCAGAGTGTCAGGAAATTTTGTTAACATAGACGTAATGTTATCAAAATGCATTTGTGCATTGGTAAAATATGTTTGTAACAATAAATAAAAGAAAAATCACTTTTTTATTATTGACCGAAATGAGTTCAATTTTGTTGGTCGGGATATTTTTGGGTAGCTGGGAACAAATACAACATGGACAGCGATCTCCTGTTACCCGGTTCCCAGGGAAGATACTTTTTAACTCGCCTCCTGGAGTTCGCTATAAAATCGTCATGAAATTAGCTTGAACTCGATAAGTGGGAAGTTTTATGGGTTGTTGAAAACGAATACAATATCGACAGTTATCTCCAGAGTATCTGGACCCAGGGAACCTATTTTTTACCTCGCCTCCTGAAATTCTTTGTGAAATCGTTATGAAATTAGCATAAACTCTATACTTGGGTAGTTTTAGGGGTTGCTGAGAACGAATACAACATCGACAATAATCTCTGGAGTACTTGAATCCCACGGGACATACTTTTTATCTCACCCTTTGGAGTTCCCTGTAAAATTGTAATAAAATTAATTTAAACTTAATATTTGGTAAGTTTTCGCGTTTACTAAGACCAAATACAACATCGATAGTGATCTCTGGGTTACCTGGTTTCCAAGAAATCTACTTTTTAACTCGACGCAAGGAGTTGCCTGCAAAATCGGAATAAAACTTAAACTTAATATTTGAGGAGTTTTAGGGTTGCTGTGAACAAATATAACATCAACAGTGATCTCCAGGTTACCTAGTAAACAGTAAACCTACTTTTTACCTCACCTCCTGGAGTTTGTAAAAGCGTCATAAAGTTAGCTTAAACTCGAAACTTGGGGAGATTTGGAAGTTGCTGAATACAAATACAACATCTACAGTGATTTCCGAAGTTCCTGGTTCCCAGGGAATATACTTTTTACCTCACCTTCTAGAGTTCTGTGTAAAATCATCATGAAATTAGCTTAAACTCGATATTTTGGGAGTTTTAGGAGAACAATTAAAACATCCACAGTTATCTCCGGGGTACGCAATTCTTAGAGAACCGACTTTTAACCTCACCTCCTGGAGTTTTGTGTAAAATCGTAATAAAACTAGCTTTAACTCGATATTAAGGGGGTTTTAACGGTTACTCTCGAATAAAACATCGAAAGTGGTCTCCGGGGTACCAGGTTTCTTTTTACCCCACCTCTGGGAGTTCTCTGTAAAATCGTCATAAAATTAGCTTAGTCATTATTTGGTAAGTTTTAGTGGTTGCTGAGAGCAAAAACAACATCGACAGTGATCTCCAGGGTCCCTGATTCCCAGAGAACCAACTTTTAACCTCACCTCCTGGAGTTCTCTGTAAAATCGTTATAAAATTAGCTTAACCTCGATATTTGTGAGGTTTAAAGGGTTGTAGAGAACGAATACCACATCGACAGTGATCTTTGGGTTACCTGGTTTCCAAGGAACCTACTTTTTACTTTGCTTCCTGGAGTTCTTTGTAAAATCCTTATGAAATTAGCTTAAACTCGATACTTTTAGAAGTTGCTTAGTTTGAATACAACATCGACAGTGATCTCCGGAGTACCTGGTTCCCAGGGAAACTACTTTTTATCTTGCCTCCCGAAGTTTTTTGTAAAATCTTCATGAAATTAGTTTAAACTCGATAATTTTAGGAGTTGCTGACAACGAATACAACGTCGAAAGTGATCTAGGGGTACCTGGCTCCCAGGAAAGTTTCTTTCTTCCCGTCTCCTTGAATTTTCTGTGAAATCGTTATGAATTTGGTTTTAATTTGATACTCGCAAGGTTTTTAAAAGTAAATATTGAAAAGTACTCGTGTGATTTAATTGTTAACATGGATATTCGTCAAGTAAAAGCCACCTCCATTTTTTAATGTTTACTGATAATTTAAACTTTGAAAACGTATAATTGTTAAATCAAGCAACGAAAACTAGAAGATGAAATAGAAATTTTATTCAACAGTACCTACTTTTAAAATACGTACCTACACAAAATCATAATTTGTTATAAATATTAATTATTTGTTGTAATAATTGGAAGACAATAAACTCAAATACGCATAAAATTTTTCTTTATTCATATTTTTTTTTATTAAGGAAGTCCTCGTAGGTATAGACCTAAATACAAATGTACCGAGTTGAATTTTGATAGTAACCTATCAGTTTAATCCGAATCACAAACAAAGATTGATTGCGGATAGAGACACTGTATAGAAATAAGTTTCAAGAAATCGCTTTAGAATAAAATGGTTTTCCAGAAAAAAGTTGTCACAAATAGACAAAGAGTTTGTACATATTGTAAGGAAAAAAAATTGTTTTTAGCAGAAAATATAAAACCTAAATACACTTGTTTATGTATATATATTTATATATTTTTTATTAGACAAAATCACCAAATATTCATTCTACATTGAAATCGAAAGGTTAATAACAACCATACCTATACAGGATATGATACTGATTCTTGGAGATTTCAATGCAAAGATTAAATATTTTTTATTTAGTTACATTATTTCTGTAAATTTGGTGATATTTCCTTATTTAGGATAAAGTTAAGAAGCTTTGACACGTGCACGTTCCATTTTTTTAGGCCCCGGCGAGATATTGGTAGATGATGGAGATACTTAGGAGAGTCTTTGATATACACAAGAATACTTTCTTGCGAATTTATAAAGATGTAGGAAAAGACATAAAGAAAGATGATCCAGATATGTTATAAGTTTAAGGTCGATTTTATGCATTAGGTCAGAAAATGGAAGTTATGACTAATTTAAGCAGCCAGTAAGTGGATTTACTGTTAGATACTGAGGCACCTGAACAAGACATTTCCTTCAAGTGATAACTATTATCCCAAAGCTATCGATAGATTTAAAGCTCGTTTGACAAGGGATGACATATTAATTGAATATTAAAATTAGTTATTCGTAACATAGAAAACAAGGTTTAACTAACTAAGTTCACTTTTTGATTCTATAGAAATACGACTTCAGTAGTTCGAGAACTTAGGTGTAACAGTTGTGACCTTACTATATAAAAATAAAAAAAAATAAAAATTGTTCCAAAAGTTGTTTCATATCAAGTAGGTAGTGAAAAACAATAAAAATGTGCAAAATCCTGTAATTTTTTAAAAATAAATTAAACAAATATTTTTAAAGAAAATTTTATTGATTGAAAGATGTAGAGTAAAACCATTAAATTCTGTCAGAAACTCTTTGTTTTTAGGGAGCAAGCACCACTTTTATTTGGTGATCTGGAAAAGGTTATCTTGCTATCTTGCATCAGATCAATGATGCCTTTCCTAGTATTTGCAATCCTGTTGCTCTGAGCAAACTAAAGGTTTTAAAAAATTATTTTTGATCGACATTGACTTTTGAGTTTTGTAAACTTAACGATAGAAAATCGAAATAGATTTGTTTGCAGAACAAAAGGTTTAAGAGTAAAATTGTAATTTTAATTTGAAATGCAATATTTAAGACCCTATGCTGTGCTGTTCTAAATAAAATATATACCTTTTACATGTCCATGGTTGAATAAATAGACTTAAGATAGAAAAAGCAGTGGTCGATAGGTCCTTGTGTGCAGGCAGTGTGGGCAGACTTTTTTCAGTTTAGCTTCCTCAAAAAAATTTAAGACCCGGGACTGATCAGAATCAAGGATTTTGTTTACCGTGACCGACCAAAATCAGATCGCACAAGCACATTTGTCATTGAACAAGAGTCCTGTTAGAGATTCATCATATACTTGTTAAAAATCAGCTTAAGAATAAGGGTGGATTACTGGTGAACCAACAACATACAAATTATATTAGTTTCCTATACACTCTAACCTTGTTAAAACAAAATACCTTAAATTATGATACAAGCGAATTTCTAAAAAGCCAGATATAAAAATTAAGAAAATATGGCACATTAGGAATATCATTTCTTTATGTATTTGTTACAATTAAAGTAGTAGTTGGTACTATCTAGATGCATTTCCAAATTCGGTGCTAACTCTATATAAAAAATATATACAGATATAAAAATAATATTAAATATAATTTATAAGATAAGTAGGTAGTAACTGGCACAAAATACATAATTAATGAGAAAAGACTGGATTCTGATTTAAAAAGAAACATTTTTTATACGACTCTTGCAATTTAAAACAACCGAAGAACATAATAGAATTTATCTATTATCTTTGTTGTTATCACTATTATTATTTTTTTAAATTTAACTTTATGATGTTCAGGGAATAGTGAATAAAACTGTACTAATAATACAAAAATGTTTATTTTTAAATTCAGACACGCATATAACATTATTAAATTTACGCATCCTATTTTGCAATTAATTTAAGATACATATTTAAATAACATGATCTAGATATCTAGTAATCAAATCAGTGATTTCTATCTACAGCCGATATCGCCTAAATCTATCTAGCAGATAGGTGGTTTTTTGATTATCTGTTTGAGTTAAAGCTCCCTCATATATAAATAAATATCGCAGGACGATGTAACATTTTTTAAAAAAATTCCACAATGCCAATTCTTGTTTGTATAATTTCTAAATGTTAAAAATCACATGAGAATCGAATAAATAAATTACCTAAGTATGTTTCATGTGGTCATTAAAATATATTTACTGTAAAAATGGAATTAATATATTAGCAGGACATTAATACCACCTTCACAAATGTATTTTATTGGTTCCACATAAAATGGTCGCAGAAACGTCGGCGACGAAAAATGGTCACGCACAAAAGGTCGCAAGTAAAATTGTCGCATGTTAAATTTTTTAAGAGAATTTAGAATCTTATTGGTAAATTTAGATTTAATGTATTAATGATAATGATTTATTTAAATGTGGAAATAATTTTGAAAATATTTTCTGGTGGAATTTTGAAATTAGAATTATGCGCTTTTAATCTCCAACACCCGAATTGTTGTAGACAAAGGTAAATAACTAAATACCTAAGAAGGTAACTTTTTAATTTAGAATTATCATCATCTAAAATCTAAATACTAAATATTATTGAAAGGTTTGAGTCCTGCTGGATGCGACATTTTTTTAATTTATCCTTAATGTCATTTAACATATTCTAGTTTAAATAACATAATACATTATTAGTTGAACAACGTTAATTACCAGAAAAATGTTTTTCATTTACCTGGATTAAAAGTATTACAAATGTGTTAATTTAAAATTAACATTTAGGATTTCAAAAGTTTTGTTGCGTCAAGATGGTTTTAACTTATGTTAAAAGTCAAAAAGGTGCAAATATGGATTTATCCATAGGAAAGAAAAAATTTTTGGCAGAAGACAATTTGGAAATGTTCGGAATATATAAAATTTAAATGTCCTGGAAGAGTTCATACTATAGAGGAAAGTGTAGAAAAAAATACAAGCCACAATCATATCGCAAATGCTAGCAAATTGGAAGCCAAAAATCTGTAACAAAATTAAAGACAGCTCAACAGGTAGAACTTACTACCCAAGGAAATTAAACAACTGACACAAGAAGTTTGTATAGGAGCGACTGGACAATTTCAAATTTAAAGAGAACTATACAGAATTTGCGCCAGAAGAAAAAAGATATTTCGGCAAATCCAAGAAATGTTATGAAACTTATGTAACAATAATCCTGCTTTATTATTTAATAGTGGACCACAAGAAAACAGGAATTTCTACAGAAATGAATTTGAATTTTATGAAATATTCTGATCACTGGTATGTTGATGATACGTTTACTTGTACTCTTTTAACATTTAAGCAATTGTACTTTATTCATGGTGTACAGAACAGTAACTGTATATGCTCTTCTCCCTGAAATAAAGAAGGAAAACACAAAAGACTTTTTCAAGATTTGATAAATTTATAACCAGACTTGCGATCTATTTCTATAATGGCACATTTTGAAATGGCAGCAATTAGTACCATGTAGGAGCAGTTTTCTGAAGTCAGGGTTCGAAGCTGCTTTTTTATTTACTCAATGTTTATGCAGAAATATGCAAGAAACAGGATTACAAAAACGATATATAGAAGATGCAGATTTTGCACTGCTACTTCGACATTTAGCTGCTTTAGCCTTTTTCCCAGAATAAAATATTATACAAGTATTTAAAGAATTATTAGACAGCCAATTTTTTCAGTAAATGAAAATATTCTAATGCCAATAATTAATCATTTTGAAGACGCATAAATAGGTCGTTTGGACCGAAGACATCAAAGAAGGCAGACACGGTTTCCATTTAGTCTTTGGAATTGGTTCAATTCTTTCCCCGAAGGAATCCATCTAACTAATAATTCTGTAGAGAACAGGCACAACAGCTTTTCTTCTTTAATAAATGCCGCTCATCCAAACGCATGGAAATTCATAAGTGCATTAAAAAAGAGGCAAAATTAATTAGTTAAAAAATTGAGAAATATATATCTGTGAAGGAACAAACACAGAGTAGAATGATAAGGATGCAACTAAAAGAATAAAAACAATATGCGAAGATTATGGTAATCATCCAAATTTGAAATATTTAAGAGGTATTGCTTACAATTTTAATGTTCAAAAATAAAATAAAAATATTCTAAATAGATATCTTGAAAGTCTATTATCAGACGTAAACAAAATTTAAAAAATGACAAAGATTATTTTGAGACCAAAAATTGTTTTCAGTTTACAACAAAAAAATATTTTAATCAGTCCAGGTACTACCTGCCAGTCCTAAGCCTGAATAAAGTGTGAGAGGAAGACACACTTTATTTTATTTATATCTAATATTTAAAATTTCTCTAAAACAATTAAATATCCGTCATTTTTGCATGCGACCTTTTGTGCGCGACCATTTTTTGTTGGCTCCCATCGACGATATTTTTGATTGCGCTTATTTGTGCGCGACCTTTTTTCGTGCGACCAATTGTCGGCGATCTTGTTCATGATACCATTATATTTGCTGTAATACATTAGCACACAATTCGGTTGAAGAGTTTTTAAAGTTACCACTTAACTAGGAACGGTGAGCGATCTATAAATGAGAGACCCTTTTCTCGATCCTGGCACTCAATCCGACATGTTGCTTTATGCACTTATAACTTTACAATCTATGGTTTAAATTTAATAAAATATGTGTGATATATAATTTTTTTCTGATTTCAACCATACATAATATTTGAAGTTTGCAGACCAGACACCATAATATTCTAAATCACATTAAGAAAAGAACAACAGTCATAATAACATCCAATACCTCTAGCGCCTGTAAATTTCATAATTTTGCAGTATTATATATAATCAGAAAAAAAAGATCCTTTCGTTTCTGGTATTTATTTATTTTTAGTTATAAAAAATTAATTACATATATTTGTTAAATTTAAACAGTAGATAATATAAAGAAATTGTAAAATTATGAGTGCATACAACCACATGCCGGATCGAAGGTCAAGAATCGAGAAAAGGGTCTCATTTATAGACCGCTCGCTGTTCCCAAGTAAGGAGTGAATTCAAAGACTCTTTAACTCACAATTCTTATTATCTTACTAAAAACAATTAAAATGGAACTATGTGGTTCATTTTTTTTTCTGTAATCGAAAGTAAATTGGTTTTATTAAAATTGTTTTCAAATTATTGGGTACATGAATTTAAGAAGGATATGTTTATAATATTTCATATTACATATATATTTTACATCCTTATGTTAGTAAATATTAGCTGTATAACATTCATAAAATTATTATTAAACATATATTATGGATTTATGCATTATTATAATTATCTAGAGTAGATAGAGTGTTTAATCACAATTTTTTAATTAAGTAGTTTCATTTATTCCTGCAAAGGTAAAACTCAGCTTTAACTCGAATTGACGTACGGTTTAAAAAAAAGCTTAAGCCAAATATTACATTCAATTTTAAAGATAAAAAGCAGCTTTTCACCGTTATTATTTGGTATACAAGCAAAAGTATAATTACAAACATAAATAGTTTTAACAAAATCATTAAGAGTACAGAACTTAAAATAATGCAAGAGATAAAAATTACTATAATCCATTTCACCGACTTTGGCCGATGACAGAAATCATACCTACTCGAAGTAAATTAGAAATACATCTCTTTCAGATATAGGTAAGTAAGAAATTTAAATGAGGACGTTTGTTTTTTAATATAACACTAACGTAACTGCATCTTGTTTCACCGGTAGATAAAATGTATTCAATACGGAAGTCTTGACCTAAATCACATTCCTAGTAACCGTCATGTACGGCTCGTTGTTGAAGAGTTGAATTTAATAATTATTAATGTCATATTTTTGTAGATGTCAAACCACACTGATAGTCTTAGAAACTTACGAGCTAATTTAGAAAAAAAAACTCTCCGCCATTGGTAACTTGGTTGACAGTTTAATCATATTTCAGTGGTTTCTAACATCAAATCGGCCAAAAACGATGAAATGGACTATATAATCCATTTCACCGATTTTGGCCGGTGACAGAAATCATACTCAAAGTAAATTAAGAGATACATCTCTCTCAGATACAGGCAATTGAGAAATTTAAACGAGGACGTATGTTTTTTGGTACAGCACTAACGTAACTGCATCTTGTTTCACCAGTAGATAAAAAGTATTAAATACGGAAGTCTTTACTTAATTCAGATTTCTAGTAACCGTCATGTACGGCTCGTTGTTGAAGGGTTGAATTTAATAATTATTATGTCATATTTTTGTAGATGTCAAACCAAACTGATAGTTTCACAAACTTACGACTTAATTTATAAAAAAAATCTCTCCGCCATTGGTAACTTGGATGACAGTTTAATCTTATTTCATTGATTTCTAATATCAAATCGGCCAAAAACGATGAAATGGACTATATCTAATGTTACGGTATTAATCGTAATTGGTGAATTGAGGATGGTAACAGTGTTTTGTCTCCGATATACAATAATTTAGGTATTTCCAGAAAATACCCATTAAATCTAGTTGACAGAGTTAAGCTTGTACAGATAGCAGACCGACACGAACGCCGTTTGAACTCTCAAATGTCACGGTATGATTTGTCAACATTTAGCGCTTGACCTCTCCAAATGACGCACTCCCGTTCGACAACCGTTTTCATTTAAAATAATAATAAATAATAAGTTATTTTACTTAAAACAGTAATAAAAGAGTGTAATTATTTTGCTTATTCTTATAAATTATTATTTTGAAAATGATCCTTGCTTATTTATCTTGATGGATATATCAAATTTGTCAAGGGTTTTTTGAGTTCATATTCAATTAAAACTCAAAAACCTATTGCATACAGAAAACATACCTACATTAAAATTATCTTTGAACACGACAACCGATCTGGTTGTCGAAAGCTGAGAAAAAAAATTTAAACATATATTTTTAAATATTTTATTTTTGCATTTTTAGTTTTCAAAAACGACAAATTTGACAAATCCATTAAGATAAATAAGCAAGTTTCATTTTCAAAATATTGATTTATTATTTTATTTTTTAATTTTAGTGGCGGAAGTTCCTCCATAAAAGAAGTAAATAGTACAAAAGATACCCCATTTTACTTACTGTATATTATGGTGGTTATTTTTTTTTTTGTTTAAGTCTAAATAAAAAGCACAAACCAACAACTTTAAAAGCTATCAAAAGAGCTGTGCATAATGTAATGTCAGGGGAGATTGGTTACTAGAAAAGTAGCAAGTTTCCAAAGCGTTCTTCAAGCAATTTCAGAATAATATGTTTCGACCTAATCCTGACTGAATTTACTAAAAAATTGGTATATAGCTATACAACTTTTTTCAGTTCTTAATAAAGTATATTAAGCAAATGAATGATTGGTTTTCTGGTCTTACTTTGCGTGAATTAAGAAAACTTGCTTTTATTCTGACAAAAAAAGAATAATATTAGAGAAATTTAATTTGGGGATTTAGTTGGTGGTAATAGATTAGTAAGTCCGCATCTGCAGATAGAGCGTAGAGGGAGAGTAACTTCTTTGAACGATTGGAAAAAAATTATGACAAATTTAGTTTTACTAGACGACGGATATTTAATGTTTACGAGACAGGTGTGTCCACAGTTTACAAAAGTCACTGTAACATCTTGATTACCTCTGCCAAACACCAAGGTGGGAACGCTGACCTCTACGAAGCAGGCAAAATTAACGAAAGCCCTTCTCTGTTTTAATGTATTTATAAATTATATACCACTTATGTTCAGTTTTTCCAGGAAGTGTAGGAAACAAAAATTTCTAGATGAAGCTCCAGCTTGGGGTTGGCGAAAATGTAACGGGTTTGATCGATTCCAATCATTTATTTGTTACGCGGCTGCAAAGACTATCCAGCACTTTTGCTGCTGGACGGCCATGCAATCCATATAAAATTCATCGAAGTCATCGACTTAACCTGATAACATGGTGATATTTTATTGTGCTTTTTACTAAACTACGTTCATAGTTTCTCTCCATTAGATGTCAATTTTATACAGCTTTTAAAAATATATTGTAGCAATCAAGGTAACAAATTGGCTAAGTTGCAATCGAGGCCGTGTGGTAACACATTTTCAATCTCCTGCATTATTTGCTAAAGCTTTTATTGCTACTGCATTTATGTCAACTGCTGTAAACGCATACAGGGAGAAAGGCATTCAGCCAATGATTGCAAACATATAAATTGATGCATATTTTGCTATCTTTAAGACAAGAGATAGTCCTAAACCTGTTAACCTTTCAATGGCCAACAACACCCGGTATAGACCAAAATGCATAGATAAAAATAATATGCTTCCTCGAAAACATGCATCCAATTTAACGCTATTAAATTTCGAAGTTTCTCTAACAGGTCGCACCACTCCACTGTTAAACAAAATCTTCACAACCTAGGAACTCTGCAACCTAGATATTCTTGGTAATTGATAAGCATTTACCCTATTAAATAATTTTTTATAATTATACCGCTTTCTAAAGCAATAGAAATAAAAAATAAACATTAGATGAAGAGGCAAAAAGCTATTAGTACAGAATAACCTTATAAAAAATGAAGTTATTGCTTTTAAACAACAAAAAAAAGTGAGTGAGAAACGTTATTTTAACATTAAAGATACCTATCCTAAAGAAAGAAATACTCACGAAAAGAAAAGGGATGAAATATCTTCCAAAAAAAATTAATAATGGTAAATGAGGCTAAATGTGGTAAACAGAGGAATAGATACGATGCCATTAATGGCAAAGGTGGGCACATTGCTCTTTTCCAGGTAAAGACGATGACAGCGGTGTTATGTGTGTTAATTATTTTTAATAAGAGAAGAATATTTTTCTATTTGTACATTAAATTTATTATGCATAATTTTCTAAACTGGCATTAGCCAATTATTCGTTAATTTTAAGTTAATAACTTTAAACATTTATTATAATAAATATGAATTCACGTTCATAAATCTTGTTTTATTGTTCCCTAGCGAATACCCTATTTTACTTCATAATAAGGGGCAAAGTAGGGAAATTCCATTATTATACAAATGATAAATATTGTATTTTTATTATTCTACCACTCTAGGCACATTAATAAATGATGAATTAAATATAAGATTTTATATTTCATTCAAAATTAATCAAGTTATCATAATATTTAAAACTGTATGACTTTAAATTATTATAAGTATCTACATCTCCCTATCTGAATAGTAAAATCACAATACCAAAGTCATTTGCGATGTTGTCGGTTCAAAAAAATAGACATAATAAACTTTTTGTTTTAAATTTTAATAATGACTGAGTTACAATATGTTCCGTTTCATAATTCTTTTTATATTTCTCATAATGTAATTTAGGGTTGTTTTTAAAGCTTATTAAAAAAAAAGAATAAACAATGTAAAATAACAGTAATTAAAAAACAAAAAAGATAACACTAATAACTAAAATAACAATAACGTATAAAGAAGAATAAATATCAACATTACAGAACAAAAAATTTTTGAAATCACGGGTTGACGACAATACTTGGAGTATACTAGAATTTGTGAATCCATGAAAATATGAGACCCATACCTATAAAGATCAAAACCAGGTAATATAATACAATGAAAGCGATAACCAGACGTCGTTAAACACTTATTAAGAAAAGATAGGTCAGTTCGCACGATCTTGAAACGAATAATAATTAACGAACTTTTTTATCATTTTCCGGGTTCAATTGAGGAAATCAGTATTTTGCAATTGTAGCAACCAATCTTTAATAGGTAGATAATAATTAGATTAAATAAAAGAAGAAAAGGCAAAAGGTTGTGGCAGCCAATTGCACATGTGTGCAAACAAGCTCTTTAGATAACCCTCTCTCCCTGTCATTAAGTACATATTACACTAAAATTATAATAAAAAAATTTAAATATAATAAAATATTTTTTTATTAATCACGGACTAGATTTTGTAGATTAAACACTCTTATCTCTTGTACTCTTTACAGTCAATTTTTAATTACTATACATAGATTTCCCCTGTTGGAAGTTTCTCTCCATTAATACCTGTAACAATTTCAATTGGAGCTCTTACATAAACATTTTTGACTAAATTTTTATGCTTTGGACTTTTTGATACTTCTTCTTCTTCTTTAACTTCTTTTAAACCACTAGAATGTCTAGAGTGGTTTCTGCTACTTTTTAAAAAACTTTCTGATGTTTGTTGAGATGATGTGTGAGTAGAAGAGCTCGTACTTTTTCTTGTCATGTCGGGTTTCTTCAAGTATCTCTTTCTAAGTGTTTTCGCTCCACATAACCTAAAGAATCCTCCTCTAAATTTGGAGCTCATTATGTTATACAAAATTGGATTAACGGCTGAATTTATGTGAAACATTATTCGAGAAAAATAAAGAATATTATAATATCTTTCAAAACCCAATTCAAAACTGGAACCTGCTGGAGCTATAATTATCCAAAGTGTTAAAGCTCTAAATGGAAGTAAGCAGATAAAAAATGCTAATACAACGGTACCAAGCATCAATATAACTTGCTTTCTGTATTTTAACACATTTTGGGTAGGAAGAGTTGAAGATCTTGGTGCTAACATTACCAAGGGCTGTGACATTAACGAACAAGCTATAAGAATATAAATACATATCAAAATACCCAGAGGAAATATGAAAAATACCACAACGGACCCAATAAAAAATATGCAAGGGAACAGATCTTCCACTAGACTGAAGCACACAAAAACCAGAGATCCATCGATGTATTCTTCAGTACTGTACTGGGTTATTGCAAGTATAGGGCTGAAAAAGTAAAAAAATCTATATTAATAAAAATATTATCTACCAGATTATTGCAATTATCACCAGTTTCTTATTTTATAAAACAATTTTTTGTAGTATACATTACTTAATAAATAGAGTACCTAAGTTTATTTTAAAAATGGGGTTGATATCCTGTTTACTAGGTAAAGTAACTAATATTAATTTATATTTTTGGTTTATGCCGTTTCTCTTAACACATTTTCATTTGTCATTTCGATTAGCAGAAGATACTTTTAATATCTGTTAAAATGTAAGGTAGTAAATATTATAAAAAAAAAACAATTAATTTTTTTTGATTTATTTGTATTTTAAAAAACGTTTAATTCATTCTAAATCGTAGCAATTGTATTTTAAAAAATCATTCAAATTTGAATAGCTATTTATTTGCTTCCGCATCAAAAATACTAACAAATTTGAATAACATTAAACCACTACTACATTAAAATAAAGGTTTTTTTATTTCTTTCATGTTATCGGTATTTTTTAATGGCATTTGTGTCCGTACTTTTAATTACTGTCAATTGCCTTCGTTGGTCATTTAATGTACCTACACAAATTTTGCAACAATACATTAGTCCTGGATGTTTAAAGAAGGGACTTTCAGAGAATCTTAAAAAAGACTTATTTCATTAACCACTAAAAGAAAATCAATGATGAATGGAGTAAAACTTTTATTCACAGAAGATATAAAATACCTCGTAGGTAACTTCGACAGAAAGCTTACGTGGAATTTACACCTCGCAAATATAATCTAAAACTTCAAAGGCTATGTGGACTTGCTGTAGGATTTTCAGGAAATATCGGTTCCTAAACCTAGAATGATTCATTGTTCTATTGTTCGTCTGTGCTGCGGTGATTTGGTGAAACAAAACAATGCAACAAAAAGCAATAACAAAGTTGCAAAAAGTGCTAAGACTCTCGTTTGTACAGGGATCACTAACGCAATAATATCATGTTTAAGTGCGGCCTTTATTGATTATACTGATGGGTCAAAAATACCAGAAGGAGTAGATATTACCTCTCTAAAACTTTCCCACGATTTTTCAAGCAAACACATTAAAAATAGACTTCTGGCTTCACGAATACTTTTAGCAATAGACTTCTGTGCTCAGAAGTATATTAAACAAAACGCCTTAATTCAGCTAAAGCATTTATTACCTTCAGCTTTAAAGGCTGTGCAATCTACAACGCTTGAGTCCAAAGCAGCCCGGAAATGCAAACAGTCTCTTAAGCAACTGGCTAAACTTTCCAAAATAACTTTGGTCCTAGCTATTAAAGGAATTTTCAGAAAAGAGATTACTAATAGTCTAGAAAAAGAATGAGATTTTTTATTAAACCTAGAACCATTCTGTGGCATCTCATAATGCGCATTGTGAATAAAGTTCGCAATTGAAAAAAAGGGCTAAGTTCAGTAGCCTTATAAACACTTCAAACCAAAGACAAGCAACAAGATCCAGAAACTTTAATTTTGAGTAATTGCAAAGATTCACACATGACACGGTCCACTCAGGAACCATCTCTGTAGTATAGGCAAAGTAGACAGTGGAACATGCAGATTTTGTGAATATGCAGATTATACGAGTGAACAAATTATCTGTAATCACAGAGAAATTGTTCGACAAGGACATAAATAACTTTCCCTATATATTTTTTTTAAAATAACGATATTGATTTAAATTTTTAGAAGATAAAATTTGTACAATTTGCAATAAATATGATATGAACAAGACACAAAATCCTTCTGATTAATTAAAACAAATATTTTACCCGATCTTATGTCAAATAAACTGAAATGATTATCACGATATTAAAACACTTATGGGGACTTTAACATTATTTATTCACTAAAATTGTAACAGATTCACAAGAACTCTGCTGGAAAATGACAATAAACTATTTGCATTCCCCTTAACTGCTAATACATCCTCTTCTATAGTACAAGCGAATATTCTAGTATTTCCGAGAAACATGATCTAACTTAATTGCTACATTCTAAAAGAACTTAGAATATTCTGGAATACAGTCACTTAATTATAAGCTAAAACAATCTTTTAAGTAAAGCTACTTTCCTTATTCTGTTATCCCTTTACATAAGATAATTAGCCATAAACTTTGTTAAAATTGTTTTAAATTATTTTAACATGTTTGTTTGCAATATTGTTTAGAATTTCCTATTTTTTCAATATGTTTTAAAGTTTCATATTTCTTTTTTAAATCTCAGTAAATTTTTTATTAAAATTGACAGATTGTTTAAACTTGTTGGTTTGTTTAGTTTATTAATATTTTTTTACGTATTTAATTCAGTTTTTTGATAATCCTGAACTTTGCTAATAATTCTATATTCTATATTGGTCACAGAGAAGCAGTAATGGCAAAAAAATGTCAAAATGAGAGGGTGAATGCCACGAAGTAAATTGATAACTACTACTGAACTTTGGCAGCCCAGATCAAATTCCAACTCAACTTTTAAAATCCGAAAATAATTATAAGGAAGTGAGAAAAATCATTGATTTTTGCAAGATCCTTTTAATGTGTGCTGTAAATGTGCCTGTTGGCATTATAAACAATAGTATTTATTAAGAAGGAAACAATCGGAAACCGTGGAGCCAATGTCCAATATGATCTACCAAATAAATGTTAGTAAAATTAAAAAATGAAGAGCTATCGGTCAGCTGATGGCAACCCTAGAAAGCTCATTAATGTCGAAAAAGGAAACAAAGTAAATTAGAGAGCTTATCAACCGTTATGTCATCGTTCGGTCTTTGGTTTAAAGAAAGGTTTTGTAGTGACTCAGCCACCTTGGAAAGACTTATGGAGAACAGTCTGAGATGTCTTGGAAAACGTGTCTTGTTTATGTAGTTAACGTCATAATCATGTGTCGGAATTTCAATAGTCATGTGTCGGAATTTCAATAAACATGTATCTTAAAGAAGTTTTTAAGAGGCTAATCTCACAATACACATAGGTACACTAATTTTACCTATTTTTACGGAAAGTTATTTACCTAGGACATATTTGTATATATTTACCCACTAACAAGCATCACTTACAAAATTTTGTTTGAAGACATCGCCAAGACAACAACCAATTGAAATTATTTACAATATTTTTAAACCCATTTTATAAAATAATAAAAATTAACTAAATATTTTTTTTACGTTTACAAGTCGCAGCCAACTAGCTAAACTATTTAACTAGAGAGATCTCTCATGGAATTTTTAAAATATTAAGTAAGTATACAAACAAGAATATATTAAATGACATTTAGGAGAAGTAGAAAAAATATGTCTTATCCAGGAGAACCGCGGCAACGCTCTAACTTCTAAGCTATGAATGCTAAGAAATTATTTAGCTTTATTGGTAGTTAAATTCAACTCATGTCACATGTGACACCTAATCACTTTCTCCTTAAACACATATAGCATGACGTTAATAACAGAGAAATTTTGTCCAATCGACAGTTATATCAAACTCTAACTCACTTTTCTTATACCCTTTCTTATATTTTTATTCGGTAAGGAGGCCGGATCCGTCGATTTTTAGTATTTTGAGATAACTCTCATGGGATTTTTGCAATTTTTAGAAAGTATACAAACAAAAATATATTAAATGTCGGGATAAAGGTTCGAATTCTGCTGGATGTGACATTTTAGCAATGTCAATTAATATAGTTTAACGATTTATTATTTTATGTATAAAGCAAGATATACCGTGTTTCGGGGTTTTACAGTAACATATATAGGGTTGGATGAGAAGTTCTGAAAGTGACACCAATTAACCAGTAGAGGAATCAAAGGTTATACTCTATTTTAAAATTTTTTCTTTCATTTGAATACCCAAAAAAATAATGTTACAATGGGAAAATTGTGCAGTAATAAAATTCTTTTTTGTGGAAAATTTATCAGCAACAGAAATTCATACAAAAATAGTAAAACTGTTTAACAAATCTATCCTCCTTTATTTTCAACTGTGCATCGATGGGTTTTTAAATTAAAATGTGATATTACAAGCATCGAAGATTAACCACGAAGTGGATTTATAAAAACTGTAAAAACACCAGAAATCAGTTAGCAAGTCTATAATATTGTTTGTAAAGATCCAAGTTTGATTAAGCGTAAATTTGCTAATATCACAGGTATTAAAGATAAACCTTTATTTTACACCAAGAAAAATAATGTTCCAAAAGTTAGTGCCGCATTCGAAAATGGTTCTTCAGCTACAAAACAGGTCAGAACGATTGGCGACGGCATCATTTTTTGAGATGCCAAAGGGCTTTTGTTAATTGATTTTCTTGAAAAAGATATGACAATTAACTCTAAACATTATTGCAACCTTTTGGGCAGTTGGATAAAAAGTTCGTGAAAAAAGACCCGGTTTAGAGAAGAAAACAATCATTTTTCATCAAGACAAGTGAAGTGTTCACACCAGTTTGTTGACGATAGCTAAATTGAACGAATTGCTTGAACACCAACCTTATTTATCAGATTTGGCTTTCTCCGAATATTACCTCTGCAGAAACTTGAAACAATTTCTTTGTGAATAGCATTTATCTTCGAATAAAGAATTACTGCATCCGTGAAACAATTATGGGAAATTTTTCGTTGTGATTAATTACAAATCTTAATTAATGATCTTTCTGTTATGTTCAATTTATAATATAATCTGTTTAAAAACCTTTTAAAACCGTGTCAAGGGTGTTTAGCAGCCGAGACACGCTAAACTAAACTAATAACAAAATGCTGTTATTTGCAAAAAAACGACCGCAAACTGAGGTTAAAGTTGAATTAGAGCAGTTTGTATTTGGTGCCCTATTCATTAATTTCAGAAAACACTGATTAAGTTTCGAAGCGCTAGAGTAGGCAGTATTTTTTAAATAATTTTTTTTTTATATTTGCTTTACTTGAAAAAAGTATTGTTACAATTTTCCAAATGTATTAAAAAATTCAAATAAATTAAATTTAGATTTGGTTCAGGAACAAGAATTGTTACAAATGTTACAAATATGTAAATACTAACTGCTACTTTTATCTTTGTGAGCTACCCTTGTTACACTTTCGTGTAGCTGCAATAAGTTAGGAGAGCAGCGACTTACTTGGATCAATTTTTTGTTTGTTACTGTTCAGGAAACTGTGCTGTGTTACCTAAGTAAAATGAGTTTAAAACCAAAATTAACAATACTAACATACGCTGATAATTTAAACGCGATAGAAGCAATGAAAAGTGGATAAAAAGAAAAGTGTTGCGGCTCAGTTTGGAAAACTGAAAAATACATTATCACGCATATTTAAAAGAAAATCGGGAGAAAATCTTCTATCTAAAAGACGAAAAACTGCTGAGCTACCTGTTTTGGTGCAATGATTGGTTACGTAGTTCAAACAGTAGGGTCAGCGGACCCATAGTAAAAGAAAAGGCTGAAACTCCATCATTTTAAAGCTAAAGTTGGTTAGAGAATGATGTTTTTAACGTTGACAAAACGGGTCTATTTCCGACATTCAAAAATAAAAAATGTTATGAAAAAAAAAACACAGCAAGGAATGATTTACTATTATGCTTTGTCGTAAAATCGGCAGGCAAAAAAAAATTGAAAGCTTTAATTATAAGAAAGTCAAAAAACCTCTTAGTTTTGCAGGCTATGGATTATAAAGCAAATAAAAAAGGATGGATAACTGCAAAAACCTGCTTAAGAATATGTGATTTTTTCTTTAGAATCTCAAGAGAACATTGGAGATGACAACAATTTAACGCCTGAAGAATGAAATAGACTTTGTTAATTATGATGTTAAATAAAGAAGAAATATTTGAAACAGTTTATAACGGAATTGGAAGTTATAAGAACGATGATTTTGTCGACAAGGCACAAACCCTATCTACAAGCTTATCAATGAACGAAGCAAGAAGAGCTTTATTGTCTTTACAATCATTTACAGACCAATATAGCAACATGTTCTTTCTATTTAGCATGGAAAATCTCATCAATTTAGAAATCGCAAACTGTTTAAAACAAAAAAATACAGACTTTTTCATTAAACTAAACTTTAAATAAAGTTTTATTTTTATTAATATGTGTATTTCTTATTCTGGCTCATTCGGGTAAAAATAGGAACTATATATTAACTCTAACCCCCTCCTCTTACTACCATTACTCTCCAACGTAAATCCTTGACAAATTAGAAACTTAATAACTTAAAATATTTTGTGTTTCCCTTGGTTTTTAACTAATCGATGTTCTACTAATCAATATGAACCAAATGCTTGGGCTTACTAAAAATGTAATTTTAATCAATATTCATCAAAAATTAATTCTTACATTATTTATCATATAGATTTAGGTGATAATTGCAATAAGAAAGTGTATTAAAAATAAGGTTTTTCAATTATAATTTCATCCAGAAAATTTAACTAATATTTTGCATGTTCTAGTAGTTAAAAAAAATTTAGTTGTTTTGTGAAAAAAAATGTGAGTTGAAAAGAAATAGTAGTGCGCTTGTAGGTATAGCTTTTCAAATAATCTTTACTCTTTACATGAAAAACCTTAAATATATTCATAACTTTAATATACAAAAATAAATTTCTTCAATATGTATAAATTAGCTTATTTTTACAGCAGATTGTTGCAAAGAACTGATACAAATGAAAACATTATCAATTGAGCCTAACTACTTGATCTAAAAACTATTTAGCAAATATGTACAGATTATAAAAATATGCAACATTCAAGTAGTTGAGAATTTCTTCTATAGACTACTAATTCTTTAAATTTAATGATGTCGAATTTTATTAATAATTGAAAAAATGCGGTATACTCACACAAAGATGATTTGGTTACATGAAGACACTGCTCGCTACTGGTTAAAACGTTGCTTTAGCCTAGACTATGGTGATTTAAATAGTTACTTATAATTTTACCCAAACTTTTACCGCTGAATGTTTTTTGTGCAGATTTGGTTATTAAAATGTTTTTAATTGGTGTAAAAGTTTGAGTAAATATTTCTTAGTACTTACCAAAATGTTGGTTAAAGAGTGTGATGATGAAAAAATGAACAAAACTATGAAATGAAAGTAACTTAATTATCATAAATTTTATTATTCAACAGCTAACAGTAAATCTTTGGTACACATTCATGCAATACAACTATGAACTATAAATATCGTATTTTTTTGAATTTCTGGTAGTTAAGAAATGTTTAATAAATATAACACCAAAAATTCAAAAACCGTAAGATTAGGGAATTTTATTTAAATGAAAGTAATTTTTCAGTTCAGTTGATATTAACAGCTAAATTATATATGATGGATCGGAGGGACACCAAAACAATGATATTTGACGCATATTTGTACAATCCATCATGACGTACACGGCCGAATGTTGGGTAGTGAACAAGAAAATACAAAGTTAAATAACTTTAGTAGAAATGGACTGTTGGAGGCGCTGCTGCGGATTACCTAGACTAGACACAATACTCAATGTGGAAATTCGGAGAAGGATGCAGAATGAAAAAATTGCTCTAACATTTATCGAAGAGAAGAAACTGTTATGGTATGGCCACAGAAGGCGTGCTGGCAATGATCGCTGGATTAAAAGAGTAACAGACTGAAGTCCAATGGGTAGAAGAAAATGCAGTAGGCCCAGAAAATCATGGAGGGACAAATTTGAGAGTGGGAGAATAGATATGTTTGGCGCCTTGGTTCGACAGAAGGAAGAGGCAATAGTCGTAAAAACCTATACAATATATGATAAAATCATTTTTTGTAGGATTCTATTCTTTTGGAATACTAATCCGTTTGTAAATTGGGACAATTTCTGTCAGACATTTGCTAATACAGATAAAGCAATTTTAAGAATCATTATATAGGATTTCTTACATAGTAAACAGTACCTGTACACCATGGGTCTGTTTAATATAGATTTTAGCTTTAAATTATGCGACAGGGATCCTAAAACAATTAAACCCAGACTATGATACCATTGCGATCAATTGGATTGCATTCTATTTTTGATGAAATTAGAGTGAACCTACAAACAGATGATATTGACCCTGTAGACTCGTAGAAACTATGGAATATGTACTATGAATCAATTGACAAAGAGTAATAATTTAATAAGGCTGAAGTACGACCAGTGCCTATGTGTCAGACGGATTCATAAAAAATCAATTGATGTTAGTTTTGGCTGTGGTTGTAATTATATGAGTTTTATTGCTTTTTAGTGAAATCTGTAATACTTTTTTTTTTATTCGTCAAAAAAATTGGTTTGAAACATTTTTTTTCATGTTCATGTTACAATAAGGGTTAAATATTTTTGTATGTAAATGGTAACATTAAAAAAGACCTTAAAGATATTCTAGAAATATGTATCAAACATATTCAGAAATACATTGCAAAGTTAGTAAAACAAAATGTCAAATACAGAAAGTTTAATTTATTTTGCATAATAAGTCTAAAATTTTGGTGGATTTTAAATTTATAGTTTAGATACCAATATTAATATGATTAAATAAATTTATCACTTGCTATGAAAGTAATTTTAATTTTTTTAGAATTTTAGTTTAGTATAGATACTCAGATATATGATATATAATTATAATAAAAAAACAAAATAAACCATCTGAACTGAAAAACTAAGACATCAAAAAGCGTATCACAAAGGCTATTAATCTTTTTAAACAAAACTTTCCTCCTCCCTTTTTTGATTTCGTTTCACAAATTTCTCTTGCAGATTAATTTGTTCCTCATTACAACATTTTTCCTGAAAAAAATTCTTAAATTCATTGTTCCTTTCATGATTGTACATTATAACTTTTTCAGTAAAAACGTTGTAGTCAGGATGTTCATGCGTATCTAAATCAAAATCGTCATATTCTTCATCTATGCTACTATTTTTTAAAGATTTATTCTTTCTAGTTATTTCTCTTAAAATAACCGATTGAGAATCATTACTTTTTGTAGAGTCAGGTGATTCGCTAAATCCTTTCATTAAATTTTTGGGCCTGTAACATGCTCTGTAGTTGTAACTATCATGACTGCTTCTAAAAGTACTACTGCTTCTAGTCGCTGTGGTACTAGAAGTTCCGTTTCTGGCTCGCCTAAATAGATTTCTGTTAGTATCAGAGCAAATTACAAAACCATGACGAAATTTTGAACTCATCAAATTGTACAAAATAGGATTAACTGCTGAATTTAAATACACCATGATTCTACAAAAGTATAATATATTATAGTATTTTTCCACTCCTAATCTAAAAATATGTTCCTCTGGAACTACAATTATCCAGAAAATAAATACTCTAAATGGTATCAAGCACAAGAAAAAACTTAACACTACAGTTCCTAACATAAGTATAACTTGCCTTCTAGCTCTAATAGAGTAGTTGTCAATATGTTTATTGAGAACTAGCGAAGCAGCGTTTGACATAAGATTTTTGGCAATTATAAAGTACAACACTAGGAGCAAAAGGAGAGGAACTATAAAAAATAAAAAAATACTGCTGAGGAAGTATAAGGCGGACCAAAAAGTGTTGGCCAGCGTATAGCAGGCTGGTACCTTGGAACCGTCGAAATATTCTATGTATTTGAATTCTGCTATTCCTATCATCGGGCTGTAATAACAAAGGTTTAATTTACATAATACTGAACTAATTCATTATATAGAGCACTAAAAATATAGAAAACATAATCCGCCAATTTGATTCCGGTCTCATTGTATTGCCGTGCATTTGTTATAATCGTTTTACGCAAAAAAGTTTTTTGAAAATGTACTATCCATACAGTTATTATAAATAAAGTAGAAAAGGCAGTCTTATAGCTTTCTGTTGGTTGGTACACACTGCTGTTTAAATTAAAATTTCTCTCTTTTTTAATTTTAATCTGTTTGTTACATATATTTTATAATTGAAAAAAAGCTTTTCCTTACAGCGCATGCGTCAACATAAAGGAACAAATCGTACTGCGATCTTGTCTCCCTTTCCAATCTATTCTATCTGTAATATCTGTATGGTATTAGTACAGTCAGTGACAACGGAATTAGAGGTTTATGATGCTCACACCATTATCTGCTGGATATTATCAATCGCCATTCTGACGCAATCTTTGTCGTGTCTATTCTACGCAAAAAAGTACCTCTGAGATGTACCGGTACACATTCGAGTTGCATTTAAACGTGTAGGCTAGAACACTTTTAGAAACAAGTCCTAGAATAGTATATTTTATTAAAAAAATATTAATATTATCAATTGTAATAACAGTGTAACGACAATTTACTGCCTGACATGACAAAGAACGACGATTGAAAGTCAGATACAGTTGAGTCAAAATGGCGTATTTAATACTTATGTCTTTAGTGAATTATTAAAAAAAAACAATACTTTTTTTTAATTTGTTCCTAAATATTCCTTAAAACCAATTACATCACATTTTGATTTTTATGAATAAATCTAGCGCTGGTTAAGCACTGAAACTGGTTTTAATTGGTTTTTATTAAAATACACTAAAATGTTTATTTGTTTAATTACACTTGTTGTTGAATATGCAAAAGCTGATTTATTAGAATAAAAAATGCAATACCAAAACCAACCCAACTAAAATTATACCTACTTTTGTATGCAGTGGTGCAAATGTTAATATAAAACTAAAACACTAAGGTTTTGATAAAGATAGTGTTATTTTTAAATAATCTTTATAGGTTTTGTGGCATTAAATGTATATTTTGTTCTATTATTAGGAAAAATTTTTGCCACTAAAATAAAAATAAATGAAAACGCCTAACAATAGATCTAAAATCGGAAATGTCGTTTCGTGAATTAAAATTAAATAATTTCCAAATATTTTTAAATTAATCTACCCCGGATTCGAAATCAGCGACCCCAAAAACCAAAGAATTTTAAAAGTGAAATCTAGAAATACTCAGAATATCAAATGTTGACCTGTTCAGTAAATCACTATTTCGGTACAAATTCAAACCACCATATCTCAAAAGTTGTCCATTAAAGACTTTTGTTTTACTTTAAAACTATCTATTTACAAAATTTAACGGAGAGTACTTTACATGTATGTATTGTATATATTATATATTATTATTGATGGATTATTCATACATTTATGCCAGCTTTTGTATCACAATTTCTAGTTAAAATCCTTATTTACTATCATTTATTCAAATACTTGTTTAACTAAAAGAAATAAATATTCCTAGAAAGAACACACTGGAAAACTTGTACGATTGAAGCTATAAGAACCAGAATGATAGAAAATTTGATATGTCTGGTGTCGTAACTTCTGATATTGGATTATTAGATCTATCAATGTCTTACAGGAATGCCAAGTCTGTGAAAATACGATAACAATATGAGAACTAATACGACCAGACAACAAATGTATAGAAAACAGGCCATCCCTATAAGAATTGAATAAATCCTTTAAATTCTTATGATATGTTACTTAAAAAAAAACTAAAATTGTTAAACATATTAGTATATTTTATAAAATAAAATAATACCTCCCAACTTGTATAATTATGATACAATTAAGCTGGTTGAGTGCCACAAAAGTAATTTTAAAATCTAAAATATGTCAAATGCATAACATTTATTATTTATTATCAGATACTTTATAGGTATAAATTTTTTTCTTTACAGAAATTTTTATAATTAGTTTGGCAATCAGAGATTTATTTTAAAGCAGTTTTCTTTTTAATCAAGTGCAATAAGCTTGCAGGCGTACATCCACCGTTTATACTTGGGTAGTCCGATAAGTATTTAGCTTTATTGCCAGATGGTGTAACTATCGCAAGAGAAATTTATTTTCGTGTAGTACATTCTCTACTACTGCGAAAATTTTAGCCGAATAGAACTAGTAGATTTGTTTTATGTATGGAACAGGCGTGTCGACAAATTTCAGAAAAATGGATAAAGAGCAATATCGGTTTGTGTTTTGATACTTGTCTCTGAAAGAGAAATCGTGCAGCAAGATCAAACAAAGCCGATACTATGTACGGTGATTCTTCTTTGATAACTATTGTGAAAAATTGGTTTAACAAGGTTAAACGTAATTAGACGTCAGTTTTTGATAAACCAAGGCCAAGTGCCTCAAATACAGCTACCAGGGTGGATAATGTGACAAAAATCTACGATCTTGTAATGGCAGATCGCCGATTAAAGGTGCGCGAGATAGCTAAAACAGTAGACATCTCAAACAACCGCGTGAGTCATATCCTACATAAAATTTTAGGTATGATTAAGCTGTCGGTGTAATGAGTTCCAGCTCCATCACGCTGGAACCCGATTTCGATAAAATTTAATTTGATTTTGCTTAAGTAAAACTACAAGCAATTTTGAGGATTGTAGTAAATTTCATTTTTTTGTAGTTTTAGTAATAACGTATAAAAACAACTAATTGTGTTTTAAACAAAAATATTGGGTACATAGCGATAAATTGTTTTAAACTAAGTGCTAAATTGTTTGTAGTGTTTTGTAGTTGCAACAAAAAATTTTAATCGTGGTTTATACTAAGAAAAAATATAAAAAAACTGTAAAACAAGCGTGGGTCTAACAAAAACGAAACTTTCTAAGAAACTACTAACGATATAGTGACTTACGTCTGTAAAGCTAGAAAGGTAAAGTCAGCAGAATCACTCGTATTATATTTTAAAATTTAGTGCTCATTTAGTGCTAATTTAGTGCTGATAAGAGATATTTGGTGCTGTGATAGGGGGACTAAAAATGAGAACACTGCTAACTTTTCATTAAGCTAGCAGTGTACCATTCGTGACCACGCTAAAACGGAAACTAATGAAATTAAAAGACGTCACTATTTAGTGCTTAATTAGTGCTGCCAGCACAGCAAAAGATTTTTGAAAAATATTTTTTTTTATTGTTTTTTTTTTTTAAATCGACTATTGCTAGTATAACGACGCTAGCAGCCTTAAGAGCTAGAAATAGACTTTAAAACGGAAACTAATGGAATTGAAAGACGTCACTATTTAGTGCTGAAATAGTGCTGCCGTTGTAGTAAAGGAGTTTTAAACACTATTTTTTTTTCTTTTTCAAAGCAACTACTGCTAGTATAACGACTCCAGCAGTCTCAAGAGCGAGGAGAAGACTTTAAAACGGAAACGAATGAAATTCAAAGACGTCACCATTTAGTGCTCAACGTTTAAATGATACTAAAATTCTTTATATCGTTTGTAGTTTCTTAGAAAGTTTCGTTTTTTTAGACCCGCGCTTGTTTTACAATTTATACATTTTTTTCTATTATAAATGAAGATTAAACCCTTTTTTTTTGTTGCTGCAATAAACTACAAACATTATATTGCGATAAGCTTTACAATTTTTTATTACTTTTAATAATTAGACCCCAATTTTTTTATTTTAACGTTATGACACAATATTTATACAAACTACAAACGTTTTAATGATACTACAATTCTTTATATCGCTTGTAGTTTCTTAGAAAGTTTTTTTTTGGACCCATGCTTGTTTTACAGATTTCCATATTTTTTGTTAGTATAAACTATGATTCAAATTTTTTGTTGAAACTACAAAAAACTATAAACAATTTAGCACTTAGTTAAAAACAAATTATGTACCCAATATTTTTGTTTGAAATACAATTAGTTGTTTTTATACGTTATTACTAAAACTACAAAAAAATGAAATTTACTACAATCCTCAGAATCGTTTTTAGTTTTAGTTAAAATTAGGTAAATAAAATTTTATCAAAATCGGGTTTCAGCGTGATGGAGCTATGAGTTCCGCGTTTGTTCGCTACGGACAACAGCGCAACTGTATGTACACTTCCGAGCATTGTTTGATGCTGTTTATACGCAATTCAAAGATACAGTGCTTTACTATGCCGAATTCTGGTACGATTCGACGCTAAATTATAAAAAAAACTCCATATTTTGTAAAAAAATTCTCTTCCTTCATGACAAAGCACCATCGTAGCCACGGCCATATTTGTCGAATTCGGACTGCTACTCCATCCACCGTATTTTCCAGATTTGTCACCATGCGACTTCTGTTTGTTTCAACAGGGCCAAAATGTGTGTCGAAAAAGGAGCTTACTTTTGCCACAGAGGCCTATTTTTCAGACCTCGAAAAACCAATTTTTTTAGACGTGTTAAGGAAGTTGGGTCTAGTGCATCGAGCTAAAAAGAGACTGTGTTGGGCCAAAAATCACCACTTTTCCAAAATGTTCGCTTTTCTTTTGCATCCTTTTTGTTTAAGCACTGCTTGAATTTGCTGTGACAAATTGCCTACTAACTTTTTTGGGTCTATCAAGAAGATAATGATTTACAAATTTAAGTTGGTGTTTTTCTTTTATTTTGAATTAATTTTTTTATAATGTGCGAAATCATTAATATACTGCTTTAAAAAAAAATTTTTTCCATAAAATGCGCTCTTTATAAATTATTTACGAAAAACTGCCTAAAAACGTGTATTTTTGGTTAAAGTATTAACGTTTATAAAATATAAAAAAAAAACTCTTAAAATTAGTCATTTTATCCGCCCAGATTTTATGTTTAAACTTTAGCCGCGAGAGTGTGTCGTTTACAGGCCAATTGGTATTGATTTTTTTTATTTATCAAAACCGTCCGTTTTCGGTTCGATAGCGAAGTGATCAACATTGAAATTGTAAATCGTAAGTCGTTTTTATTTGAGTTTTAATTGTGATACATTAATTTTTACATATTGTGTTCCAAAAAGTGGTAAAATCTATAGAAACTAACCTAAAACATGTAGACTTAATTTAGCCCAAATATCAGCTTTTTGTCGTTTATCTATCAAGTCAGGACCGGTTTTTACACGTGTTTTTAAAGATTAATTTACTCTTTATACAATGAAAATTCAGATTTGGCTAGAACTTGTTCTACTTAGAATTAATTTTGAAAAGGAGGTAATTTTTGAGTCGTTCGCTTCTTGAAAGGGTATTACCATATTTGTCGAGTGCCTATCAGAAATTTTAGAAGATTCCAGTTAATTAGTTTTGTTTACAAATTCTAAAGCTAGTCTACATTATTTTTCCATAATTTTAAAAAGAATTCTGTGAAACATCAGTGTAATTCCAGAGCTACTTGAGCCCATCCCGAGGATTCCGAAGACTTTAGAAAATCTAAGAAAAGAGAAAAGTCTTTTTTGTATAAACATAATCTTTGATACAAAATGATTGGTTTATATATTTTGTTAAAATTACAAAATTAAGATATTTTAAATTTTTAAATAATGACTTTAAACTGGTGTTTAACTTTAATTTGTGAAGTTTTTACTTTGGCACCCTTAATTTCTTGTTGTGGAGAGACTGGTTATACTTATCAGAGTTAATTCACGACCTATATACGAGCCCTAACAATAAAACGTTCGGACAATATTAATTTTAGTATTAAAATGTAATTTGCACACAAAATTGTTAAAAAAATATTTTAAATATTATAGATTTATCAAAAATACACTTTATACTTGTTGTATGGAAATACATCCATTTTTGGGATACGTATTTACAAATAAAAAATACAGAAATTGGACAGCTTAATATACATATGAGTCTCCTTAAAATTTGTTTTTTAAAAGATTGGGTTAAACAAGTGTCGAATTAAAATTTGAAATTGCGGAAAGAGATTGCAGAAGTAGAATAAAACGAAATAAACGGGAAGCATTCAATGTGGATTGTGTAAAAAGGACTGTAAAATTTCCAAAGGGTGTCATGGTTTAAGACTGCAGGTCAAGAAAGGGTGTTAAAAATCATAGAAATAAAAGATGAGACAATTAATGCAGCTAAATATAAAAGCATTTTTGAAAACATTCTCATTCCCAGTTTGGAGAAGGTCTATCCTGACAGATATTACATCTTTCAGCAGGATGAAGCATCGTATCACACTGCAAAATCAATCAACGAAACAGTGGTTTGCAAATCACAATATAAAATTCTTTATTTGGTCTTCAAGTTGACCAGGCTAAAAATAATTGACACCTTGGCATCGCATAAAAAGTTAATTGAGGAACAATCCCCAGAGAACAAAACGGCAAAACTAAGGAATAAATAATTCTTTAACAATCTAAGTAAATTTAATACTTTTTAAACAAAAAATCAGTAAATATTAATAAAAAAATTAATCGTCCGTACATTATGCTGTGAGGTTACCAATTTGCGACTAATGTCTTTTAGGATATTTTGACCGTACATTATTAAACAAAACTAATAGCTGCAAGGGAAATAGTAGTCTTTAATTCAGGAATTAATGTGACCTGGCACCTGGCCTACATTATAAAGGGAACCATGAAGAGCAATCCCCCAGTTCATTCAACAGAAAATGTTTGGTTATTATTTATTTATGAGCTTTCGTAGATGAAAAATACGTATTTTTTGTGTTTTTTTAATTTCTTACATAAAGTAAGTATTGTAATAAGGATCTTTTGTATAAACTTCAAAAGTATATTAAAGTATTTTTAGTTTGAGCCGTAATGCGTTTAATTAAATCTAATTGTTATTGCAAAAATAAAGAATATAGGTTAAAATTAAAAAACGTAATATTGCTTTTTTGTTTATTTAAGAGGTATAACGTTCAAGCCTACTTAATTCCAAATCGAATAAGATCTTGTGGGCCCCGATCGGTTATTTTGTTGCTGGGATACATGAATTTGTTTATCCCGCGACCTTTATTTTTCCGTGCCTATAGGCATGCCGAAAAATATGGTAGAGGGTTAATTTTAGCCACATTTTCTTCCTTAAACCTTTAATTTTTATACTGTATTGGAAAATTATGAACTTTGGATCCGTTAAAAACAGTTACTAATTATGAAGATGTAAAATTCCAGTTTTTGACAATTTTTTAATTTGCAGATTATTGAAGCTGACATCAAAACGAAGATTTAAACAAAAAAAAAGAGTTTTTTAAGACCAATGGGAGCCGAGTTACCATAATTTTTTTAAAAAATTACAGCGAATTTAATTAAGAAATTAATCTGGCGGTTTTTGTTTATCAAAGACCTATATTTTCAATTAATTATAGTTATTTACAATTAAAAGCGTTTTTTGTAATAAAAACTAAAAAATGAAGTTGACCTCTTTTCAAGTGACTGCACAGAAGTAGTGGCGGGTGGCGGGTATTTCTTTGCGCGATGCAAAGAAAACTGAATTTGCAACTGGAGACGCTCGGAAAAATTTGTTATATTTCGGTGGAAAATGAACCGATTTCGATGATTATTTTTTTTATCTGGGGTAGCTCGTAAAAATAATAACATCTGAAATACTTTTACTCTTCAAAAATTACCCCCAACCCCTCTAATTAATTTTTTTTTCGTTTTTTTACTTTTACAATATTATTTCACATAATATACCACCCAATTTTTATTGATCTCCATTGCTAAAAAAATCAAAATTCCTATACTCTAATATTTTCATCTCTTTTCTTCTTTTTATACTTCGTTTATTACTACCACTATTATTTGATGTCTTTTTACACCTTTTTTTTAAATTACATATTTTATTTTACATAGTTATACATATTTTTTAAATAAACAATATGTTTTTTATACTTATTCTGCTTCGCTGTGTAATAGTTATTAGTATAAAATTATTTTATATGTATAGTTTGAAGATATAAAATGTCTATTTAAAAAATCTATTTTAAAATGAAAAAAATAATTTTAAATCTTGTGGTCAAACAAGTGTAATTTTATGTGAAATTAATCAATTGCTTTAATAAATTTACAAATAAGAATCTTATTAATTATAAGTAGATCTTAAATTGCAAATAGTTTTTTAGCAATGAAGATCAATAACAATTGGGTAGTATATTATGTTAAATAATATTGTAAAAGTAAAAAAACAAAAAAAAAATATTTATTGAAAAAAATAATTAGAGGGGTTGGGGGTAATTTTTGAAGAGTAAAAGTATTTCAGATGTTATTATTTTCACGAGCTACCCCAGATTAAAAAAAATAATCATCGAAATCGGTTCATTTTTCACCGAGATATAACAAATTTTTCCGAGCGTCTCCAATTCGTTGCGAATTCAGTTTTCTTTGCATCGCGCAAAAAAATACCCGCCACCCGCCACTACTTCTGTGCAGTCACTTGAAAAGAGGTCAACTTTATTTGTCAGTTATTATTACAAAAAACGCTTTTAATTGTAAATAACTATAATTAATTGAAAATATAGGTATTTGATTAACAAAAACCGCCATATTAATTTCTTAATTGTTATAACTAAATTCGTTGTAATTTTTTGAAAAAATTATGCTAACTCGACTCCCATTGGTCTTAAAAAACCCTTTTTTTTGTTTAAATCTTCGTCTTGATGTCAGCTACAATAATCTGCAAATTAAAAAATTGTTGGATAAGTAGGGGGTGCTGCAGCTCTTAATGTTTATAACTGTAATTTTACATCTTCATAATTAACTGTTTTTAACGGATCAAAAAAAATTTTTTCATAATTTTCCAATACAATATAAAAATCAAAGGCTTAAGGAAGGAAATATGACTAAAATTAACCCTTTACCATATTTTTCAGCAATCCTGTTGGCACTGAAAGTTGAAGGTCGCGGGATAAACAAATTCATATATTTTTTATTAAGAATGGTATAGATCTAAATACAAATGTACCGAGAACATCTATTGGGGCAGAAGAGACAATTTATTAATCAGGAATTTAAAGGCCTGCAAGTAAGGACGAGTGGGGAAGACGTGGGAAGGTAAGGGAGTTCCACAATCTGGAGACCCTGGGGGTGAAGGAACGATCGAATTGATCCGTTCTTGATGTCGGGCATTGAACAGTATAAGGATGCATGGAGTTGGCACGTCGCGTTGCTCTGGCTGGTCTGGCAAGTGGGGGCATTATAGTGCGGAGTTCTTCTGGGCAAAATCCGTTTATGTATCGGTAAAACAAGGAAAGATCAGCCACTGTTCTTCGGTGGGATAATGAAGCAAGGTTTTTGGTGATACTGGTGTCGTTTATAAGTCGAACTGCTCTTCTCTGTATTGCATCAAGAACTTCGAGCCTTGACGGAGCCGCCGAACCCAACACATGCGAGCAGTATTTAAGATTAGGCCGTATTTGGGCTTTGTAAGTTGGATGGAAAAAAATATTTCCTTACACTAAACTGCAGTTGATATGGATGTTCGTTTCATAGTAAGTCCTGGGAGATCGTTATACCAATCAGCGTAATGGAGTCGCCCGCTACCAGTGACTGATCGTTGATTGTAATGGATGCGTCGCATGTTTGCCTCTTGTTGGACAGGCAACATGTCTTTGTCTTGGAAGCGTTGAAATTAACAGGATTCTTTCTTCCCCACTTGTCTAAAATTCTCAAACCTTGATTGAGAGAAACCGTTGTGGATCTTCTGTCCTCTTCCAGAATATCTAGAGGTATGGGACGGTTGTGTGCTTTGCTACAGTGTAGGTTGCTATTATCTGCAAAACCATGTATCGGGTTATTAGTAGCTTCTAGTAGATCATTAATGTGTAATAAGAATAGAGTAGGAGCTAGCGCCGATCCTTGAGGAACTCCAGCGTTGACCTTGTAGAGGTTGGAAGAATGTCCATCTTAGCAACAAAATAACCGATCGGGGCCCACATCATCCTATTCGATTTGAAATTAAGTAGGTTTGAACGTTATACCTCTAAAATAAACAAAAAGGCCATTTTACAATAAATATTACGTTTTTTAATTTTAACCTTTATTCTTTATTTTTGCAATAACAATTAGATTTAACTGAATGCATTACGGCTTAAACTAAAGATACTTTAATATACTATTATAGTTTATACAAAAGATCCTTATGACAATACTTACTTTAGGTAAGAAATTCGAAAAACACAAAAAATACGTATTTTTTACCTACGAAAGCTCATAAATAAATAATAACCAAATATTTTCTGTTGAATGAACTGGGGGATTGCTCTTCATGTTTCCCTTTATAATGTAGGCCAGGTCACATTAATTCCTGAATTACAGCCCAAAATCATCCTTATTGTCCCCTACAGCCTGGGCTATAATTAGGAAAATGTTTGACCGGTCAACGTTTTGCTGTTTCTCCTTACACTCCACATAACGGTCGTAACGTTTATTTTAAACAACTTTTTTTTAAAACCGGCCAGAAATTAATACTTTCCGGTTTATTTTTAGGTCAGAAAATCTTATTTTGTCGGACAAGGCCAGAAAATAAAAATGAGTCCGGAAAAACCTTTTACCGGACTCATTTTTATTTACTTTTCGGCCTATCTTTAATGAAAAAAACAATAAAATAGGTTAGTCTAAGATAGCGGTCAATTGGTTTCTATGGTAACCGAGTTTTACACTCCACATAACGGTCGTAATGTTTATTTGAAATAACTTTTGACATATCGTTTGGTATCAGTGCAGATAGTTACCTATAAAAATCTATCATCTTTAATTTAGTTTTATATATTTGTACCTAACCTGCATACAAAAAATCCTCAATTATATTCCGTGTCAGGTAAGTGTAAAACAAAACAAAGGGTAAACACAGACAGACAATAGACAAACAGCAACATAAATTTTACGAAAAAAATGTTTTTGTTTTAAACTTGATAACAAAAGCAAAAATCATCTTGTATTCATATTAAAATTTTGTTCTAATATGTAAACTAATTCAATTGTATAAATATATTTAATTTTATTTTCTGCATATTGAATTTTAGCATTATTTGTAAAAATGCTAGAAAGGTAGAACATAACAAGAGAGACTGATTTCTAAAAATTTTTTATTGAAAGCAACTCATTTCCTGTCATGAATGTAATCAATCTCGGTAGAAGTTAGATATATCTTAAATACACAAAAGAACTTTTTAAATTAGAATCTTATTGTTCGTGAATTTATTAGCCATACAGTTAGGTACAAGTTTTTCGTAAAATATAATCAGGATAGGGTTACGGAAAGCACAAATAACAATTACAAGACACACAAGTGGGAAATAAAATGTATTAAAAGTAGTTAATTTCACAACCAGATAAAAAATACCCAGTAATCCCGTTTGTGGTATTGACGCAAGTCCTTCACTAAATAACTAAAAAGAAGTGACTTAAAAAGAGATTTATATTTATTTTGCAATATAAATACAATATATGTCATTATTTTAACTAGTTTAACTTTCAACCCAATAAAAATAATTGAGGAAATTTGATACATTAGATTCTGAGGTTTGGATATCTCGGCTGGCCTTACAAGCTTGTCACCCCACTCCTTCGAATCTCTGTTTTCAACACTCCTGTTTTAATAATCTTATATCTCTTCGACTGTTAAAAGTTTCATTTAAATCTTTAAGCTTTCCTGCAAAACGTTTGTGAATTTTAGCCATTTATGTTTTTGATTCACGTAATGATGATTTAAAAAAAATGGTTATCTTGGCTCCTATAATAGTCGTAGGATCTTTTTTTTAACAAATATGTGTTTTTTAACCAATTTTCATTGTCATTTATTTTTAAATAAAATCTAAGATGTTCTAAATCTTTATAAGCTTAAAAAGTGCTATTTAATTTTAAGCGAAGCAATTTTATAATATATAATTTTAAAATAATATATTAATATAATAAAATAATTTTAGCGAATAATAAAAAAGTTATTAACAGTTATTATGCTCTTTTTTTTACCATAAATTAACAACAATTAATCGATTTTAGATTAGCAAATCTCATTTTTTGTTGGCATATTGTGTTTTCAGCGATCTCTTTAGTACTTTAAAACTTTAAAATAAGAAACAACGGCCCATAATTCTGAATAAAAAAGTATTTAAAATAAAAGAAGTTACAATTTTTCTCTTATTTTCAACATTCGGTTGCTTACTTTTGTCCAATATTTTAAAACTCAGTTAAAACAAGAATTATCTTTTTGAAGTTATATTACAAAATTAACGGGAAAAAATGAATTTAAAAAAAAATATTTTCTTATACCTAATAGTTAAAAATAATTACGTTAATTTAATTTTTATAATTAAGAACTCAATTTACGTAGCCACCTTTTGATAGTTTTCCCAATAAGCTCATTAAGCATAACTAAGGATAACTTTATGTACAAAAATTTGAATATTCTACTTTTTATTATTTTACATATTTTCGTTTATAAAACTTTTTGTTTTGGATTATGTTACATTTGAGTGTTTCTAATATTTTTTAATTTTTTATTTAAAAATATAAATAATGTAAAAAGAATAGTTGTATAAAAGCAAATTGCTGTTGGTAATTATTTTTTTTTTGTTAAAGCCACAAGATAGATACTATACAACGTTTTGCCACGCGAGATTACTATTGATTACGTTCCGATACAGTACGGCCGGCCTAATATACGAATTTGTGTCGTACGTGTGCACCTTAAACATATCAGCTGTTATTACAAAAAAGGTGTGGCAGTCAGTGGAACTGCCGGTAGAAGTTATATTTCTATGCACGCACCCAAATTTAAAAATTTGTATGAGAATGATGTAGCAAAATCATTATATGATATTCGTGTACAGCGACCCCAAAAACCTTCTAGTACCCAGTGCACACTCATTTTGTATCGAATTTGCATAAAATTCCAGGAGACGAGGTCCGTCCTAAGCACCAGGTGTCTCGAAGACCATCGTCATCATGATATTCGTATTCAGCGACCCAAAAAAAAAACAGAGTACCAAGTGTGCACTGATTTTGTATAGAATTTGCATAAAACCCCAGGAGAAGAGGTTAATACCATGCACCCTAGGTACCAAGTGACGCGGAGAGTTTCGGCATCATGAAATTCAAATTCGGCGACCCCAAAAACCCCGATTACAAAAACTGAACCCACTTCCAGGAATACTTACCGAGCTGTAATTTTTCTATCTATTGTGTGTTCGGAATGCAATATTCACATGCAGAAATGCAATTTTCCATTTTTACATTATGAAAAATAGCGACAAAATTTCCTGATGCTCTAACAAATCGAATGCAAAAAACCATTCTGGTCCAACTTACTTTATAAATTTCGGAGGTTTTGCTGATTTTTAGAACTTTATTTCCTCGACTATTATTAAAAATTCTGTTTATATAGCCAACAATTTAAAAAGCATACTACAGGATATACTACCACCATGAGACGGTACTTTAGACTACAATACTCATTGCTGAATACTATTATTAATATAAAATACCAAACTTTATATGTATACTTACGTGACAGAATTATAAAATAATCTGTCAAACACAATGTAATACGTCACTATGATATTAGTACATTAGTTTAGACTGTTTTTTGTATATCGAACTGTTTTCAATGCACTGAATGGTTAAACGGTATTTAAAGAACTTATAGTAATGACTAATAGAATGTGACGTGTGGTATTGCTTACAACACAGCACGAAGAGCTGTTCGCCAGTGGATGGGCATAGAACATCGAAAGAGCTGGGAAAAAACAGAAGGTAAAATACAGTCAAAGAGAATGCTGCAGACACCTACTGGTGCTATAGCGGCAGATGCCCTTGGGCTTAGGAGGAAGACCCTGCGGAAAGTGGTTGGCTTCATCAGCGGCCACTGGGTATTTCGCGGACACCTACATAAGATGGGAATTCAAGTTGAAAACCTCCTATGTAGAAAATGCGGTGAGGAGGAGGAAACAGCCTTCCACGTGAGATTCATGTGCCCGGCCCTGCAAGGTCTGCGTGTGAGATCCCTTGGCCTACCGACTGGACATCAAAGGGAAGAACGGGCAACCATAGTCAAAAGAATCTCTTGGTTCATTAAGAACCTGGGATTTGACGAAGAATGAGGACCTGTGAATAAGGGTGCACAATAAGCTGTACTAGCTGCGATGCAATCCCATGGACTACCTCTAAGCCTGGCCCTCTTAAAAAAAAAATAGAATGTGATGAATATTTCATATGTGTTTTTACCTACCAATATACCTTATATGTGGTTCTGTCTCTCTGTTAGTCACACCATAACATATGTAATGATTTTGCCGATTTAATCCCTTGCAAATTTTGACCGCCGGATCCGCAAATAGAAATATAACTTCAATAAAAAAAATTTTTCTTTTCTTTTTTGTTGTTTGGTTTCTATTCAATGGTCTTCCTTTTCCAGCTTCTTTTGGTTGGTGTTTAATTAATATTCTTTTTCAATATATTTTTCTTTTTATTTTAATTTATTATACCTTTTATGAATATTTCATTATTATTTATATTCAATTAACCTTTCCAGTTAAGTTAAATTTATTTTTATTTCATATATCTTTCATATTACTTTATTTTCTTATTACATTTAAAAAATTTAAATTTATGACATTTCCCTCAATTTTATTGAGAAATGTTGATTAAATATATCGAATTAAAAACCTTGACTGAGTCTACTCTCGGTCACATGTCTAATAATGATAAAATTGTTAGAAGGTAGGACATTTGCATATTTTTTTGTTTCTTTTGTTAAAAAAAATATTCAGTTAATTCCTCTGCGCCAAAGATTACATTAAAAGCTCCGCTTTTATCGAAATTTCCCCTAGTTTCATTCTTTTTTTATGTAAAAAAATATTTTAATTTCTTTATATATTTGTATATTCTAATATTTTTAGAGATTGAATTAAGTTTAAAGTGTTTTAATTTTACTGTTGACAACGCGAAGAATTCTTTAAACTTGTGCAAGTAATTTAAAACATACTGGAGTAAATAGAAAAAATTCATTGCTTCTAGTTGTGTTTTACATTACGGTTTTCATATATATTTTTTGTATGTAAATGTATTAAAAGTTTGTTGCAGAAACCTAACCTGAAGAATTTTTATTCCATAATATTTTAGATTTAGACTGTAACAGACCTTTTTACAAACAAATTTTATTTGCAATAAAAAAGTTCTTCAGGAAAAACGAAGTGTAATTAATTAATGCGTGGGACGAAGTTAATTCGATTTACAAATTAAGTAGAAACTCTACAGTACAAAAAAAGCAATTTTGGTTAGAGAGGCACGGATAACAATTCCTTGTTCAAATTACATTGCATATCTGTTTTAACATATCTACAATTCTTGATTTGAAAAGTTATTTTATGAACATAGATCTTTTTAACGGTTGATAAGTTGATGAAACTTTATCAAACAAATAAAAATTCCCCCTTTATATACCGTAAAATTTTATGTGTATTTGCATGGTTATCTACTTTTTTGCATATCTACTTAAATTATTTTTGAGGAATGTTGAAACATTTTTCTCGTTTCCCGTAGGAACGTTTATGAACTGGAATATCAGATAAAATTTAGTATCTTCTTAACGTAATGGGATAAAAGAAATGGAAAAAATATGACAGTTGGTATGGAAAACATTGGAACGAAAATTTGTTTTAATTTAGTGTACCTAGGGTATTCAAAAATGCTGAATAACTTTACCATTTAATTTGGGTAGTTTAGGTTATCACTTTTAAAACCCAGAAAAGTGGTTGTACTAAAGCCCACTACCCTTACTAGTTGTTACATTAAAAAAAATCTTAAACATAGCTACCATAGACTATACATTTTACTGTTATTTTTTTTTGGAACAGAGTTCCTTTTCGCGCGTTAGGTACGACACACGCATGTTTGTCTGTCTGTCTCTCTCTCTCTCATAGATAGATATACCTATCTTTATTTAAATAGGAAACCCTAATATACATAAATAAATACTAATAAAAGTACAATTAAAAATACACTAATTTAAATTCAAAGAAAATACTGTAGAAAAAAATAAGTACCTATAATAGTATTATATTTTATTTCATCCTGTTTTTATAAATTAATAAATTCATAAACATTTTAAAAACTGTTCGTAACTTGACTAGTTAGGTACGTCCATACGTCAAATTACCTTAACTGTCAGTTACTGTCAAATATTTTAAATTTTGTATTTATTATTAATTCCTATTTTAAATTAAAATAAAAAGTAATTCTAGGTACATTTATGTCATCTAAACCTCTGGCATTGTATGAATGGACACTTTTGTTAAAAGAAACGAACTGTTGAAAATATTCAGGTGATAATTAATTTACTATTTTCTATTTTGCTTTGAACAGTGTAGTGTCGTGACTTTGTTAAGTTTATACAGGTTTTTTGGAGATGTTTAAAAACTAAACACTTAACTCAAATTCTCAAACCCTTTTTGCTTAACGTTGCATAGCAATATAGGTATATAAAAAGGCGGAAAAATTAATTTTGAAAGTCAGTAAAAAAGAAAACATTGTCAAAGTTTAGAATTTTCATATTTTACTTGTATTTCCAAAGAAGTTAATAAAACAGTTGTGTTAACAAAGAAAAGATTCGTATTTAATTTATATAAGAGATATCCTGGTCCAGATATAATTGAATTCGAAATAATTGATTCGTGCTACCAGAAAGGTGCTGGAACCAACCTATGGTGATTTCTTTTTGGGAATCATTTGGATTATAGTCTTCTGTGGTTCCCAAATATGGTCCTTCGAGAGCCGGATTTTAGTGGTATTAATTTTTAAGTAGATTCATTTACAAGAAGCCATGGAAGGAATGTCACTAGAGCATCTTAGGATTCAAAGAAAAGTTTCAAAGTGTAACATTACCAGAATTGAAAGCTGGATTAACAGACAAATAAAAGATGTAGTAGATGTTTCACTCATTGAATTGAAGAAACAGAAATTGCAGCAATCCATAACTAAGTTGGATGAGATTGAAAATCAGTTAGATATGTTTGAAGAAGGAAGTGAAAGTGATGATGAAGCCAGAGATGAAATGGATGAACGTTGTTGCAAGCTTCTCACGGCTTTACAAAAGCGTATAAAAGTCCTTAAGGGTGAGTCCTGTTCGACGAACACAAATATGGGTGAGTCTTCTACAAATATAAATATGGGTGTTCAGTCAATTCCAGCTGTTCAGTTACCAAATATTAAGATACATGACTTTGACGGAAAACCAAGTGAGTGGGTTCCATTTTTTCAACTATTCGATGCTCTTATTATAAAACATTCCTTTTTATCCAATATAGAAAAATTTATATATTTAAAGTCATTCTTAAAAGGTGAACCATTAAAATTAATAGAAAATGTCCCAATAACAAATGAAAATTTTCAGATAGTTTTAGATATTTTGCATAATAGATATGAAAATAAAATTGTTGTAACTCATTCACTCTTAAATGCTATGTTAGAGATAAAACCAGTTCATAAAGGGGCAAATTCATTAAGGGAATTTCATACAAATTTAATAAAAAATTGGGAAGCATTAAAAAATCTTAATCTATCTTCTGAACAAATTCTAGATTCAATCTTAATTTTGCTATTAGAGAAAAAATTAGATTATTCAACTAAAAGGTCATTTGAGTTTCAAAAAAGAGTTAATGAGTTACCTACTTTTAAAAGTTTTTTACAACATATAGATGAAACATGTACAGGGTTTGAGAATTTGAGTTCAGTTGATTCACACAAGCCTGATAGAACAGTTTTGCATTCAAATGTTCAACCGTTAGAGTTAAAATTGACATCCAACTCTTCCAACAAGAATCTACCTGTCAGAGGTTGTTTTCATTGCCATCAGGCTCATAAAATTCACATGTGTGAATTATTCAAATCTCTTACAGTGGATGAAAGGTGGAAGGTTGTAAAGTCTAAACGATTGTGTTCCAATTGTTTATATAATAAACACTCAGTTTCGCAGTGTAAAAGTAGAAATTGTTCAATTTGTGGAAAAAAGCATCATACTTTACTACATTTACAAGATAAATTGAATTCAGTGGACAATCAATTGGCTTTTAACAATGTTTCTGATGATAGTCAAAATACTAATTTTATTCCTCATTCTTTCGTAAATCTTAATAAGAATATGCCTTCTGTTAATGTGTCTGATGATAGACAAAATACTAATTCTATTCCTCACTCCTCCATAAATCTTAATATGCCTTCTGTTTCTGGTATAACTTCTCAAACAAGTTCATGTTCAAGGGTTAATGAGAGCAAGAATGCTCAGTCTCTATCTGCGTTTAATAACCGATTTTCCCATGTCCTTTTAGCTACTGCTCAAATTCATTTATACGATTATCAAGGCAAATGTTTATCTGCAAGGGCAGTACTTGATTCAGGCAGTCAGCATTCTTTTATTACACATGATTTAGTGCAAAGATTAGGATATTTACCGTTCAGTAAGGAATTGCAAATTTCAGGTATAGGAGAAAGTTCAAGTATGTCAAATAAAATGATTTCTATAATGGTCCATTCTAAAATAAATGAATTTAAATTAAAAATAACATGTGCGATTTTAAATAAAATCACTTGTAATTTACCTCAAGTTCAAATTAATAAACAAGATATAATTATTCCAAAGGGTGTACAATTAGCTGATGAGAGCTATTTCAAACCTTCCAAGGTAGATATTTTAATTGGAGCAGATATCTATTATGATCTTTTGGTTGAAGGTTATATTAAATTAGGCAAGAATCTTCCAAATTTGGTTAATACTCATTTTGGTTGGATTGTAGCAGGTAATGCTCCTTTGAGCTTTAATTCAAAAAATTCAGTTCTTATAAATACTTTGAAATCTTCATCAGTTTTAACGTGTATATCTGGTTGCAATGATGATTCTGGTTCTCATTTTTTAGAGGAGAAGTCACTGCCTTTAGAAAAGTTGGTTGAACAATTTTGGAACCTTGAACAAATTCCTAAATGTTCTTCATTGGTGCCTGATGACGAGCTAGCTGAACAAATATTTTTGAAAACTACTTTGCAAATTTCAGATGGTAGATTTCAGGTTAATTTACCAATGAAGCAAGTTTATAGTACAAAAAATTTGGGCAATTCTTTATTTAAGGCTCAACAGCGTTTTTATAGTTTGGAGAAAAAATTCAAAGCAAATAGTAATTACTTTACAGAATATAAAAAATTTATTGATGAGTATGTCCAGTTAGGGCATGGTAGATATGTTCCACTTTCAGAATTCCATGATAACTCCATTCCAAAATATTTCCTTCCGCATCATGCTGTTATACGTGAAGACAGTACCACTACAAAGCTTAGAGTAGTGTTTGATGCTTCTTGCAAAACATCATCAGGTTTTTCTTTAAATGATCTTATGTTAACTGGTTATCAGGTCCAAGACAACTTGTATGATATTTTGTTGCGATTCCGTTCCTTCAAATATGTTGTAACAGCAGATATCGAAAAGATGTATAGATGTATTCTTATTAATCCAGAGCAAAGATTCCTTCTAAATATTTTATGGCAAGAAAATAGTTTTAGTCCTCTTAAATGTATAGAATTGTTAACTGTAACTTATGGAACAAATTGTGCTCCATTTCTTGCAACGAGGGTACTTAAGCAATTATCGTTGTCTAATAATTCTATGTTTCCTTTAGCATCTGATGCTTTATTGACACAAACTTATGTAGATGATATTTTAGCTGGTTGTGATCAAATATCGGATGCTCCAATTCTTTATAATGAATTAAATACTCTTCTTAATTCCGCTGGTTTTAAATTACACAAATGGAAAACTAACGTTCCTAAATTTCTTCCTATTGCAAATATTAATAAAGAGCACTTGGTTTTAAGTGAAAAAGAAAATTGTTCCAAGGTTTTGGGACTTAAATGGAATCCAGACACAGATGTTTTTAAAGTTTCTTTACCGGACTTTTCTTCATTAGGGACAGTTACAAAGCGTAAGGTATTATCTTTAGTAGCTCAATGTTGGGATCCCCTGGGTTTTCTTTCTCCAATTTTAATTACGGGCAAATTAATAATTCAATCCATTTGGACTTATAAATTAGGCTGGGATGAAAATATTTCTAATCCCACTATTCTTTCAGAATGGAACAAGTTTATTCAAACTGTAGCATTTCCAAAAAACCACTTTAAATAATATTATCTTTTCGTTTACACTTTTGTCGGTATGCAACCAACTTTACCTATTTCATAGACACAGAATATTATATCCTCATTTACACTTTTGTCGGTATGCAACCAACCTTACTTCAAATTTTGACAGGCGAAAGCGAATATCGAGCGTTAATACTCGATAAGACCCGAGTTAAGCAACGAGGGTGAAAAAGCGCTTTTTGGAAAGGACTTACGTTTTTATGTTTGAAGCGAAAGGAAGCATATTTCCTTGTTTGTGCAAATTAATGGCTGCCGGTTAATTCACAGCATTAAGATTACCGTTTGTTCTTGGTTTATTCCGTATCGGAAGTGTATAAAAAATACTGCATTTCAATTTGGATGTAGATGTGCTTAAATTGGAAGTAGAATCTGGTTGATTTATGGTATCTATAGAATTTTTGTGCTACATGCGGTCTGTTGGAAGACTCCATTTTGAAATTTTTTATAAAATTATATGGTACCGAGGTAAATGGATACCTAGTGATCTAAAAACCTTATGGAGGGTTTTATAGATGATTTCCTATGTGCTGATGCTTAATTCTACATGGTTCTTGGTTAATTATGGTATGTTTTAAGAAGCTTTATTATAGTAGAAGTGTGACTACCGGTCACGACGTATGATTTTTGGTTCTGGATTACAAGGTAAACTTTCGACTATTCTTTCTGTTATTTCTCTATGTTCGATACTTAGTTGAACTGAGAATATTCTAAGAAACAGTCACAAATTTAGTGCTTATTCAGAAGAATATGCTTTTGGAAACTTTTTATAGTGATTCTATTTAAATTTAAATTGTTATAAGCTTTTAGCGGTATTAAATCAGTTAATAACAGTAGTTACTATTAAAATCTATGGATCTATGATTGAATGATAAATATGTAGTACTTTTAAATTTTGTTTTTTAACTTTCTCCAAAGTGTTGGTGTTCAATCGCAATCTTACATGATTATTACCTCTATGGTACTTGTATTGCTAAATTTCATATTTATATTCATGTATATGTTAATCTTTAGATATTTAGAACACTTAGAGTGCATTCTTTAGAGAACTGAATTTTGTTTTTTAAGAAAGGAAATATACCTTCAGTATATATTTCGTTGTAATTGAGTTCTCTACATACTTCCTTTTATTGAAAATAGGTTATGCAATTTAGATAAGGTCTGTAATATTATCTGTACAGGAATATTAGTTTTTTTAATAACCGTATTGTCAAATACCGATTAATATCTTTCACTGTATAAACAGAAGTGTTAGCTTTTTGGTGATAACCGTTCTCGCTATTACTGGTGATTTTTGTTTTATTTTTTTAATACATTGTTTTATTGTTTTTATTGATATCGTTGAGTATTTATTTCTTATACCTTACCAGTAACTGTTCCGATTCAAACCTCTTGTTTAATAAAGATTTAGATTTTAATAAGACAAAAGGATTCAAGGAATTGTAGAATCAATAAGGTAAGTGTAAAATAATTATTGACTTAAGGATAAGCTCAATTAAAGTGTGTTCCTAACCATTTCAGTTTTAATCAACTATTTCACAATAGGTTTCTTATTTTCTTTCCTATTTCACTATAAAAAAAAATAAGTGGCGCCCTTTACCGATTTGTAAATATTTTCTATGTTTCCTTTTTCCTAGATACTCGCCCAATTGCTCCTTCGACCCACGACTCGCTCTCCTCCTACCCCCTGAGTGCCGTCCGCATTTGACTAACCCTTTGTGAGCCTTTGACATCAAAAAAAGGGGTTACACAAAAATGGCGCCCAACGTGGGGCCCGAGTATCTTTTCTTTAGAAACTTTTATGTCATTAAATCTTAATAAACTTTTAGTTTTAATTATTCACCCCAATTTGTCTATCGTTACTTCTAAACACACTTTAAAACTTTTTTGTTGTTAGCGAATAAAAAGAAACTTGAATCCTTTTAAACATGTCTGATTTTGAAGTAAACTTTCTAACTACTGAAGAAGTTAACTATGAATTGAAAATAAGAGGAACAATTACTGGAAGGAAAATTGATGAGAAACGTAAGATTTTAAAAAAATTGTTAGCTAAAGATTCCAATAGTAACTTAACTCTAGATGATTTAAACTTTAATGACGAGAGTCTGGCAATACAGAACTCCATTGATAGTATTTCGAAATTAGTTGAAGAATTTGAAGGTTCTTCAACCGACTCATGTTTCCGTCGTGTTAAGTCTAGGATAGCACATCTATTAGGTAGAATTCAACGAGTTCCCCTGTCCGAATCCCCTACTGCTGATCAGGTTACTTTCCGAAATGAATCTAGAGCCACTTGCCTACTCTTAGAGCAAGATTTAATAGAGAAAGCTACCCCAACTACCCAAATATCTTCTTCTAGTCCAACTACAACTGAAGATAGACCTCCTCCCGTTATTAATATTACAAACCCCGACTCTCATTCTATTAAGCTTTCGAAATGGGATGTCAAATTTAATGGCGACCCTAAGTCTGTGTTTAACTTTATTGAAAGAGTAAATGAATTGGCAGAATCCCGTAATGTTAAGACAGAACTTTTGTTCCAGTCAGCTATAGAACTTTTCTCAGGTGATGCCGCGGTATGGTTTCGTACCGTTAAGTCCTCTTTGACCTCCTGGGAAGAACTTATTCAAGCCCTGAAGGCTAATTTCCTTCCTCCCAACTTTGACGATAGTCTCTGGGAAGAAATTAAATCCCGTAAACAACGACGAAATGAACCTATCGTCATTTTTGTTGCCTATATGCTTTCTCTTCTTAGTCGTCTTTCTCGTGAACCTGCTGAATCCACTAAGCTAAGAACTATTCAAAAAAATATCTTGGCAGAACACATTCCTCACGTTATCTTAAGTGACGTCAACACTGTTAAAGATTTGATAACGATTGTTAAGAAACTAGAGGATGCTAATCCGTCTCTTCAAGCAAGGTTTTCCCCTCCCTCTAAAGTATCTGTAGTAGAGCCTAGTCCTTCGTCTTCCACTAACCAATCCCGGCAAAATATTCCCTCAGCAGGAAAACCCTCGTCAGATAGGAAACCCAACCAATCTTCGACTTCTGATGATAGAACGAAAAAATTTACCGAAATCATTTGTTGGAACTGTCAGAAGACAGGACATTTTCACTCTGCGTGCCGTAAACCTAAAAATGGTCGTTTTTGTTATCGGTGTGGTTCACCAAACTTTACCGTCGCAACTTGTCCGAATTGTACAAAAAACTAAATTCCAGAGGTTGTCATGTCGGTACAGTCTCTACCCCTTGCCGTTTTAGTAAATCCGACAAAATGAAACAAGACCAATGGTCAAAATGGTTATGTTATGTCCGAAATTTTTATTTGTCGTATCCCCCTAAAAGAGTAGCTCCAATGATAATAAACAAAACTACTGATTCTCGGCCCTATATATCCATTGAGATTTTTTCTCACAAGTTTACCGTACTTCTCGATACCGGGTGTTCCATAACAATTGTTGGGAACAAAGCATTAAAGTTTTTAGAATACAATAAGATAAATATTAGTCCTTCAAAACATCAAAATGTTTCATTGGCTGATGGAACCAACCAATCTGTGTCTGGTGTGGTAGATCTCCCAATAGTTGCGAATAATCATTGTCACCTTGTTAAAGCTTTAGTAGTCCCTTCTCTAGATTATACCTTTATCTTAGGTAGCAATTTTGTGAAAACCTTTTCTCTAATATTAGATTTCTCTTCTAACACTTGGTCCTCCGGTTATAACACAAATCCCCAATCTATTTCTATGACAGATTCTGATTTGACGACTATCTCTTTATGTACCATTGACAATTTGGAATCTTCTCAGAAATCTTTAGCCCAAAAAGTTATCGATTCATTTTCCGAAGTTAGTAATACGAAAGGTTTGGGTCGGACCCATAAGATCCAAATGAGTATCGATACTGGTGATGCCAAACCCTTTAAGAAAAGACCTTTTCCTATGTCTCCATATATGTCAAAAATTTTAAATGATGAACTTGATGAGATGCTTCGTTTAGGAGTCGTTGAGCCCTCAAACAGTCCGTGGTGTTCCCCTGTTCTTCTTGTTAAGAAATCCAATGACGAATATCGTTTTTGTTTTGATGGTAGATCACTTAATGAGGTGACTAAACATGACACCTATCCACTACCAAATATTGACAGGATTCTTTCCCTGTTAAAAGGCACAAAATTTATTAGTTCCGTTGATTTGAGAAAAGCTTTTTGGCAAATCCCGTTAGACCCCCAGTCTAAAGAAAAAACTGCTTTCAGTATCATTGGAAGAGGATCTTTCCAATTTAACGTTATGCCCTTTGGTTTATGTAATTCCGCACAAACTCAACAACGTTTAGTTGACGCAATTTTTGGACCAAAATATGAGCCAAACATTTTTTGTTATCTCGATGATATTATTATATGTTCAAACTCCTTCGAAGAACATATAGCCCTTTTAACTGAGGTTAAAGATAAACTTAAGGAAGCTGGTTTGACTATTAATGTCAAGAAATGTGAATTTTTTAAGTCTGAGCTCAAATTCTTAGGTTATGTAGTTGGTGATAATACACTCCGAACAGATCCTGAAAAAGTGTCAGCCATGATCAACTATCCCCGTCCCAAAACTTTTACTGAGGTTAAGCGTTTCATTGGTATGTGTTCATGGTACAGACGTTTTATTAAGAACTTTTCATCTCTAGTTTCTCCAATCAATGATCTCCTTAAAGGAAAAAGAAAGAAACAATCTGTTGATTGGAATGATCAGGCCGAGGATGCGTTTATTAAGATTAAAGAAGCCCTTGTTTCTGCTCCCGTATTAACCCAACCTGATTTTTCTAAACCCTTCGTGATTCAATGTGACGCGAGTGACACTGGTCTTGGTGGTGTCCTTACTCAATCCGTGGATAATTCTGATGTAGTTATAGCTTATGCTAGTCGATCCTTATCTCGTCCGGAGAGAAATTATTCAGTAACCGAAAGAGAGTGCCTAGCAGTTATCTTCGCTATAGAAAAATTCCGACCTTATGTCGAAGGTGTAAAATTCCAAGTAATCACTGATCATCATTCCTTGCTATGGTTAAAAAATATTAATAACCCCTCAGGAAAACTCGCTCGTTGGGCAATGAGACTTCGCCAACATAATTTTGACCTTATTCATCGCAAAGGATCTGCAAATATCGTTCCGGATGCCTTAAGTAGAATGTTCACTGATGAAACAGATTTCGAAAAAACCCAACTCTCTTATCTTGATGTAACTACCGACCAGATTGACCCTTGGTATGATGATCTTCGCACTAAGATTCGTAAAAGCCCAAAGGATTATCCACAATGGAAAGTTGAGAATGAATTGGTGTTTAAATTGATCCCTTCTACCTTACCTTTTGCCACTAATAATATTGAGTGGAAAATTTTAGTACCTAAACCACAAAGACATGGTGTAATCTCTTCTTGTCACGACCCTCCTACGTGTGCCCACCTAGGTTATTATAAGACTCTTAGTCGAATCCAAGAACGTTACTATTGGCCCAAGATGCGGCGAGATGTTCTTCGTTTTGTTAAATCCTGCCAAACTTGTGGTGCTCAAAAAATGTCAACTTCAGCCCCGATGGGATTGATGGGAAAGGAAAAATCTGCTAAATTTCCGTGGCAAATTATCGCTTTAGACCTTGTTGGTCCCCTTCCCCGCTCTAAGAAAGGATATACCTGGCTTCTTGTTGTTACCGACTGGTTTTCAAAGTTCACTCTTTTATGTCCCTTAAGGAAAGCTACTACTCAAAATATTGTGAATTATTTGGAAAACGACGTTTTCCTGATGTTTGGTGTTCCTCAATTTGTTATTTGTGATAACGCTAGAAATCTTAACAATTCTACGTTAAAAAATCTCTGTAGTAAATATAAAGTGCAGAAGATATGGTTTAATGCTGTCTATTCGCCTCAGTGCAATTTTGTTGAACGAAGCAACAAAACCATTGGAACTGCTATCCGATGTTATATTCAAGAACATTCTGATTGGGATAGAGAACTTTCTAAAATCCGCCAAGCCATCAATACCGCTAAACATGAGGTTACCAAGTATCCCCCTTCGTTTTTAAATTTTGCTCGATACGTTCCTGTAGCGGGAAATTATTATTCTTCATCTTCAGTGGATAATCCCACTTCCCTAAAAAGCTGTGATCAACATGATCAATATGTTTCCGAAATAGAAGGTTTAAATCTAGTTTTTGAAGAAATCCAACGTAATCTTCACCAGGGATACCAGCGTAACTCTAAAACCTATAACTTACGTAGGCGTGACATACAGTTTCAAGTAGGAGACAAAGTCTGGAGAAAAAATAAAGTACTCTCCAAAGCTGCCGACAAGTTTATGTCCAAGTTAGCTCCAAAATTTGTGTTATGTACAGTCGTCAAGAAGTTATCTCCCCTTGTGTATACCTTGAAAAATGCTGATGGTTCTCGAGCTGGTAATTGGCACATCAAAGATTTAAAACCCTACTATTCAGACTCGGATAACTCGTCCGAAGATGAATCTTGTCATGAGTAGTTCTCATTTGCTATGAACTTACCATACCCTTGTATACTTTCCGTTTTCTTTTTCTGCTGTTTTTTGTTTTTAACCCCGTTTGGGCGGCGGGAATAGAATAACCCCCAAAGTGTTAAACTGCTTGTCGTACGAGGCGACTAAATGAAACCTTTCCCCTCTCTGTTTAAGTATCTCATGTACTTTCTGGGAATTTTTTTTTCGTTTGCTTTGTTATCGTCCATAAGGTGGAAACTCACCTAAATCATTTCATCGTTATCACATCCCTGATCTTATTCTTTGCTTTCAGTTTAGTGATACGATTTCTTTTGAGAACTTTACCTTTAAGTGAATGTATCACTTAAAGTACCTACCTTACCGTCTTTGTATAATTGGAAATTATTTCCGGTTAATTTTGTCCTTATCTTACCGTTTAGTGAAAATAGTCACTTAATTCTACCGTACCGTTCAATGAAGAAGACATTCATTACCCTACCGATAACGTTCAGAAGAATTATTCTCTCGTTATATTTACCGTATCTTGAAGTGTTTGATCACTGTTTGTTTTTCGACGACATTATTAGATGTTGTATTTCCGTATGGTGTATTTTTACACATTTTGGTTTAGTATGATCAGTACTAGATAGTTTTAGCACTATTTCCTTAAGTGGAATTTAGTATATCGTTATGTGAGGATTTGTTTAGAGCCGTTGTGTTTAACCTCGCTTTATTTGACCTAAGAGTATTTAATAGCTAGTCTACGATTTTGATTTGTCTGGCGAATATTGATGAATTCAATCACCACCTGTAAGTTTTAATGAACACGTTCTCAGCTAGATGTTATTTTTTTTCTTCTCTCAGATTATGATTACTTTGACCTTATCAGTTGTCACGAGAGATAAGCCTAGGGAAGCCGTAGGGAATTCTTCCCGGTAGTGGTCTGTTGAGCTTTTAAGGAAGACAAGTAACCATTAATCCTATCTCTATCTCCTTTTGATTCTTTATTAATTATAGTTGTCTTGTTAGAGTATACCTACTATGACTTTGGAGTTCCATACTATTGGTTACTTCATACCGATGTTGACTTACCGATTTTGTCTCTAAATTATTTTTAGACGTATGATACGCGCAGCTATCAAAATCACAGACAACCATAAAATATTTTTTTTCTTTTCTTATATTTCCTATTTCTAGTTGAAAACCATAATTGTGTACGTCATTTCCAATTCTTACTACCTTTGAGTTCTATCTAAAATCGTGCTAGTAGCTACTATTAAATTAGACTTTACGTATCTCGTATTTACCGTGACTGTTGGATTTAATGGAGTCAATAGACTTATTAAATTCCTGATTATATCTATCGTACCGTGTTTCTTTCTTGCTTTTCAAAATTACTATTAATAGTTTGGTTTAACTTCACCTTTCTTTCTTCATGGGTGTTTCCTAAAATGGAATGACGCGTTGTGCCGCCTATGGGAAATTTTTACTTTATAGGAACATAGCCTTCTTTTTCTCTCTTCTTAAGTGTGTGAGTAATGTTATGTGGTCCTGATATTTTATATCAAGGGACAGTATAAACGCCTTTTGGGCGAATATTTTTTTGCTTTGCAATATGATGGTTATTTAAACCAACGTTTAGGGCTACCCATCTAGGTCGAGCTGTACACCGGTGTGTGTTTCCGTACAGAAACTTCGGCGTAGGTCGTTCCTGATCACTCTGTGATCTTTCGGTTGGCCGGTACCGCTTATAGAAATCTGGTCACGAGAATCTCTAGTTTGAATAACTAGGATTTATTTGTACCTATCGTCTGTTCCTTCAGAACAACGTTTAGTTTAACTTGTATGACATATGTTTATTGTTAGTTTTGTCTGTGTGGACAAATGGCTACCAAGGTAGTTATTATTACCTATTGAACTCCGCATGTTTTATTTTATTTAGTTTCTGTTGAGTCACCTTTTGACATTTTCCTTTAGCTGGTCAAGTTTACCCTTGTAATAAGTAAGATCATTCGGATAATGCTACTGTGGTTCCCACCTTAGTAGTTTCTTCTCGAAAACTGTGGTCTTCAATGGACCCCAGTTTCCTCTCTTCGTAGGGGGCTGTGTAGCATTTCCAAAAAACCACTTTAAATAATATTATCTTTTCGTTTACACTTTTGTCGGTATGCAACCAACTTTACCTATTTCATAGACACAGAATATTATATTCTCATTTACACTTTTGTCGGTATGCAACCAACCTTACTTCAAATTTTGACAGGCGAAAGCGAATATCGAGCGTTAATACTCGATAAGACCCGAGTTAAGCAACGAGGGTGAAAAAGCGCTTTTTGGAAAGGACTTACGTTTTTATGTTTGAAGCGAAAGGAAGCATATTTCCTTGTTTGTGCAAATTAATGGCTGCCGGTTAATTCACAGCATTAAGATTACCGTTTGTTCTTGGTTTATTCCGTATCGGAAGTGTATAAAAAATACTGCATTTCAATTTGGATGTAGATGTGCTTAAATTGGAAGTAGAATCTGGTTGATTTATGGTATCTATAGAATTTTTGTGCTACATGCGGTCTGTTGGAAGACTCCATTTTGAAATTTTTTATAAAATTATATGGTACCGAGGTAAATGGATACCTAGTGATCTAAAAACCTTATGGAGGGTTTTATAGATGATTTCCTATGTGCTGATGCTTAATTCTACATGGTTCTTGGTTAATTATGGTATGTTTTAAGAAGCTTTATTATAGTAGAAGTGTGACTACCGGTCACGACGTATGATTTTTGGTTCTGGATTACAAGGTAAACTTTCGACTATTCTTTCTGTTATTTCTCTATGTTCGATACTTAGTTGAACTGAGAATATTCTAAGAAACAGTCACAAATTTAGTGCTTATTCAGAAGAATATGCTTTTGGAAACTTTTTATAGTGATTCTATTTAAATTTAAATTGTTATAAGCTTTTAGCGGTATTAAATCAGTTAATAACAGTAGTTACTATTAAAATCTATGGATCTATGATTGAATGATAAATATGTAGTACTTTTAAATTTTGTTTTTTAACTTTCTCCAAAGTGTTGGTGTTCAATCGCAATCTTACATGATTATTACCTCTATGGTACTTGTATTGCTAAATTTCATATTTATATTCATGTATATGTTAATCTTTAGATATTTAGAACACTCAGAGTGCATTCTTTAGAGAACTGAATTTTGTTTTTTAAGAAAGGAAATATACCTTCAGTATATATTTCGTTGTAATTGAGTTCTCTACATACTTCCTTTTATTGAAAATAGGTTATGCAATTTAGATAAGGTCTGTAATATTATCTGTACAGGAATATTAGTTTTTTTAATAACCGTATTGTCAAATACCGATTAATATCTTTCACTGTATAAACAGAAGTGTTAGCTTTTTGGTGATAACCGTTCTCGCTATTACTGGTGATTTTTGTTTTATTTTTTTAATACATTGTTTTATTGTTTTTATTGATATCGTTGAGTATTTATTTCTTATACCTTACCAGTAACTGTTCCGATTCAAACCTCTTGTTTAATAAAGATTTAGATTTTAATAAGACAAAAGGATTCAAGGAATTGTAGAATCAATAAGGTAAGTGTAAAATAATTATTGACTTAAGGATAAGCTCAATTAAAGTGTGTTCCTAACCATTTCAGTTTTAATCAACTATTTCACAATAGGTTTCTTATTTTCTTTCCTATTTCACTATAAAAAAAAATAAGTGGCGCCCTTTACCGATTTGTAAATATTTTCTATGTTTCCTTTTTCCTAGATACTCGCCCAATTGCTCCTTCGACCCACGACTCGCTCTCCTCCTACCCCCTGAGTGCCGTCCGCATTTGACTAACCCTTTGTGAGCCTTTGACATCAAAAAAAGGGGTTACAAAACAATTCCGATGTTATATCAATTAAATGTTCCTAGATATTTTTTTTCCAATGGTAAGTTAGTTACATGTGAACTGCATGGATTTTGCGATGCTAGTTCAAAGGCTTTTGCAGCATGTATTTATTTTCGCAGTCGATATGAAGATGGGTCTATTACAACCTCATTGGTAACATCTAAAACTAGAGTAGCGCCTTTAAAAATAATTTCAATTCCAAGACTGAAGTTATGTTCAATGTTGCTTTTATCTCAATTACTAAATAGAGTTTTACAAATTTTTGAAAAAAGAATTCAATTTTCTTCCATATGTTTATACTCTGATTCAGAAATTGCGTTACATTGGATCAGTTCAAGTCCTTCTCGTTGGAATGCATTTGTAGCTAATAGAGTTAGTCAAATTCAAACTTTAACAACGAAATATTGCTGGTCTTATATTAAATCTTGTCATAATCCAGCAGATTTGCCATCCAGAGGTATTTCTTCAAAGGATTTATTAAATTCTGAGTTGTGGTGGTTAGGACCTCCAGTTCTCTGTTCAAATAATTATTCATGTAATCCTTTTAAAATTTCAGTTTCTGTTCTCAAAACTATACCAGAAGAAAAGAAAGTTTCTTTAATCTCTGGACAAAATTCTGATATAAATTCTCTTTGGGAGTTTCTTTTTGTTAAATTTTCTGACTTTTCTAAACTACAACGTGTAGTAGCCTATTGTCACAGATTTATATATAATAAATTTTTATGCAATAATTCAAAGCTGTCGGGACCCTTAAATGGCTTTGAAATAGAAAATTCAACTTATTTGATAGTATTCGCATTACAAAAGAAATACTTTTCCAAAGAAATTTCAGACCTAAACCAAAATAAATTAATTTCAAACAAGAATTTGATACATTTAAATCCTTTCTTGGATAATATTGATACCCTTATAAGAGTAGGTGGAAGACTGTCACAAGCAGATATTTCTTTTTCACAAAAACATCCCATTTTACTCCCTTCTCATGATTATGTTGTTTCTTTAATGCTCAAGCAAGAACATATTAGGTTAGGACATGCAGGGCCTCAAACGGTATTGTCAAATTTTAGATGTAAATATTGGCCATTAAATGGGTTAAAAGAGATAAAAAGAGTTATATTTAACTGTTTAATTTGTTATCGTTTTAAAGCTAAACAAGCTACTCAGATCATGGCTGATCTTCCAAGAGATAGAGTAACCATTTCTCGTCCCTTTAGTAAGGTTGGAATAGATTTCGGAGGTCCATTTTTAATTAAGCCATCTAGTTTAAAAAAATCTCCTAAACTAAAAGCTTATATTTGCATATTTATATGTATGGCAACTAAAGCCATACATTTAGAGTTAGTAACAAGTTTATCATCTAATGCTTTCTTACTAACTCTAAATAGATTTATTTCGCGCAGAGGAAATCCAGCTGAAATTTATTGTGATAATGCAACTAATTTTGCTGGTGCTCGAAACAAATTAAAAGAATTACATGATTTTCTTATTAAACATGAAGTTAATGAAAATATTCAAAACTTCTGTTCAAAAAATTTTATTAATTTTAAGTTTATTCCACCTAACGCACCTCACTGGGGGGGTCTTTGGGAGGCTGCTATAAAAAGTACAAAATATCATTCGGTAAGAATTATTGGTGTACAATGTTTTACTTTTGAAATGGTTTATACAATCTTAACTCGCATTGAAGCAATTCTTAATTCTAGACCTATCTGTGAAATTTCAAATAATCCAAATGATTTTCAAGCACTAACTCCGGGTCATTTTCTTATTGGTACAAGCTTATCTTCTTATCCTGAAAAAGACGTTACAGAAATTGCTGAAAATAGATTATCTATTTGGCAGAAGATTGTTCAAGTTCAACAGTTATTTTGGCGAAGGTGGTCTATTGATTATTTAAATCAGTTACAACATCGACCAAAATGGTGTATACCTTCAAAAAATTTAGAAATTAATGAGCTAGTAATTCTTAAAGATGATAATTATCCTCCATTGCAATGGCCATTAGCTCGTGTTGTTGAACTATATCCTGGAAGTGATGGGAAAGTTCGAGCAATTCGGCTGAAAACTTCTTCGGGGGAATATGTAAGGCCTATTTCTAAAGTATGTCGTCTTCCTTAATTGGTTTGTGTGTAAAATCTATGACATCTTTTCTTTGAAACTAAATCGTAGATAATTTAATTAAAAGTGTATTTTAAATGTGTTCAATATAAAAATTCAAATTTTGTAATATAACAGTTGAAATAAAAGCAGTAAGCTTCTAAGTCGGGCAGTATGTTTAAAAACTAAACACTTAACTCAAATTCTCAAACCCTTTTTGCTTAACGTTGCATAGCAATATAGGTATATAAAAAGGCGGAAAAATTAATTTTGAAAGTCAGTAAAAAAGAAAACATTGTCAAAGTTTAGAATTTTCATATTTTACTTGTATTTCCAAAGAAGTTAATAAAACAGTTGTGTTAACAAAGAAAAGATTCGTATTTAATTTATATAAGAGATATCCTGGTCCAGATATAATTGAATTCGAAATAATTGATTCGTGCTACCAGAAAGGTGCTGGAACCAACCTATGGTGATTTCTTTTTGGGAATCATTTGGATTATAGTCTTCTGTGGTTCCCAAATAGGAGATAATAAATAATAAAATAATACAAACTAATAACAATAATGAATCCTGACAGTGTTTCTGTTCTGCACAAGTTCCGGACATTGCTGATGGATTTAGGTAAGAAGAGATTTAATACAGAAAATAAAAAATGCTTATGTATGTATAAACACTCTGTTGTGTTTACAAATTACAATTCCTTCAGTAACTAATCGAAAGGAAATTCGTTCCATTCGGGTGTTCCTTGACACCTCTCACTTTTTTATTATTTTTATTATATTTTATTACTATTTTTTTTGTGATTATATCCAAAAGATAATTGCTATAGCTATGTTTTAATGGCTTTTATTTTTAAAATAGTTTAATTTGAGTTTAATATTTTTTCAGAAAAGGGCTATTAATTAATTATGTAATGCTAATTTTGGCAATTTTTGACTTCCTCTTACCTTTTCGTTATTTAGGTAAGTAATTTTTTTAAATCCTTGCTTATTCTTACGTAATTTTTCTATTTTTTTTTTCAAAATACTAAAATGTATCAGTTTAACATAAATCAAACAGTTTTATTTTTTTTAACAAATAGGTACTTTATATTATTTTATTGCTGTTAACAAAAGATTACATTATATCTATATGTATATTTCTTCTGAGAGTGTGTATTTAACCGAATTCCTCTTAAACGATAACCAGTAGATGACACAGTGTTTGGAAAAACCACCAGATGATTTTGTATTTTGATTTATAAATAAGGACAAATGCCAATTGAGCGGAAAACCTGGGTTCCCAGCAGGAGTAAGATCCTGTGTGCCAATTGATCGCAAGGATTTAAAATGGTATGTTAGGATTGAGCGCAAACCAAAATAATATATTTATTAATTGATTACTTCCCTTTTACCACATTGTGGTGTAGAAATTCATTTAATTTAAAACATTTACATGTTTGTATATCTCATTATTTAAAATTATTTTTATTTCACAATTCTCTCGGGGCAAAGTCATATGCTTTTTTTAGGTGTATAAAAGCGAAATACAGGTTTCAGTTCTTAGTCATTTTCTTTTTCATTATTTGCCTAACCTCTGCCTGATCTTCGAATATTTTGTTTTTTATACTCTTTTCTATCTTATTTTTAAGGACGTAGAATCTCCCTACCATAGAGATTATACTTAGACCTCTGTAATTTTCACGCTGTTTCCTGTTGTCCTCCTTGAAGGATCAAGAATGGTTGTTTTCATTCTTCTGATAGGTCCTAGCTGTTCACCGCCTGCTTAAAGGTTTTATGTAAAGTTTTTTTGATTTATATTCATCAGTTCAGGTGCCAACCCCTTGGTCATGCTGTCTTTTAGTTTTTGAGTTCGAAACTATTAGGTATTGCGCAACGTATAAAACAAAGCTAATTACTGAGTTTAAATTTCTATCCTATATTCATTTTATTATTAAGATTTTATAGCATGTTTTATTTCCTCTAATGATAAGGATATTTGACTTCTATTCCTTAAGGACTTTTTATTTTACGGTTTCTGTATCATGTTTCACAAAAATTTTTTCTCTGTTAATTGATCTTCAGAGTATTCCTTCAACTGATTTTCCTTAGGAGTATTTATATTTTCGTGCCTGTTTTTTCTTAAAGAAGTTTCTTGTTCCACCAATGAACTGTTTTATATCTAAACATGTTTCTTCCCAACAACCTTTCCTGTTGTTACCAATCTTTCTACATCACGATTTATATTCCTGTTCATTTATTATTTTAATTTTTGGTTACTTGCTAAAGTGTGGAATTTTAAATTTCTTAATAATTATCTACCGAGTTACTTTAACTAAATTTTCTTTTATGTCTGGGTTTCTTATTTTTCTTATCCATTGGATGAAAAATAAGTAGCGCTCATATTCATTTTTTTTTTTAATTTTTTAACATATTTTTTTTTATTTAGGTACTACTAAGCCACGACTCGCTTTCCACAAAACGGCTATTCGGAAATATAACATTTTTATTGTGATTATTTTTACCGAATAATTATTAAAGACCAAAAATTAAGATCTTTTATAACGCTCTTAAAAATAAAATATAAATCAAATATTTTCCTTTTGCCGTCACTAAAAATGGGTGAACCAAAAAGATTTTCTTATAAAATCATTTGTTTATATATTGCTTGATTCTTCTTATATTATCCTGTTCCTTGGAATAGTTGCATTGTAATGTAGATTTTTCGTTGAATTTTTCCTGATTTAAAATAATTTACATAGAAACTATGTGAAAAATATCTCTTTCCGAGTTTTCTGACAAAATTTTACTTTATATAATCAAATAAGTATTCATATATTGTTATTAAGAACGGATATGAATTTTAAATTTAGCAGTTTACATGTGTTATAGATATTTTAGTAGATATGAACACTGATTTGGACAAGTTAAGGTAGACAGAATAATCAAAAATTTTAAAAAGTAGAAATTTTTTTATGATAAAAGAAAATTTAATTAATAGTACAAGCAATTTAAAAATTGCATTTTAAATCTTCATGTACCTACTAAAAACAAAATGGGTTTCTTTTTTAAATTAAAACGGGTAAAATTAACAAAAGAAAACTAACATACAAAAAGCTCAGAATTACGACTAATAACTATAAAAATTCAATTCAGAGAAGTGTAAACCGCAGTGATAAAGAAAGTAATTTTGTGTATCCGTTTAAGCAATTCTGAAGATTTAGTGGCGATATTTTACCTTTATTTCATAGTCTATGCATTTATCGGCGTTGATAGTCGACATAGACATGGAAGTAGTAAATAGTTTTTACTATATTATTGCAGTTTATAATCTAATTTTTCAGGTTCTTTAAACTAATTTTTTATATGATGATGGAGATTAAACAGATGCATTGTATTGGAAAAAAATTAAACAAGTTAATATTGTTATTTCTTTTCTGGTTTAGAGATATACTTAAATAAAATGTTCTACTTACAGATTTTGCCAATAGTTGTTAATATTAAACCTCCGTTACTTGCACCGTGAGCAAAACGCTCACATTTTTCTGTTTTTTGTTGCCATTTCGGCATTATTTCATCTGTCACCTTAAGACCCTAACTAATTCTCCCCCCATATGTTGTGAACACGTGCATCTAGTGGTTAGTTTAATAATAGCCGCTTTAATAAGTGTATTTTGTAACGTGAGCAAACGACTCACACGCGGGTATTGACGTATCAAGTTAAGTAAGTATAAATTATTCATCTAATATTTGATAATTTATAAACAAATGTACTTTTTACACCTATAGTTACATTGATTCAATTCTGTAAACATGGATCCACGAGAAGAAGTACGATTGCTTAAAAATTTCGAAGAATTGGAGCAAGAGGATTTGCTTCGTGAACAAAATGGATATGAAATGGAAAAACTGAACGACGAAGAAAGTGATGAAGACTTAGTAGAAAATAACAATCACAATACTGACTCTGAGTTACCTGCAGATGAGTCTAATGATTTAGTAATCCCTACGATGGCGACACGTGAGCCTCAGTACATTGGTAAGGACTGCAAAACGATTTGGATGCTTCATCAAAAAAGCAAAAGCAGCCTGGTCCAAAACCAGCCGCAAAAAATGCCCGCACGGTATTTGAAATTTGAAACTTATTGATAACGAATGACATGATATAGTCCATTGAAATAAGATTAAACTGTCATCCAAGTTACCAATGGCGGAGAGTTTTTTTTTTCTGAATTAGGTCGTAAGTTTCTGAAACTATTAGTGTGGTTTGAAATCTACAAAAATATGACATTAATAATTATTAAATTCAACCCTTCAACAACGAGCCGTACATGACGGTTACTAGGAATGTGAATTAAGTCAAGACTTCCGTATTGAATACTTTATATCTACCGGTGAGACAAGATGCAGTTACGTAAGTGTTGTACATATTAAAAAACAAACGTCCTTATTTAAATTTCTAACTTGCCTGTATCTGAGAGAGATGTAACTCTAAATTTACTTCGAGTATGATTTCTGTCATCGGCCAAAATCGGTGAAATGGACTATAGATAAAATTGTCGTATATACGAACAAATATTTGAAAAAAATTCGTGCTAATTTTGTGCGTCAAAGGGATGTTCTGCATACAGATTTTAATGAAATAAAAGCACTGTACACTGGCTTATTGTACAGGGCTGGTGTTTTAAAATCACGCCACACCAATTTAAATGATCTATGGAATAATAATGGCACAGCACCTGAATTCTTTAGACTTGTAATGATCAAAAATCGGTTTTATTTACTCATGCGTGCATTACGATTTGACGATATAGATACTAGAACTAAAAGGAGAAAGTTAGACAAATTAGCTCCTATCAGAAATAGTTTTGAAGTGTTTCAGGAAAGATGTCAAGCCTGTTAACAATTCACTCAACTACCTGGTGCAGGATCTGACTTCGCTTGTGTAATTTAGATACTAGATGTTTACGATTTTACAAATATTTGAAATTTTTTTAAAGATTTATTATAATTTGAGATGTATTAATCTGACTTAAAATTATAAGGATTAAAGCACGCAAGCCTTCTCACCACGTCAGGTACCATCTTTCGAGAAGGAAAATACAACGAAAATGAGTACCAAATGATTCAGATCTAAATTCTAAAGCACATAAAAAATAAAAAATAAACTAATCCTCGTCAGAACTATTATCACTATCAGCATTCAAATCGATAAAAAAGGAATGAACCGGAAGTACGCTATAAGTATTTTCTATTTCATGAAAATGGCCAACGCAGTTATATAATAATAAACATTAAATAGTAGGTACATTAATGTACTAAAAACTGCTCCTATTTATTTTTTTTTCTTGTGTTATTGGTGGCACTAATTTAAATGGTGTTTAATTTGAACAAGACAGTGCTTTTTGTCATAAATCAGCGACTACGATGTGCTGGTTTAATGATAATTGTGTTGACGTGTTAGATTGCCCTTCCCAGTCCCCAATTCTGAATCCAATTAAACATTTGTGGGATATTTTAAATATAACAATGTAAGAACATTCAATGGCATTACAAACTGTTTTAAAAAAATGCGTTGGTGCAAGAATGAGAGGCAGTTTCTCCAGAATGTACAAGACTTTTACGCAGTATGTCCCACAGAGTGGCTGCTGTAATAAAGTTAAAATGTGGCTAAACAAAATATTAATGTTTTCATAATTTACTAATGGACATAAAGTAATTTAATCATTAAAATTAGTTTTATTTCTTTTTAAATCCAAAATATGTTTTTAAGCGATCTGTCTATCTTTTTTCTTGTCTTTAAACTCAAGGTGTACAGTTGCTAATTGTTGTTGTATTTTCACAGGTACCATGGAACTATTAAAAAGCAGTTGACTACATAACAACCAAAGAGTTAACTCTTGAATATACCGTTTATTTTTTTTCTCTTTTTTGGTTTTAAAACCGTGAGATTGACAACGTGTTATCACCATTTTTTTATGGAATTGCTGGATCTTCCTTTAAGCGCTTTATTTTTAACCATGTCCTTTTTTATAAGATTTTGTTGCTACATATTTTGAACATTTAAGCTAACAGTTCATTTTTATTCTGGTATTTAAACTTAGGGTTTACAGTAACTAATTGTGCTGTATTTTTACAGGTATTATGGAACTATTAGGAAGAAGTTAACTACAAAAAACAAAGAGATGACCCATGTATTAAAAATCCGAGACTGATATACAACTTGCAGTTTCTCTTTTTTGATTTCAAAACCAAGTAGATTGATGACGTGGCATCATTATTTTTTTGTGGAATTGCTGGATCCTCCTGGGAGCACTCTGTTTTTAAACCTTTAAACCAAGTTAACTTTGTCACGGGGTAAAATCCGTTCTAAGTATAATTGTGTTAGAAGTAATGTAATTGATTTCTTACCTTATAAAGTTCACCTTAACTACGGGTTAAACAGAGTCATTTAATGTTAAGAACAAATTGAATCTCGGTTGTCTGTAGGTAAACACCTTCTATTTATTATATTCTGGCCACAATCGTTGCTAATACTACCTTGAATATTCGTGTACTTATTATATTTAGACCACAAATAATTGGCTTTATTTATTTTTGAATCAATGTCTCTGTCAATCGTAAACAGGTGATTGTCATTTCTTCTTCTGTTCGTATAACTCGTCATATTGTTGTCTATAGTCAGGTGTTTCGTTAATGTCATCTAACATATTAAGCTTGGACACAAACGAGAAATTGAGTACCTATTGAGAATTTTGGTGTTACTATGATAAGTAATAGGATTTGTTGTTATTAAACTATTACCGTTGTCGTTTGTAAATTGTTGGCTGACAATTCTTCTGTTATTGGCCTTACAGTAGTAGAGGCCATCTTCGAGTGTGTCATATTTCGTCGAAAGGAAACGAATTTTCTTTCTTTTTGCTATCTGATTTGGACCGAGAAGGTTGTTCTAGAGCAAGTCAGAAAATTTTCGGTTGAAGTTTTAATCACGGACCATCCGTAACAATTAATTTTGGATTTTTGAAACTAAACCATTTTGCCCATTTGAATCGTTGTTGGAATTAGTTTCTATTGTTATTTTTGGATTCATTGGACATACCGCGAGTCGGATTTTTATGAAATCTTCTGTGGTAAGTGAACATGTCTTTTATTCATGTGGTTTGACCAATTCGTATGGTTTTCTCTTTCTTTCTTTTATCTCCGGCGAAATGTAGGTAAGAACACGGTATAGTCAGCGAGTTGTTTGGTTAATTCAATACCATTCAAGCCAGCAAATTGCAGTTTAAATCATCTATCAGTACAGTTAGCAGCGTTCACACCTGCGTACATTCATATCAGTGAGAGTACCACGACTCTAGAGAAAATTAAACCCTATTACAATAGGTGAGTTATAATGTTATATTTTACTATGATTAATAACGCCATATAGTCGCAATTTTAGTTTTTATATCTTGATTTTACATGTGTTCTTCATTGTGTATCGTATGTGTGTATTATTTTAAGAAACTAGACTATTCTTTCAGCTCCTTTGCGCTATTACTAATTAATTTTATGATAAACCTTAATTTAGTTTATTGTTATAATTCAGTTATGGCTAGTAAGTCATATTTAAGTTTGTTAAGTGCATTCAAGTCATTAGTATTGAAGAAATTGTAAAATTCAGGAATATCAGCTTCTAACTTTAGAAATTTGTGTAATTCATCTAAATTCATTATTTTTTTTTATTGTTAAGCAAAAATAAGTTTTTTTTTGTGTAAGTTGTATTAAAGACAGTAAATTAGTATAACGGTATTAATAAATTAACTCAAGGAGCCATGATAATTCGTTTAAGCTTATTATTAATTCTAAGCCTAATTTGTTTTGGGAGCAGGCTTAATTTTGGTGCAGTCCTAATTCTTGGTTCGGGCCTAAATTTTGGTACAGGCTCAGTTAATTGGAGCCAAGGACTGGAAGAAATTGATAACTGGATTACCAGATAAGATATAAGCCATTGTAACTTAGATTAAGTCGTAACTTTAATTTTAATTTTAAATCTTGCGTGTGATCACACTTTTCAGATACTTTTTATATTTTTTTTTACTCTATACTTTCACGTTAATATCATTGTAAGGCGCTAGGGTTGACAGTAGTGTAAACTCTATACTTTTTTTTATTAAAGGAGGGTCTAGTTTGATATTCTCGTTTTATTTAGCTCACTTTATCGTTCTTATTGTACAATTCAATTGATGTAGATTAATATTTTTAACTTATTTAATTATCTCCAGTGAGAAAGGTCAGTGCCTGGAACAACAGGGGTTTCCGATTTTAACCGTTCAAAATCAGTGGCGCAACTCACTATTATTTGTTTACTTACCCTCTACGGCAGAGCTGGGCACTAATTTGCCAGTAGAAAAACCACTTACCGATCTCAACTGGAGCTGAACTTCTATTTGAAGTAATTGATAATTTTTTAAAATTTATTGTTTTATTTTCATTCTTTATTACATCTAAAGTACGTGGCAACTTTTTTCTTGTCTTTAAACTCAGGTTATATAGTTACTAGATGTTGCATTTTGACAGGTATCATGAAACTATTAGAAAGCAGTTTACTACATAATAAACAAAGAGGTGATCCGTTGAATTAAAAAATAAATCCTAGACTGATGTAATTATTATATTTTCTTATTATAAATTTGAAAACCGTACAGATTGATAACGCAGCATCACCGTCTTTAACCTTCGCCTTTCTTAGAAGATTTTGTTGTAACACATTTAATGCCTTTAAACCAACTCTTAATCATTTTCTTATCTTTGAACATATTTATGGTCTACATTTACTAATTGTTGTTACAACTTGATAGATATCGTGGCATTCGTGGCACTATTAGGAAGCAGTTTACTCGTATAAAAGAAAGAAGTGACCCGTTGAAATAAAAAAAACTAATACATGACTTCTCATATTTTCGATTTTGAAACCGTGTATGCCAATACAAATCTTTTATTTATTATATAGTTTAAAAAGTTTCTAATAGGTCGCGATGGAAGGTAATTTTTTTGGATATCTAGGTTACAGATATCTAGATAGCGTGTTTATATTTCCGAATATATAGAAAACAGAAAAACTAACGTAAAATGAAAAAGAGTCGATAAAAAAAGGGGAAAAAGAAAACTAAGAAAACATTTATCATATTAAGTACTATGACGCCACCGTAAGATAAACATTAAATATAGTATATATTAACGAGCAATTTTTATAAAATAAATGCTCTACGCCACTGGAGGTTGTATTTAAATTAACAGTTTTATGTTAAAAATAAATTATCAGCTGCTTTTAAAGTGTTTTTTTAATATTCTGTTAATTTTTTATATACTCCTTAGTTTTATTTTGAAAATGTTTTTCAAAGTAGGAATTTACGTTAATTTTGAGTTTATACTTTTTATTGCAATTGAACTAAATTTTACAATAAGCACGTGGATCCAGAAATATGAATAATTGAGTTGTTACTTTTGGCTTGTACTGGAAATGAACTTTTTGACAGTTATTTAGAAACTTGGCTGGCAAATTAAATTTCCACTTAGTTTTTCAGTTGATTTAACCCAAGTTATTTTGTATATATAAATAAAAAAATCACATAGTAACTAAAGTTTGGGTGCAATAATATAATAAGGATGACCAAGTTACTGACCATTATTAATTCAATTTTATTTACTTACTAACAAACAGACTGCTTACGGGGTGAGATTTGTTTATTGTTTTATATTTAAATTTTCTTATTATAAACCGGAATTAAGTTTTTTGAAAACTGACATAAATAGAATATGAAGGCAGAAAAAATATAGAGAGCGGCAACCGTTATATACTAGGGAGGTCCCAAAAAAACTTATCTTGGAGTATAACGTGTAAAAAAATCTATGATACCAGGTGGCAGAATAGTAGAATAGCAGAATTATAGGTGTGCGAGATAGCTAAGACAGTAGGGCATCTCAAAAAACCACGTGGGTCATATCCTACATAACATTTTGAGTATGACAAAGATATCGACGCAATGGATGCCTTGGTTACTCACTCCAAATAACAAGCGTAACCGTGAGACCGTTTCAGAGCAATGTTTGAGCTGTTTAAGCGCAATCTGAAGGAGTTTCGTGACTGTTGACAAAACATGCATCCACTGGTACACAACAAAAACAGAGAAACAGTCAAAACACTCGACTTTATCCTGAGAACGTGCTCTAAAAAAAAGGCAAAGTCTCATTTGCCAAAAACGAGATTTTTTCTGAAATTTATTAGGGATTTACATCGACTACCCCGAGAAGGCCAAAACGGTTGTAGGGCTCTACTATGCCGAATTATTGGGCAGATCCGACTCCGAATTGCAGGAAAAACGGTCCCACTTATCAAATTGGACTACGAGCTATTGCCATCCTCCGTATTATTTAGATTTAGTTCTGTGCGACTTCTTTTTATTTAAAAAAAAAAAAAAATCACTTGAAGCGCAAAAATATTAAAATTAAAATAATAGAGTCATATTATGTAGACCTCGAGGAAACGAATTTTTCGGGGTAAAAAAAGTTATAGCACCACTAAGTCAAGTGTCTCGAATGTACAGGAACGATTTTTTCAATAATTAAGAGGGTCGTACCTATACGACTAACTATAGATTTACAGTAATGTAACATTTTTTTCGTAGATTTCACGTATATTGGTTTTATCATTTATACGAGACCAAGCTTGTAAAAATGTTCATACGTTATTTTATTTGTTAGAACTGAGAGACCGTCAAGTTTGATTTTTCTTCATTTAAAGATTCGCTTCAAAACTAAAGTAAGCGTTTACTTTCGATTGTAAATCGCGGGGCTTTATTACTCGTCTATTTTTTTGCAAAATCGCAGGTACTTCAAACTTCATAGACTTACGTATTCCTTTCTTCCATTGGCTACGAATTTCTATTACAACGACAGCAAAATACAAGCAGAACACCACGTCTGTATCAATTTTCGTTGATTTTTTAATATGAATTTACCACAATTGTAACAAAAGATATCAGAATCGTTAATTAAACATCTTAAGTTGTTGTTATATTCAATGTTTTCGAACAAAGCTGAAAAAATACAAAAAAAACGTGTGCTTACCGAAAAAAGTAATAGCGTAAAATAATCTAATCCAATATACGGTTAAAGCTGTGTATTGGAGTCAGAAAAAAGGAGACAGCCTGTCGATGAGAAGAAGAGAAGGGACTTGCGCCGTAACACGTTACGTTACAAAGCGGTTTACTTTCCCATAAAAAATTATTACTTTAAAATGAAAACGAGGTTATTAGGTAAATTAAAGCTAATAGGGAAAAATTACTGATTGAAAGTAGTACCTGCCTTATCAACATCAGCACAAACATAGTTTTATTCTTTATAATCAATAAGAAATACAAAGTGTAGAACATAACTACAGCTAAGTATTAGTAATGGTAGTTTATTAAGTTGTATTAAAAACTATTTACATACACCGCCTCTGTTTTTAAAAGTGAACGAGTCGATTGAAGTTAAAGTAACCCGAAATGTTCAATTTGGAGAGATGCCAAAATCAGAGATCATTGAGTGTGGGACAAAAATGTATAAACATTATCATTTTGAATTATATACTAAAACACAAGATTAGAATCTTAGTGATTGTGTTGTAAACACGGTAGATATTTTATTTTTGTTATATTTACATTTCACTGTCATACAGAACAAACTAATTTACAAAACAGCAAACGATTTGAAACATTTTGACAAGTATATTTCCAACTATAATTAGTACCTACCTATTATTTATCTAGTTTTATATTTATTTTGAAAGGCATGACAGAAAAAATTTGTTTACTATCATAAGAAAAACTAGATTTTTATTAGTATTTTCTCAATTCTGTGATACCACTTATGGCCCACCTGTTTCGAAATATATTTATAGCACTGGTAGTATTTTTTAATAAAATAGTTTCAGCTGAGCCTGTGAATTTAAGGTTAATATTATATAGACAAAATAAATAAAAAATTAAAAAACAACGTTGTATATACCTAGTTTGTTAGTATTGAATATTATTTATTAAATAAATTAATATAAAGAATAAGAAATTACTTTAAATTTCGTTCCTAAAGTTACTCTGCTGATTTGTTCTTTTCAAATACATAAATAAACTAAAATTGAACTAAATTTTATATCTTTTTGGAGAACTTTATATGTTTTTTCAATACCAAAGGGAATAGCGACAAGCTTTTCTACAGACTCTTGTGGAGTGTATGCTTAAAAGGAAATTTTTGGTTTGAAAAGCCACTTAAATAATATTAAATATTCTCTTTTATATACATACATATCAAAATTTTTTCGGTTTAGGAAAAACTCTTTGACTTCACCGTTGTCAAACTTTCTAGTTTATTCAGTTTTTTTTCAAGATATCTGTTTAACCAAATAAAAAAAGTTAAATAATAAATATATAACATGTGCTGTCTATTAACTATTATAAAGTTATTAAGCACAATTAAAAATCTTGATAAAAATTACCTGAAACAACATTAGCACCATTATTAAAAATTAGCTTGAGGCGAATGCATTCGAAAACCAGTTAAATTATATTTCAATAAATATTCAAATAAGTGCATTTTTTATTTAATTCGAGAATCGGTGTGGACCAAATGGTACCTGAAAACTTCATAATGCCATCAACACATTTGCATAATTTGAATTGAATCATTGATATTTTGCTTTTTCTAGTTGACACAGATGTACCTATTTGTATCATTTTCCGTATTTTTAGTTTTTTACGATTTTGTTCTGAATTTTTTTCTTGGTTTTGTCGTTTTTATCGTTAGTTTCCAGGTTTGTAATATTTTTTCATTGTATTTTGTAATTCAAACATTAATTATACGAGGTAATAACTGCGGCACATTACGGTGACGTCACAGTAAAAATTTAGTAGGAATTGCTCTTTTAAATATGAGATATTAACCTACTTATTTTAGTAAGAATTGCTCGTTTAAATATATGGTTGTCAATTACACTTTTTATAGTGGCGTTTTAGTAATTATTTTTATAAAAAATGTTCGTTTTCTTTTTTGTTTGTTTTTTTTATTTTTACGATTTTTTCTGGGGTTTTCGATTTTTGATTATTTTCCATTTTACCGTGCTATCACCTTTGTTTCCATTTTTTGTTTCAAATTTTTCATTTTTTTAATCCTTTTTTTTTCGATTTTACTTTTTTATTGATTTCACACATTTTTTCGTTTTTTGTTTTCCTATATTTTTCGATTTTTTCTTGGTGTTTAATATTGTCTTTTTTTCGTTTTTTGTCATTTATTTCTGTCGGTTTTTACCACTTTTGCTAGTTTTCCTGTTTTGTTAATATTTTTTTACGGTTTCGTCGCCATACTTACTCTTTTTTTTTTCATTTTTCTACATTCCGGTCGAAGACAAATCTTAATTAGCTCTTTAACTTTTTTTTAGCAACCAAAATGCCGGATTTGTTTTTATCGTCTTTTTTCGGTTTTTGTTTTTTTTTTCTCATTTTGTGCCTTTTTTAAAAAAATTGTGAGTTTATATTTATACTATATAAACTGTTGAAAGCTACACACATCAAACATATTTAATATTAAAAAGGTTAATAACTTTAAAAATAAAAACTTTAATACGTTTACATTTTTGCATACAAGTAGAAATGGAAACTGGTAACCATAGAAAAACAGAACGTACAAAATGTTTCTCATTGTTTATGCAATTTGTTTTTGTTAATGCTTATTGTAGTATGAAATTTGTTAATATTATATTTAATTTATTTTATAATTATTGTTTGGTCTTGTTGCTTTGGTAAAGTAAGATATAACAATAAATACTACTTAATTGTTACTGATTTTAACCAGAATTTACGAAGGTAAATTTGTTTTTCAGGAAATTTAATCCTGGTTTTAAACGTTTTACTGCTGGATTTTTCTAATTTAAGAGTATTTTGTTACATTCCACTTAACAGATGTTCGCTAAAAAGATTTTCAATTACTTCTATTATTTTGTTTTACAATTCTACTTAAAGAAATCTAAGCTTGATATTATTTTCTTTAAATAGAAATTCTTGAAATACTGCAGTTCAAATTTCAACACTCACTGAATGAACAAATGTATTTAAAAACTTTTGTATTTTAAAGAAACGATTAACAATGGCAGCCATAAATTAATTGTATCGATACATTTTTTAATTGAATCTTATTTTTATAGCAATATTTCATCATGTCGATATGTAGGATTTAATGTATTACAATTTAAATTTTGTTATGTTTTTTTTACAGATTTTATTAAAAATATTAAACGAATAAAATTTAAAATAAAAAAAAAATTATAAAAATATTTTTTATGCTATTATTACACTCACTACTTTCAAAATATTATGCATTATACCGAATTTTCCCGTTATTTTTCTTTTTTTTTTCGTTAAGAAGAAGTTCGTAAAACTTAAGGGTTGTACGCATAAAGAGTTGTAAATATTGAAAATAGTAATAGCGGATAAAATTAAATTTCATAGTGTAGAACTGTCTGTATCAAGGAATAACGGCAGATTTAGTGTACACTTCTCGGGTGATGGCTCAAATTAAAGACGCTATTAGGTACTTTCCATTTTTTTATCTGTTTTTGCTTTACTTTTTTCATACATAACGAGTATTAGAGTATATTGGAAAGAAAAATGGCACCACCGTAACACAATGTTTGGTCGTATTTAATTAAGTTGAAAAAGAAAAATCTCATTGCAACTCTAGCTCCAAAACCTTAAAAACATTAGGAAATACAACCAATTTGATAGCTCACTTAAAGCGAAAACAGCGTTTGATCAATTGGGCAAAAGGAAATACAAAGAAAATAAGAACAAAAGTGAAGACTATGCATCGAAAAGTGATGCAGTGGCTGATGAAGATAAAACTGATATTAAAAATGTATGTACCTACACAGGAGAAGAAAACGTATTTTTGGCTTTAATAAAAAACTAGCCCTAGACTACCACGGCCTAATACCATTTAAAAAATGGTTTGTTGAAAAAACTTTTTAACAAAACAACTTAAACAAATTAAAACTGCCGAAAAAACTGAACAGCCTAAAATGTTTTTTTATCCATTCTTAGTAGGTAACGAATTTCTTAAAATAATATAATTTAAGTATTTCTAATATAAGTAATATCGAGTCAGCGCCAAACATACACCGCGCTGCGCGTGCGCTTCTTTGCTGAGCGGCATTTGTTCTTTAAATTTGAGAAGATTTTGCGTTTCATTGTTAATTTGATTTAGTAAATTTTACGTAATTTAGTAATATTTGTTTATCAATTGTTTGGTGTCGACTCAAAATTGCTTAGATATTATTAGATTATTTTAAAAACTGAATTATTATGGTTAAATAAAAAAGTTTTATTATTTTGCGCTTTTTAGTTTTTTCAACAGTTAAATTTTTTTACTTAATTATTAACATAATAAAGAAAAATATGTAGAAAAATCTAATCATGACAAAAGAAAAGGTTGGAAGCAAATAAAAGATTAATTTTGAGATATACTCAATCCAATAAAAAAAATATTAAAATGGAACTACTCCGTAAATAGTTATGCGTGATGATACATTACAATCAGTGAAAGAACTATAAATTTAACCTTGTTAACCCACTGTTAATTTTTTTTTCAAACTTATCCAATCCAATAAACAAAGAATTATTAAAATCGGACCTCTTTTTAAAAGTTTATATTATACGGTCATACATTACAATCATTGAGTAAACAATTAACCATGCACTACCATTTTTAGAATTGGGTTTTTTAAATTTATATGCGACCAACTTTGAGATTTACCCTATTCAATAAAAAATATTATCAAAATAAGACTACTCTGTAAAAAGTCATGTGGGGTCATACATTACAATCACCGAGAGAGCAATCAATTAACCCCTGTTTACCTACCCATAGGGTAAGGTGTTTTTTTTTCAAATGAATATGGGACCAAGTCTGAGATATACCTACCACTTCCATTAAAACAAATATCCAAAGTGGACTACAGAGCTATGCTGGGTTAAACATCTGTTGAAAAGTATACCTCTGTTGCAGCTATTATGAAACATATACTTGGAAGTATTTATTATATTACCATCAAAACTGACATCTGGACTGCAGACATGCAAACCGAAAGTTAACATCATAAAAGATGCTAGTTTGGTATGCTCTACTATTCCAATCACGCAATTTTTTAATGCTTACACTTCAACATATATTTAAAGTACCATGACTAATATTTTAAGTAAGTAGAATAGTTTGAGTTGAAACAGTTAACGCTTCCAACATTGTTAAAGAAATGCACGAGAATTAGCAGGACTCTGTTTTGTTAGCATTTTTGAGGAAAAAAAATTTAAAAACGAAATTATGCTTGTAAATAGGTCGAATTTCACTTTAAACATGATAAAAATATTTTCAGAACTAGCCTACACGATAAGCCAAGTACTTTTTACACCGTTAATGCACCAACATTGTTTACTGCAAATAAAAATGAAAAGTTAAAAGATAAAAAAAAGTTTTCTATCCACTCGAAGAAGTGACGAAACAGTCTAGTGGATAGAAAACACTTAGGTTCATTGTAAAATTGCAAAAAATTTGAAAATCAAAATACAAAAAGAACTGAATAAAAGATTTAGAACATTGTCATGATTTTAGCAGTTGCAACAATACTGGACCCAAAGTTTAATACACTACACTTTCAGGATTCGGTGGCGTTTAAAAATGCAATTCGCAATAAAAGGAATAAAATAAAACATCTAGAGAAATCAACATCTTCCTCTGAAACTAAATGTCAAAGTTGCTGTAAAGAGCACGAACGCTTCTTCGAGATGCATTTTTAAAGTACACTTTGAAGAGAAACTAAAAAATATGTCGGGGAACACGGAAACGGGTTCAATTTTTCTACTCTGGAGGTTTTTGGGGTCGCTGAACCCGAATTTAATAACGGCGATGGTCTCCGAGATACCTGGTGTTCAGAGTGTATTGGCTGATAAGAAACAAGACCTTCTTATTTTTTTACTAGCACAACTTTTTTTTCATCAAATGAATTATGATATCAAAAAATAATCTTATGTTAAATAAATAAAACATTTTTATTTCTTGAAACTCTTTTTAAAATTTTATAGGCAGTATTTATATACAAATAGCAGATTGGCATCATTAACCCGATTTCCTCAAAAATGTGGGTCATGTTCTTTCTTAAATAACCAATTCAATTTTTCTGTTATTTTAAGGGACAAAGTCACAAACTTTTGAGTTATCCAAAAAGCAGTAACACAACTATTGGATGAAAAAAATCTTTAATAAAATAGATGGATGTACGCCTGTTTGCATGGACACGATGTGAATTTGAGGACAGATTGCTTCTATTGCATTTATTCCAAAAACTTTACCCTACAAGAAATAGCGTATAAAAATAAACCAAGAAAAATACAGTAGAAAAATATGGTAATTCCATCAGCTGTTTTTTTAAAGGGGTTGTTTTACTAAGATGACGCAATGCCCATTTAAGTTTATAAATAACACATTTCTAGACGAAAGAAATCGAGCCAATTAGATTTGCCTCTGTCAATCAGGCTAAAGATTGCATTGTGTTGATTATTTACGGTTAAAATGTTTTTTCTGTTCGGTGAATTACAGCTAACAGATACACTACATTTAAATTGAGCCAGAAAACCACTTTATTTTAATGAAAAAAAAAACCTTTTTACATTATTACATCCTATGAGCCAGAAAAACTATTTTCATATATAATATAACAAGAGAGTGAGAATAAATTGAAAATAATTTGACAGATTGTTTGAAAACTTGTTGCCAGGCAATAGTCACGAGAGCCCGCAGGGCTCGAGTGGCTATTGCCAAATGGCAACAAGTTTAAACAAAATCTGTCAAATTATTTTCTAATCTATGGAACTCTCGAGTTATACTTGACAAGATTATTTTTTGATTAACAAACTAAACCGATGACTTTCACCCATTTCGCGTTGACACAATTAAGTAATTATTTTGACAAGTATCTGACAGTTGCTAGGCAAATAAAAGCTACAGTGATTATTCCCGACAATAATCACAAGAGATTTATTCCCACTATAATAATGACATAATTGGTTGAAACTTACCCTTGTGACAAATAAAGAAGCATTTCATTGGTTTTAAGAAACGTCAAAAAATAATCTGTTGAATTATAAAATACAGGATATTATTCTACAACCATATCCAGAAAAAAAATTAACTTATTAATTTTAAAAATTATAATAAAATTAAAAATAACATAATACAAGGGCGGTCCGATAAGTACTTAGTGTCACTGCCCGATAACATTATTATAGACTTTTTTTGTATAGTGCATTCTCGTAGACGACTGTTGTGAAAATTTTAGCTGAATAGGAATTATAGTTTTGTTTTGACCGCTTGTGGAAATTTTAGAGAAATATGAAATAAGCAATGTCGGTGATTCTTGTTTTTGAAAGGGAAATTGCACAGTGAAATCAAAGAGCGCTTGGATCCTGTGTACGGTGTCTCTTTTCCTTTTATGGAGACCATCAACAATTGATTTGACGAATTTCAAGGTGTGGCCACGTCGGTTTTTAATCAGCTATGCCTAGGTACTTCGAAATGCACGAACTCGTATTGAAAGACTGCAGTTTAAAGCTGCGCGAAATAGCTAAGACAGTAAGCATTTCAAAAGACCACGTTGACAGTTTTAGTGCAATTCGTAGGAGTTTCGTGACCGTCGACAAAATATGGATGCACTGCTGCACATTAGAGACCAATAAACAGTCACAAAATTGGACTTCTCCCGGCGAACGTGTTTGAAAGAAAACGAAGACTGTTTCATCGGTCAGATAAGTGATGGTTACCGTCCCCATTTTACGAGGAAAAAGTGCTTTTTCACCACTATAACACATTTGCTTACAGCTACACCGCACCGTCACCACAGCCAAATTGGTCAAAAGTTAGGTTACGAAATGTCCGATCCACCGTATTTTTCAGATATTGCCCTGTTTTCAAAACTTAGAAACTCACTTGCCGGGCATAAATTTAATTTGAATAAGAAGGTAATGGCGGCCACAGGGGCCTATTTTGTAGACCTCAGAAAAAGTTTTTTTTGGCCTCAAAAAAACGTTTTTTTCAGACGGGGTAAAAAGTCAAGTACATCGAGCTAACAGGAGACTATGAGAAATCCATTGCCACGTTATCAAACATTTTATTTTGTACGAAAAGTACTTATTGGACGGCCCTTGCATAGTGCCTGTAAGAATATGGTATTATTACGAACCAGTCCGGACCTGTCGTCCAGACAGCGGTGTGAGTAAGTCACGTTCTTAGAATCTTCGAATATTTTAGTGGCTTTTCGGACGTTCGGAAGATTCGATAGTGTTGTTCTAGACGTAATTGTGGAGATGCTTCGAGAAGGAATTAATTTCATATATAAGGGAACGGTTAATAATAGTAACTCTAATAGTTGGCGATAGACAGTAATTAAAGTGTTGTACGAGGTAATTTAAAGGCGTTATTCAGTAATTGTGACTGTATCAAAGTTGTGTAGATTATTTTAAGAAATTGTTATTTATTTTTGTTTATTAATAAATTGTTTATTACTTATCCCGAATCCACGAAGAGAAAATTTCATATGCCTTAAACGGTGTTTTTGATCATAATTGGTTTAATCCACTATAACGTTAAAAAAAATATTTGTTGAAAAAGTGGAAAAAAATTCACGTAAATGTACAAAAAAATAAAATGAATTTTGAAAAAATGTAATAATAATAAAATATTTAAATCATTTATTTTAAGAATTAATTTAAAACATAGTTTTAGGTTTTATTAAATAGATAACATATTTTAGTTAAAATCAAGAAATCTTAAGTATTAATGAGTAAATTGCTGAAATTTTGCAATTTAATTTAAATGAGATTATTTCCGTCCTACTTACTTACTTAGATACTTTTTAAACTTAGTTTTATATCTCCCATTTTTCATTTTTTTTAATTATTTTTTTTTTATTACAGTTTCTTAGATTTACTTCTGTTTTATTAAGAAAGTTAAGTAGCGACCATTATTTGTTTTATTTCATTTCACTTCTCAATTTACGACTTATTATCCATCAAACAACGGACTTTACATTCTCCAGTTGTATTATAATTCTATGCTTTGCAGCTAAAGGATACAGTAGTTTGTTAAAATGTTGATATATTTCTGATAACTATGTTCACAATGAAAAATTTTTTTCGCAGAAATAATTAAATAAAAGTTGACGTACATCTGATATGGGTGATGATCAATTATTTGATAAATTAGATCATTTCAATTCATTTATGTTCTAATTGTATTAAGTTATGTTTAAAATATATTTTTTTGTGTTTTAGTATTAGTCAGTTTTATTTACAATAAAGTTTTCTAGCCAAATAATAATTCAATAATAGATCTGACGACGAGGAAGAACAGAAACATTTATTTTAGCTTATATTGTCACTAAAAACTTAATAAAATGGCCCTATGGAATGAAATTTATTACCCTTAATGAAAATTTATTTTCTTGAAGGTTGGGACAATGATATTTCAATGACGTATATAGTTAGAAAAGATTTCCCTTTCATCTAATTTTGTCCGATAGTTTGAGTTTGGGGTTATTTGCCTATTTATTTGTTTTCTATCTGATTCTCTTTAATTGTGGCTGAAATTTCATTAATGTGGTCTACAATACTATTTATAGTAATTTACTTTTTTGTAATGATTTAAAGGACGATATTAGTTAAGTCGTATATATTGGACATTTTTAGACTGTCACAAAACGCTCTGTTCGTTTTATCATTTTACCTTTCCTAAGGTTATATACAAGATGCAAAGCTACCACTGAAGTACCATTTTTGGAGTGAAGATGAAACCACTTGCGACTGTTTATCAGTTTCGCAATTGACATCTATAGATATCGTTCAATTTATAGCAGGGATGTCTCTTGATTAGTGACTTGAGAGACATAGCCTGTACTACACTGACGAGCTCAAAATAAGAGCGAAACACGTGTCTGTAGTTTGGTTTTGCCCTGATATAGGTTGAATGATATTTATATCTATTTATATCGCAGCATCCAAGGTGTCTTTTAAAGTGTTAGAAATTTCTAACCGACACCATTTCAGTTCAAAACTGAAATTATTACTTTTGACAGTATGGTATTAGATACGTTATGTATCATCTTTGGATATATATATATATATATATATATATATATATATATATATATATATATATATATATATATTGATATGGATCCTTCCTCCGGGAACACGCAACACCCTTCCTCAATGAAGATCTCGGTCGTGGATTCACGATTCTTAAATTGATTATCTTTACAATCAATTTAAAAATATTATAAAAATCTCTTCTTTGTAATTTCCAATCTTCTTTTAAATCTTTCTTCTTCCAATATTTAATTCTTACTCCATATCTTCCCTTTCTTACTATTTTCCAACTCCTTCTTGCTACCGCCTTTCTATTTATCTATTACCTTTCTGCTCTCTTAAAATTTTCAACTCTCTGCTTTTCTACACCTTCCAAGTTCCGATTTCTATTTCTATTTGCTCTTGCTTTATTTATAATTCTTCTAATATTTATTTTTCTTTCTATTTACTTTTAAAATAAGATTTATTTAATTTTATTTCATAACTTTATTAATGTCAACCCTATTCCAAATTCAATGACAATCTAATCAATAATAATCCCCATCCATCAAACAATCTCTAAACTAAACAAAAACAAATAGAATATAAAAAAAAATACTTAATCTAGACAACCAATTTATAAAGCATGGACCACGTTCCAACAACTCACTGAAGGAACATGCACCAAGAAGAAAAATCCATATCAATATATACAATTTAATTTATTGGAGATTGCAGTCAATAATTAAGAAAAACTCTTATTTAATTTCCGAGCTTTCGAAATTTATTTAATTTCTTTTTCAAGGAATCTACAAATAATTAAAATGGAGTATAATGGGAAACAGAAAAAATATTAATGTATATTATTAAATTTACTACGTTGAGATTAATTTAAAACAGAAAACCAGCAAAATATAAGAAAGATTATTTATATATGTATTATTTTTAACGATCTTATAATTTAAAAAAATTTCTTGACATTAAATATTATTTCCAGTGTGGGGCAAATAAATTTTTATACAGCAGCAATTATGAACGGTGTACTCTTTTAAATATTTATTCCTAGCTTTCTGTTATATTTATAGCCATCATCAGGGATCTACAATGATTATAGACTAAGTGTAAAAATATAAATTAAATAAATGAAAGATGTTATAAAATATATGTAAGTTTAAAATCACAGTCACTAACAATACTAATTTAAATCAAATTAGCAATTTTATGTTATAACATTGAACCATAAAATTATTTTGATGTAAAGTACTTAAATTTGATTAATTTTATGAAAGATGACAATCTTACAAGAAAATGTCAATATACAATTTTAATCAATAGAAAATCAATGGTTGTGGTCGAAAATTATGAAAGTTCAGAATTTACAATAATACATTCATAAATTAATAAGTTAATTAGTAATTTCCAAATATAAACTATATCAAATTGCATGCCCTTGATCTAAAAATAGGAGATAAAAAACATTTCATTCAGGTGGCCTATATAATATAAAATTGCTAATTTGATTTGAATTAATATTGTTAGTGACTGTGATTTTAAACTTACATGTATTATATAACATCTTTCATGAAATATTCTCATTAAATTATAAGTTATATTATTCATTTAATTTATATTTTTACACCTAGTTTATAATCATTGTAGATCCCTGATGATGGCTATAAATATAGCCGAAGGCTAGTCATAAATATTTAAAAGAGTACACCGTTCATAATTGCTGCAAACCCAATAAATTTTAAAACATACTTATATATATCCTCACTAAATTCAAACCAACAAAGTGTCTTCCTACACTGACGATTCAAAAATCTATGGAAATCCAAACGTCAACCACCTAAGTTTATAGACTGATCTAAACAGTATTCAAGAATGGTGTTCAAACTGTTTGCTTTTGTTGACTGTTGAAAAGTGTGTCGTGTTACACCTTGGAAAAAAGAATCCGCAATTACCGTATTCTATTAATGGTCAATCTCCTTACATACCGATCTTGGGCTAATAGTGAACTCAGACCTGACGTGGAGTGATCATTTTTCGTATTTATGTAAACGGGCAAACTCTAAACTGTTTTTAATTTAAAAAGCTTTTCCTAAAGCATCCTTTAATACCCACTGTCGGCTCTATAATTGTTTCAATCGACACATCCTCGAATAAATAGGTCCCGCGTGGTATCTGGACTTAGTTCGGGATCGAGAAATGTTGGAAAAAGTGCAAAGACGCGCAACTAGGCTCTTCTTTGGTCATGTTAGACCTACGTATAAAGAAAGACTATCTACCGTAAACCTCATAACCTTTCAACAAAGACACCTCCGTGGTGACCTCATCCTTTCCTTCAGGATTATAAATTATAGCTTTGGTAACTTTAAGCAGCTTTTCTACTCAATTGTGTCAACAGACTCTCAGAACACTCATTCAAACTAAAGAAGGAAGCTCTTCGTACTTGTAACAGACAGGGTTTTCTAAATAATAGAATTTTTGATATCTGGAACAGTTTATCTAACGAAATAATAGATTTTGAACGCGTAAACAGTTTTAAAAATAAATTGGACTGTCACTTATTTGAATCTATACCATAGGTTATTGTTGGTGTTTCTTTATTTATTCACAAAGTAATGTATTTACCATAATGATTTCTATTGTATATTATTTATTGGGCTTAATAGGACCTGTCCTCTGCCCTTATCAAATGAAATAATAAAAAATCATATAAAAATCTACAAACTTCTTCAAAATAGTAAAAACAAATTTTCTTTGCTTTTTATGTAATTAACATAAAAATTTAAGCCCTTTTATTTTATGCTGTCAACGAAAGCGGATGATATTGCTCGTTTCTTCGAAAACAATTCAACTAATACAAAGTACCCAACATTTATGTTTTCAGTAGCAGAAGAAGTACTATAAGCTAGATCCTGCAGTTCCATATTCTGAAGACCGTAACTTATGTATATCTTTTGCACCTTAGTCTGTGTGGGAATCTAATCATCAGATTAAAAAAACTGATGTTTCGATATTTTCTTTAATTTCGATTGGGTTGATTTTTAGGTAGCTGACTTTTGCAGATTGCTTCACATCAGAATGTAGCTTGCTTTCATTTGTGCGTCGTATAATAGCAAAATTTCTTTTACTGTGGTGTCAGTCAAGATTCGAAAAATTCATTGATTTCGTTTTTATGTGCTTATCCTCGAATTAAGGACGATTTTTGACTTCTGCACACTGAAAATTGTCATCGAAAAATACATTGCAACTAAATTATATTATTAGGCGTATAAGAATCCTAATACGATGAAGTCACAATGGCTGGTGGATCATAAATTGATATGGTTTTACCAGGATGTTCAAGCAGCTATAAATTTTGTATATCTGCAATTTTTTGTTTGCAAAATTTAGGGATCTGTATCCGATGTATTAATTGAGACGGGAATGTAGTAACTGGTTGTATCTAACGAACAGTGAATTTTATGGTTACCAAATAACGATAAAATTTTGTCTTTTGCTACATCTTATATTTTTTTATGTGGTTAAGCTCCTTAAGAAATTGATTGCGTCTAAAGTACAATGACAATACACATTCATAGAATGTGTAAGAAAAAAAAACAATATAAAGAATATTCAAAAAAGGAATAATCTTAAAAACCTTGGCTTTAAATTGATCAAACTTGGGAAATGCTCTAGGATGACTTGCTAATGAAATTTAACCATATGAGAAAATTCACCATAAAGCTCAGTAGTAAATTTAAATGAGACAAAAAAACTGTATTGGAGCTAAACCTAAATGTCACAGAGTGGTATATGGAAAACTCCAAGATAAAATTAAGAAACTGAAGCAGGAATACATGGACCAAGAGAAATAGAAGAAATAGAAGGTAACGAAACAGCAAATAAGCTGAGAAAACTGGAGCTGAAACCCCATATTTAAGAACAGAACCATCTTATGGAAATAGCAGTAGTATAATCTGAAAAAAAAAACTAAAAAAGAAATGGATGGAGAAAAATCCAAGTACTGAACCTTTAAATATTAAGACAAGTGAAAACACTCCTAGGAAAATACAATCAGAAGAGATCTTTTAGCTGTCTTAACCTGTCTTTTCGGCAACGACAAACAATTCACTCAACTGCATGGTGCAGAATCAGACTTTGCTTGTATTATTTAGATTTAAAGATTTTACAAATATTTGAATTTTTTTAAAGATTAATTATAATCTAAGATTAATTATAATCTAAGATTAGTCCGACTTTCAATTATAATAATTAAAGCACGCAAGCCTTCTCACCACGCCAAGATTACTTCTCTTTTAATGTTTCGTCTGTGCTAATGTGCCTCCTTCTTCCCAAATTACATGTAAAAAGTGGGGATTTTTGCAAAATGAATAGAACTCAAACGGATGTACAGTACAACAGATATCTTGTACATTATGATTATCCAATAAAATGCCAAACATAGTTATCTAAAAAGGTGAAAAAACAACTAAACAATTTTTTAAACTTTTTTATTAAATGATTTCAATTTTTTAAAATACCAGCGAAAGCTCATTGACTATAATAGTCTACTGTCGCTTCTATTAATAAGCCGGTAACTCCATAAAAGGAAACATGATTTACAATAAGGAACTTGATTTCTCGTTGATGGTACCGATATCCGAGAAATGTTATTGTTATTTTAAATACTGGTATTTCTACACACCTTAAGAAGTTCTTTACACTTTAAATCATTTAATGGTTTAAATTATAAACAAATAAAAATATATGCTATTTCTTATACTTCACCATTTTTTTGAAATACCATACGAATAAATAGGGACACATTTTAAAAAAACACAATTAATTCTCTATAAAAAAGATTATAATGCTTGATTTCTATACAAATGATCGTAATAAATCTTTTGAGGTAGTATATTATGTATCTATTCACCTCGTAAACATTTTGTCTCCAAACTCATTAAACAGGAAATAAAATAAAAGTAAAATGAAAGAATTTTGTATCCGGCTAGAATCAAACAGCGATTTTTAAATCTACGCCTCACAATAAATTATTAATTTCAAATAAAAATAAAAAGCCGAGGAAGTTTTGGCTAAAAAGACCATCTTTATAAAAATTAAAATTAATAATTAATTATTTTGTATAACAAGCGTACAAATTTCATTATCATGATATGCAGATGGTTTGAAATTAATGTGGTAAAAGTAAAATTTTGCTAATTTTGCTTAATTCCATCGTATTTTTTCTTACCTCAGCACTGGGTGAATGATTTTTGATCAGTTTTTTGTGTTTGAATGGTGGTGCTTTACGTTTGGTTTCATTTTAATTTGCTCCAGTTCTGCCAAAGGCATACATGAGAAAATTATATAAGTCTTATAAGCATTTGCATTAGTAGTCGAGGCAATGAAGCACTAAAAATGCCAGAGATAGAAAATCTTTTAGGATAGGACGGATCGGAATGCGGTTTTCAAAAATTATTTATACCTTTCCTACCTACTTTCTACCTAGTACAAACCGGAAGTTGCATTGCTGCAGCCAAAAATGCTTTAAAAAATGCATTTTTTGAGAGTTTTTTTTAATAAATTTAATAACTTTGTAAATAAGAGTCAGAATTGGCCCAAGTTGGGTACCCAGGGGTTTTTAAGGTCGCTCATCACGATTATGATGTTCATATTAACCCCCCAAACACCTGGAGCTCAAGAACGTCGACGAACTTACTGCGAGGAAAACTCGACTCCGCGGATTTTTTGTGTCGCTGAATTTAAATATGGCACCGTCGAACACCCCACGGATACTTGGCGCGCCCTAAGCTGGACGCGGACGTCATCTTCGAGAATTTTCCTGGAAATGCCGACAAATATCATGATGGGGGCATTTTGTGTGCGCTGAATCCAAATCTCATGTGGAAAACTACCCCCCGAACACCTGGTGTGCCCTGAAATGGCTCTGGACGTCATCCCTGAGGGTTTTCCGGACACAATTGAAAAAGACGAACCGAAAATTGACATGGTTTTTTTTTTGGCTCGCTAAAATTAAATATGGTACCGGCGAACACCCCACGGACACCTGGTGCGCCCATCTGGCTCTGAACGTCATCCCTGAGGATTTCCCAGACACAATTGGAAAAGACGAACCGACAATCGTTACGGGGGATTTCTTGGGGCGCTGAATTCAAATATGACATCGGCGTACACGCCACGGACCCCTAGTGCGCCCTAACCTGGCGCTGAACAGTCCTCGCGGTTATCCCAGAGACAATACGAAATGAAAATTGTCTCATAATTTCATACATCCATTCATGTGTAACTCTCCCTGGCTGGACCTCCGAACTTTGCCGAGTAGCCTTTCACTTTCCTCCCAACGCTCAATACGCTTTTGTGTAAGTATACAAGTATACACAGATACTTTCCCCTAACTCTGGGCTCCACCCAACAACGCGTAGATCGTGTCTGTAAATCCCTCGGGAATGACGTCCATAGCTAGGTTAGGGCGCACCAGGTGACCGTGGGGTGTTCGCCGGTGCCATATTTCACTTCAGCGTCCCAAGAAACCACCAGTTACGAATGTCGGTTCCTATTTTCAGTTGTGTCTGATTTTGATGATTCCTTTTTTATTCGAAAGTATATACAAGGGTAGTTTAACAAGAGTTTAGTTAGGTTATGATTATGAGATCTATGACAAAGTAACGGAACTATTTCATTCTTAGGAGCAGAGGAACGGTACTTATTATCCAATAATTAATATCGTAAACTAAAAATTTTACATTTTTGTTATAGGGTTCACAATTAATATTGGTAATTTTTAAAAAATTTAATTATTTTGTCGTTGGCTTGACACATTTAATATAACGAATATAAAATTGTTAGCTACATATTTAACTTATTCCAATTTGATTGCAAACTGATATTTGGGTTGTTCCAAAGTACTTCATCACTTTGTCGTTGATTTTCAAAAATTTATACTGAGATGTTTAAACTTTATTTAGATCCACATCGGACAAAGCCAGGCCATCCAAACTTTTTACTCGGCTACACAGTTTTGTTTTTAAGAAAATATTTTTTTCCCAGGTCAAATGACTATTGGTTTTGGCAATTAATAAAAGAATAAAACTTTTACAAAATAAATCGTCATATTCTTTAATAGATATTATAGGTTTGTGAAAACTAAAATATGATACAAACCTCTGTGATTCAATTTTATTTAAATAGTATACTTGTATGCCGAGTATTTCATGTAATTTTCATACTTTATACCTGCTTACGTGTGCATAGGTAACACGGAGTTATCGAGTAGCGCCCCGAGATATAAATTAAACATAGAGATTTATAATTTAAATATTTTAATTCCTTATTATATTTAATTAACTCCATAAGTTTTAATAATTTTGTGATGACATGTTATATTTAAAATCTTGCAAATATATTTTCAGTTTTAATTTTGTTAGTTTAACTTTACAAATTTTATTCTAGTCAATTTACGATTCTTTAGAAGATTGATATGTTCTTTCAAATTATTTTCATTTTCATTGTTTCACTGGAGTAAACTTTTTTTACGTTTTTTTGTACGCTTTTAATTTTTATGTAAACTGTATTTTAAAATTTTTTTAGCATACTAATAAAATTAAAAATATTAGGGTGTGCATGATGAAATGCAAAATTAAAATGTAAATAAACTTTCAAAAGGTTGTTCTCTGCAAACTACTTGAATTTTATGGGGGGAATCTTGATGATTCACATAGATATGTAGTTTTCTACCAAATAATCGGCAAATTGTGTAACTTTTGGATTACTTTGTTGAATGTCTTGTAAATCCAATGCGAAAGAATCCCCAACTTCGTTTGTATTAAGGAACGGTATGCCAAAACAGTACAGTAAATGTATTATTACTGCACAACGTTACGTACAAGGAACTGTGAAATGTTATCCTAAACACATCAAAGAAAACTTTGCGGTTTTATTTTTTACAAGATAATATAAAATAAAGATTACATAAATTCTTTACAATTTATTCAAAATTTTGTTGGTAAAGTGAGCCAGAAATAAAATACCAAAACATGATATTAAGAAAATATTATTCACCTTATTAAAACCAATATTATAAATACAAACTGTTAAAGAACTGATTGAAACTTTCATGCCTCGCATTTCACTGAAGTAAAATTATTTTAAAAGAGAATTCTGATACTCTGCTTTAATGGACATCTAAAATAATATTCATAAATTTACTGCATTATTACATTTAATTCTAAATAACAATTTTGTTATATTTGGATTATGTCCAATATAAAGATATTAAAAACCTCACTCTGTTAAATTTTTATTTCCGAATACTACACTTATAACAGGGCTTTATCTCTCTCTGATATTATTTTATGTCTTGATAATATTTTTTGCATAAATACACGTTACGCGTATGTATTTTATCAATATTTGGAAATGCTGATCTTATTTAAATATAACATATGGTGATTTAAAAATATCAATCCGTCACTATTTTTGAAGGGGAGCATATTGACGAAAAATGTAATTTCTATTCAAATTTGCTCTTCAATCATATTCTGTTGTTGGCTTATGAGATTTTAGACAAAATTCTACAAAGTCTTGCTCATCAATATACAGTATAATAACTTTGAACTACATGTACTCTTTGTTGAATCATGTTTTCAATGTGTTTACGTAGATCGTTAGTTAGGCACTTTGTATAAGGGAATAAATATTAAATTACATTGTAGTTATTTGCAATTTTATTCTAAATTACATTGTTTTGCAATTTAATATTCAAGCACTTTCATTAACGACGCATATACTCAAAATCTGGGGATATTAAATTTTTAAATATTTATTTATTTATTTTACACATTAAGCTATATTGTACATTGTAACACAATTCTAGTAATATGTATCAATATAAATATACAAATTATACAAAGAAGGTTAAGAAAAAGTAATTTAGTTAGCCAAAGACCTTAGAGATGCCAACCTTTAAATCAAGGAAATTGCGCCAGTCGAGTACGTTGGGCACAAGAATATGCTATATGGGAGCAAAATCATTGGCAGACTCTTGTTTTTACGGATAAATCTCATTTTGGTTTATATCCAAATTCTCAAAGGATTCGCGTAAGGAAAGAAACTGATACAAAAAATGCAACAAATACAAGAGGTTCACAGCTACACAGTAGGCTCAATCATGGTATGGACAGGAATTTCGCTTAGTATTATAACTGAGCTCGTTCTGCTAGATTATTTATTATCATCAGAGCGCTACGTTACAAATGTTGTAGGTTGAACCTGTAGTTGTTCCATACGCGCAAAATGTTTATCTGGATGCATGACAATAGTACTCCACATATACCCAGAGTAACAAGAAATTTCAGTTTTGTCCTGGCCAGCTCAATTGCCCGGTCTCAATCCTTTTGAGTATGCGATGATATTTTCAAGACCAGAATCAATTGTAAAATCACAATCAGCTGTTTTTAGCTTTTCAACAGTACTGGCGATTCCCCAAGAAGATCTGGATAACTTGGATACAGAAAAACGCTGTAGAGCCATCATATATGCACGAGAAGGCCATATTTCTAATTAAAATTTATTTCTTCTGTTCCATTGTCATTTTTTTTCTATAAAAAATTGGATTATCCATTAGTCTTACACAAGTTATTCCAAGAAATATTACGAAAATCACATGGATTGTTCAGTTGAATAGCAGAGAATAGCAGCTACCGACATAGTACGTGCTGCATTGTTGTATCTTTTTGTTTACATGCTCATAAAACAGCACATACCCGGCATAAACATATATCAGCTATTTTTAATCAACAAAGATATTGTTCTAATTTCCAATGACTTTCTCTAAGTAGTGTAGATATGGGAATACCAGAGCGGAAGTGAAAATATGAGTTGGATGGTCGTTCTTTTGGCTTCTGGTTATTACAAAGATGTCGTAGTGACGTCACAGATAAAATGACGTCATATAAATGTAAATAATTTTTTTTTTCCAAGTCGAGAATCGAACGATTTGGTTGTTTAACGCATACATTTATTTACCTACTTAGTTAAAAAAGCACTAAACCTGCGAAATGTAAAGGAAAAGATGGTTTTAATGATTCTGTTTGCATATGATTAGTTAGAGCGTCGAAAAACTTTTATGACTGTATGCGTTCACGTAATATTATATACAAAACATGACAAATTATCATTTATATACGGAAATGAGTTTAATTTTTTTGGAATCGTTGAAAATGAATATGACATTGAGTGTGATCTCTGGAGTACTTAGTGCCCAGAATAATACTCTTTACCTCTTTACCTCTTTACCTTTACTCCTGGAATTTTCGGTAATATTGTTATACAATTAGTCAAAACCCATTAGTCGGGATTTTTGGACTTGCTAAAAACGAATATGACATTGAATAGCATCTCCTAAGTACTTAGTGCCTAAGATATCTACTGTTTACCCCTGCTTCTAGACTTTTTGGTAAATTTATTTAAGCAATTATTTAAAACTGAATACTCGGGGATTTTGCAACTGAAAATAAATATGACCTCCCATGTAATCTCCGAATTACTGGTGTCCAGAATACTTACTATTCAACTCAATCGTCAGCTATTACAGTCTCATTAAATTATAACCCGTTTTTTTTTTAATTCCGCGTTTAAAATTTAGTTGGTGCCATTATTAAATCTTTATAAAATCGATAGGAAAAAAAACTAAAAATAGATATCTCGTTTAAAATAAATATACAGTGATGTATATACAGTGTGGATGAATGTGATCTCTGGAGTACCTGTTGCCTACTTTTTATCTAAAATTTTTCATAACACTATATTTATGATATTAAACTGTATAAATTAATATCAAATAAAAATGAGAAAAAAATCACACACGTAAAATATAAGTTCGTTTGTATATATTTATCTACATTATCAGAATTTACATATATCAATGTATATGTATTTTAAGAGACATATCGTACTTTTTACTTTTTCTCTTTTTCATACGTAGCAGTACCACCGAATTGTACTAGACCGGCTAGGACAATTCAGCGCGGCCGATTCAAAGCCGGCCATTCGACGCAGAGATAATTCAACGCTGGCCCTTTCGACGCAGGGTCGATTCGACGCGAAGTTCTCATTACACTTATGGTCATAATATGGCTAATCTCAGTGTGTCACTTTTTGTTTAAAATAGCAAATACAGTTAATTACCCTTACCGGTAATGGTCATTACAGCCTCTTCTGGAATGGTTTGAAGATTTCTACCTAGGGCACCCTAAAAGACGAGGCAATGGAAGGCGTCAGCCTTTATTTTCCACATCATTTTGGTCTGTCTACAACCGTGTCATAAATAATATAGACAGAACAAATAATCACGCTGAAGCAAGCCACAGACGATTGCAAAACGAACTTTCCATGGACCATCCAACAATTTGGAAGTTTATTGATGCCTTGAAACGAGTACAGTCTGGTAGGGATCTGTACTACGAGCAATGACTTTCCAGACAACAACCACCAGTTAAATTAAAGAAGCTCCGAGAATGCGACGAAAGAATTGAGACCTTAGTAAGAGAATATGCAAATCGTAATATTATCGATTTTTTACGAGCTTTATCTCATAATTATGTAATGAATGTTTAGCGCAGGTCCATTAACCAACTTGATTTTAGAATAGTAAGTAGTTTTAATGACTTTAGAATATTACTTTAGGATAGAATGTACACTTATAAAAGAACATTTCAATGAAAAATAAATTCGTTTTACGAAACACCTTCGTGTTTCTATTATCTCCGAATGTATAAGTATTTCGCCTTCTACTTTGCGTCGAATCGGCCCTGCGTCGAAAGGGCCAGCGTTAAATTGTCTCCGCGTTGAATCGGCCGCGCCGAATAGCCAGCGTTGAATCGGCCGCGTCGAATTGTCCCATTCCGCGATTTTACTACGATTCCTTAATGCTACTAACTGCAGTAAAAGCGCTACAAGAGTTATTCAAAGAAACTCTAGGAGATGACGTTAAGCACTAGATTCTCAGTAAATCGCTTTTGATACCTGAGTATTGAGTTCTGATCAATAAATTTAAAGTAAGTATTCTAGGCAACAGGTACCCCGGAAATGACATTTGATCTTATATTAATTTTCAGCAAGCCCAAAAACACCCGGGTATTGAGTTTTGACTGATTGTTTAAAGAAATTTACCGAAAACTTCAGAAGACGAGGTAAGCAGTATATATCTCAGGCACATTGTACTCCGGAGATGAGATTTGATGTCATAATCGTTTTTAGCGAGCCCAAAAACCCCCCATTAATGAGTTCTGTCTAACGATATTAACGAAAATTCTAGAAGACAACGTAAACAGTATTATTCTGGGAACTATGATATCCAGAGATCATATTTAGTGTTATATTCGTATTCAGCGAACCCAAAAAACTCACAGTAACAAAATCAAACCAATAAAAAATGAGTTCTGCACTTTAAGAGTGCATATTTTGGATTACAAAAGCAGTTATTACGTGATCGCATATGGTCATAAAGTTTCCTGACGCTCTCACGAATCGAATGCCTTTTAAATTTTTGGAATAAGGCCTATTTTAATGCTTTATTGCTTTGACTTTGTAACTATGTAAATGTAGTAAAAATTTCATTGCGTATTTGACGTAAAGTATTATTTAAGGTGTTGTACTTAGATTATTTACAAAACATGTTTAATTTAACATTGATTAACTCATTACTATTAATTTTTATAGTACTATGAGGTAATGCGCGAAATAAATTTGTATATATTTTAGTCTACTTAGTTAATCTCATTTATCTACATTTTTCAGTCCCGGAAAAATATACTCTTCTGAGTACATGACGGCTAGTTTCAAGAACTTGTCGTACAAACACAGAAATTGCACTTTATAGACATGTAATAAATGATATATTCTATTAAACCCTTTCGAAAATGACACAACATCCAACAAAACGAATTATAACTGTGCTTCACAATATATACTTTATCGAAAAAATTTATTGCTGCCTAGTATGAAAATCGTTGATTTTTTTTACTCTAAATCTTTTAAAAAAATATGATTAAATATTGTTCACGTATCGAGTGTATTTGAAATTTGGTGGTTATGATGCATATTAACGATTATCTACGTTAGCATAAACATAAATACACACATGTGGGTAAAATCGATTTAAGCAAAAATTCATAAACATCTCATTAAACTTAAGCTTTTAAAAGCTGCGATATAAATTAAAAGCTGTGCAACATTAGCTGCAGTTAGTTTAGCATGCACATGCCGTGCGACATGCAACTCGTTTTACTCCATAAGCCATATTTTCCCAAAGAGCTAAAGCTATAAGACGGGTAAGAACAATATGGTTTTTGGTTTGGTAGGTTAGGGATTTAAGCGGAACGAGAAAATAGTTCTTTCTAAGTGTACAACCAAATTTTATTGGATTTATTTGTCGCTTCGTTGTACTTAATTTAAAAATATCAGCTTTTATTGAGTTTACGGTGGATTGGTAGTTTCATTTTACATACAATAAATTTTAAACAATATGATAATTCAGTAACTATAGTTTTTAATTCCCTTACAACTTTTTTACAGCATAAAACATCTTTGCTTCTAGTGGCAATATACAGGATATTTGAGGCTGGCTAGCGATTATATCTCAGAAACTGCTGGATATAGAAAGTTAGGAAAAAAATTATTATAAAAGCGACCATAAAAAAATTTTGGAAATTATTTTCCGCAATTCACCACAAAAGGGCGCAATCGAAATTAAAATGTTTAATTTCTTAGAAAATATTCACGTTAAGATATAATTTTGCTAAGATAATTAGGTAGCTGAGAAATTTCTGCATCAATTTGGTCTAAGGTTCATTAGTGTACCGATTTTAATAAGAGTGGGGGGAAGCTATAATCTTTTTTTATCGTTCTAAGGACTAAACGTCCAATCCGATTTTTAAGAACCAAAACTTGTTTGGTTGAGGAAAGTAGTTACTTTAAACCAACGTATCTTAAAATTTTTAATAACTTTCATATAGGGCGCAATTTTTCATATTTTCATTTCATACTTTTTTTCTAATGTTTGGTCAAGGTATATACAAACAACGCGAAATTTAAGACATGACACAAAAAAGTGACTTATAGTTTGATGTTGCAAATGAATTTAATGTTGAATTTTTTCATAGTTTAGAGGTTAGAACTTTACCACGTAGAGGCAAAGATTTCGGAATTGAGTCCTGCTGGATATGACATTTTTAAATTTCTACTTAATGTCATTTTTGCTTGTATACTTTCTAAAAATAAAAATCAACAGTCAACATGCTTTAAAATTTTTATAATCTTGTACAAAATGAACCAACTGCTGATATTTTATATATTTCGACGAATATAAGCGCAAAAAGGTATAAAACCAGATACATTCGAGTAATCATAGAAACCTGCATTGAATTAAATCAAAGACAAGTGTCACCTATTTAAATATACGAGATTAACCTTTACAGACCTAGTGTCCATTCAAATGGACATTAGGTTTAGCTACCCTTTTTTCTCAGATGCAAAATGTTGATTGCCTAAGATTTATTTCTATAATATAGACTATTAGACTGAACACCAACTAAAAATTTAGGGAACTACTGTTGCTTTATATCATTTTTAATAATAAATTTATTAATTAATGCTAATTTGGGTTCTAATGGTCGTAGGACATTCTTTTTTACTTAATTCTTGTAAAACTGCCAGCAGTTTGAATTAATACAAATTTATTTCCTAAATTTTAATTGTTGATAAGGTTAAAATCACGGCACTTTTGCAATATATTGTTACATTACTTAATACAAACTTTTTAATAAAAAAATAATAATTTAGTAATTTATTTCACTAACGCGACAGGTTTCAACGCACAGAGTTTTCTCCAGGCAAACGGTATCTGAGTCTATAAACACGAGTCATTATACTGACAAATTTTTACCCTACTGCAGTTGTTTATTATTAACGTAACAATTATTTTAAAATATTACACACAGAAAATAAAGATATCAAATTTAATTTACTACTAAAAAATATTGAAATAAACAAACTAAAAATTTTAAATGTACTTTTAAACGATTAAACACATTTAAATAATTTCCTATTACTAAATATATTTTAATATAAGTCCAAAGGTACAAAATTGTAAGAATCTTTACATTTTGGCGCGAAACCTAGAAAGAGCAACGATACTCAAACAAACCCAGTACAGAGAATAAATGTAAAAAATTTGTCAGGTATAAATTAACCCCGACATTTAAAACAGATACCGATTCACCGAACTGTACTGGGAGGTTCATAGTAGAGGGCGTTTTAAATCAAAGAATAGAATATTTTAAATCTGTATTGCGTTTTTCTCAAAAATTTTAAAATATTTTGATATGAAATTTTAGTCATGAATAGTTCGTTTCATTTTACGTGGTAGACGCATGTGCTAATTACAAAAATTATTTTTTTTCTCTATAAACCATCATAATTTTCTTTAAGTTATCATTTATTCAAAATAAAAGTATGCGTCTACCACGTAAAATGAAACAAACTATTCATGACTAAAATTTCATATCAAAATATTTTGAAATTTATGAGAAAAACGCAATACAGATTTAAAATATTCTATTCTTTGATTTAAAACGCCCTCTACTATGAACCTCCCAGTACAGTTCGGTGAATCAGTATCTGTTTTAAATGTCGGGGTTAATTTATACCTGACAAAATTTTTACATTTATTCTCTGTACTGGGTTTGTTTGAGTATCGTTGCTCTTTCTAGGTTTCGCGCCAAAATGTTGGAGTATATCACCTTTAATCAACAACTGCATTAGGGTATAAACCCATTTATCAGTATGTTACATCTATTAGACATGTAAATACACTTGTTAATAGAAATAGATTAAGATACCATTTGCCTGAGGAAAACGTTGTGCGTTGAAACTTGTCGTGTTAGTAAAATAAATTACTATAGATTTAAAATTTTATTAATATTTTATATTATGGATCTGCTAAATCGATTACACAAATAATTTATTTTGTAAATATAAGCCTTTCTCGGCCTTTATTACGGTATAAAAAAAGCAGTGTTGGATAAACAATTTTAATTTTGTAATAACTATTCAGTAAAAACTTTTTGATATTATTATCACTAATTTAGTACGTCATTGTTTATATTTTTAAGTAAAATTGAAGTATTTTTTGCTTTTCTAAAAAAATTATTAATAATTGTCTAAAAAAACTAAGCTATTATCGCAATTACTAATTAACATATTAACAAAAATAACTTTACAAACTATCATTGTCAAGGATTTTCTATGCTTTTTCAAAAAATAATTGACAATATTTCATTTACCGGTCTTCGCCTATAGGTTTTAATATATTTTTATTTTTTGTGAGTTAAAAGTACAAACTTTTTTTGGTAGATTTTAATGTGGGTATCTTTGATTAACGAAGCACTGGTTAAGTTTTGTAACGTTTATTATATTATGTATACTATAATTAATGTAAGTTGACAAAAAGAAATAGTAAGATATAACCCCGACTAGAATAATATTTACAACAATAATTCTGGAACCAACGTCTCGCAAGTTCTTTTATACCTTGTTGATAATAATTCTGATAATAGCTATTTTCGCGGAGTACATTCTAAACGTATTCGGAGGGAGTTCGCATGTGCACTCTAAAATTTAATGGCGGCTGTACACTCTCGCCGAGAGCACCCGCCCGAGGCTCTCGGACGAGAGGCATTAATCCGAGCGTGACCCTCTACACTCTCAGTCTCGGACAGTCTTGGAAGGCCGTTGAGACCCTTTGACTCGGGCTCAAAAAACCGCTTCTGGAGCGAGAGCGGGCGAGGTACTCCGAGACATGGCGAGGCGAGAGCAACATGTACACTTTTGCGCTCGTCTTGTCTGGTGGTGTCTCGGCGAGAGTGTACACTGCCGGCATAAGTGTTCGCGGAGTAAAAATATTCTGTTTAGGTTATTAAATCCTGCGTTCGTGGAAGGTGTAGATGACCTTCCGAACATGCTCGTAACGAGTCCGATGTGTCCGAGGATTTAGGCAGGGATTTTTTGTTCTGAATAAATTCTAACTTTAGAATTTGTCTGTTTAATACAATATTCACGTTCAATTATTTGAATGCTTTGTGTTTAATGTTTGTTTTTGTTTATAGTATTATTGACTTCTTGTTTGAGTTTTATTTTTTTAAGTTAGTTTCTTTATTTATTGTATAGGTATTAACAAATTTGCTTAACGATGAGTTTTTCAATATAAAATTAATTTACATTAGGTAATCGGTAAAAATTTTTAAAAAATTTCAGTTCTAGTGATAAGGATTTAGAATATGTCTCTAGAGTGACTTGGCGTTAAGGAAATCCAGTACATACTCGGTTTTTAGTCTGAATACGTTCAGGATTAGCTCTGCGAAAATTGCTAATGATATTATCGACTAATGAGTTCAAAACAAAATTCATCTTAGTAACTATTGATGTATTACAATGGAATAATTGTTATCCAATTACAAGAAAATTGATATTGATACAATTTCAATATATATAATCCAATATCCGTTGGGGCATATAGCCCAGGAGGTAGTTGTTTCTTCTTAGTTGAACGGTCATTGTCTTTGAAAATGTTTTTTTAAAAACTTGTAAAGCGTTCAGAATGAAATTATATTATTCTTTGCCATCTATTGACAAACACGCTTTATTAAATATGACAATGATACAGTTTTCTGTAATTATTCGTTTATAGACGTTTATAGACGAAAGTCTTGTGTCAAGTCGAATTTTAGTTTGCAGTTAGAGGTAAGGATGTCACTACTATCGTGTCCTTTAAACTTTCTTTATTGAAAGATATATAAGGATTACGATTTTAGTTCAATCTTTAGTCAGTGATTATGCTTTACAGCTCGCTGACGGATAACATATACCTTATACTGACGAGGTGCAAATACACCGAAACCGGTCTATAAGTTATGTTGTCCCTTCTAACTGCAAACTAGAATGGTTGGGTTAAGTTATCTTGTAGATATTCCAACCCCGTTTGACTTTGAAGTATAATCCAATATCCGTTGGGGCATATAGCCCAGGAGGTAGTTGTTTCTTCTTAGTTGAACGGTCATTGTCTTTGAAAATGTTTTTTCAAAAACTTGTAAAGCGTTCAGAATGAAATTATATTATTCTTTGCCATCTATTGACAATTTCAATATTTGTTATATACAAAATGTTGGTCTAGTCTATAATGTGCAAATAATTAAATAAGAATTGAGACGCCAGTTCATCTATAAATAATTATGATTTAATTAAATTATATACCAGGTATATTGATACATTACAATATTTTGTTTATTGTATAGTTTTATTATCAAATTCACTAAAAGCAACTGTTAGATAGCTAGATCAATAAGTGTTCCTAGAAAATCTTAACTTCCCTGGTATAATATTGTTGTTTCTGTATTCCAGACAACTTAATCTCGTATATTTAAATTAGTGACAATGCCTTTGATTTAATTCATTCCAGGTTTCTATGGGTATTGGAATCTATTTGACTTTATAGCTTTTTGCGCTTATATTCGTCTAAATAAGGTTATTTATAAAATGCAGGAAATATCAGCAGTTGGAAAATTTTTACAAAATTATAAACAATTTAAAGCATGCTTTTACTGTTGATTTCTGCGAGAAAAATTGATTTGAAATATTATTTTGATATGTCAAAAAAAAATATTTTTTTTGAACTATGCAAACAAATTAACCAAAAATCAGGAAAAAAGTATTAAAATTTAAATACCAAGCAAAAATATCTAGAAATATTGTTTATTTTAATAATTATTTTTGAATTTTGGAATAAGTTTTTTAAAGAACAATAATGTTTTGAAAAAAATGACTTTTATGGAGATCGTTACTAAATGCGTTTTTTTTTGTAAATTTGACTTAATTAGAATTCAATAACCAAATCCCCCAGACTATATTTGGACCAAACATTCCATTTTTGTAATAATGATACCTAACCTACCAAATGTAATAAATCTACAAAAATTATATTACATAGATCTATAAATGTAATGTACATCAAATAATTACAAGAAAGTAAAAAAAAAACAATGAATTGGATATTGTTTATCACAAACTATTGATCTAAGTAATATTTTTTTATATCTATATATAATACCAGAACAATAATAAATAAATATATCTCATCTACCTTGTAAAAACAGCAGCTATAAACCAGGCTAACAGACAAATTAGTGAGGCTCGAGCTTTTGTACAGATGTATCCAGCTTTTAGAGGCTTACAGATAGCATAGTATCGTTCGAAGCTAATTGCGAGGATAGTCAGTACGGAGGCGTGCGCTACTGTCAGTTCAACGAAAGGAACTGCTTTACCTGAAACAAGAAAATGAAATCATTTCTGATTTTTGACTAATACTACTATTGATTTTATATGTTTAGTAGCTGACCCTAACAATTAATTTTTTTTCTCATTACCCGTTGTTTTTTTCAATTTTTACGATTTATTCGATTATTTTTTGTTTTTGTCGGTTCTATAATATTTTTTGATTGTCTTTTATCAATCCTGTAAGTTTTTCATCTTTTTCTATTTTTGCCTGATTTTGTTGTTTTTATTTTTTTCCATTTCCTTATACCTATTTTTTTTAAACTACCCATTTTTCATTTTTATTTTCGGTTTTTGTATGGATTATTGTTATTTTTTAAACAATTTTTAACTATTTTCAAAATCGTCACAATTTTTTTTCAATTTCCACTAATTTTACACGTTTGTTAAAATTCCTTTACGATGTTTGATATTTTTTAACCGTTATTAACTATTTTTCAAAATTGTTTACAAATTTTTACGAATTTACGTTTTTTTTCTTATTTTTGACATTTTTTAATAAATTTTAATTTATTACAGTTTTTAACAATTTTTTACCTTTATTTAAGATATCTTAATGATTGTGGACATTTTTTCACAATTTTCCACATTTTTTTTATGAATTTTGACAACTTTTCACGATTTTTATGCAAAATATTTGCAGTACAATTTGAGCATAACCAAAATTAAAATCAGCCAAACCCAGTGCATAGTTACTTACACAACCTAAAAATATGATTGTTTAAGGAAAATTGTATAACTCACAGCGACATCTATTAAAAACTTAGACGTGAATTTAACACTTTAAGTATAAAACTTTACATTCGCAAAGAGAAAAATTACATTTATAAATTAAAATAAAAACTATCCTTTCTTTTAAGTTACAACAAATAACACATTTTTACAAATTTTCATTGAAATCAGTTCAGTGGTTTCGGAGATTAACGTAAACGAACGTGGCACTAGATATTTATACACAAAGATACAAAAAGTTTTACAATTACATTTTTTACTTGATAGAACTAATTACAAATTGAAAAAAATTATAATTGCAATATTAGCAAAAACCATTAAAGAAAGTGTCAAAAAACTATTGTTTTTTAATAATCCTTTTCAGATATTTAGAACCTTTAAAATTTATCCAGACACTCTTTTTAATATAAAGAAAACACTAAAGAAAATAAAATAGTTTTCACAAATGTCAGTCAGTCTTAGTTTTGCCGTGGTTGGTTCGAAAGATACTGGTTGAATTGTGATATGGTTTTATTTGGTAAATTTTAATATTATTATGTGGTAATTATAAAACCTAACAAATCTTTCAATTATTAACGATTGGATTAAGAAGTTATGACAGTTTACTGTCTTTTAATTTGCATTATGAAATTCAACAGCCACTTTCGAGAGCCTACCAGTAAATATTCTAAGGGTTTTGTTCTGACAAATCTGGTTCGTTCTTTTGAATGTTGGACCGTTGGACCTTCGATGGGGCATATATTAAAACTTTTTAATGTTTCTAAAAAAACAGTGCACTTATTTAAATAAGAAGGTGGTTATTTAGATCTATACGTACCAGAAAACTGTAGGTACCAGAGTGTCGCTATATAGAGCCAGAAAAGATAACCATGTTTGAACAATGTCTAACTCTTACTGATATAAATTAGTTAGGAAGTGATTGGTGATAGTAGGTTTGCTGTTTTTTTTTTATGTAATATTGTTACTTTGTTAAATAAATTTATAAGCTAACCCTAGTTTTGCACTAATTTATCTCTATTATCTTCATTATGATGTCACTTCTAATGTGGTCCCTTACTCTTTAAGTGTGATCCCTTCGATGACTCTAAAATTCATATTTTTGGGAAACATATCATTTTTTTTATTTTATTTTTGCCATCGCATTTGCTCACATCATGTTGTAAGAAAGATAAGCTGAAATTTTTTTTGGGACAAAAGGACATTTACTAAAAAAATTATCAGAAGTATTAGGTACAAAAACATTTAAAAAAGAGTATAACATGGACTTTTTGGAAAAACAAGTTGGTGGTAAAGTATTACAGTTACCTTCCGATAGCTGCGTCTTAAATCCTATAGAGCTACTTTGGGGTTACTTAAATAAAAACATTGCGAGCAAAAACTACACTGAAAAACTATGTGAATCTATCATAAAGTTGACAGAAAGTAAAGTAGATAGTTAAAACTGGCCAAGTTGCATTGAACATGTTAAACAAGTAGAGTTAAGAACAATCGGACCCTGCTGATTTAATATAGATCCTATTACGGTCCATAGCTTTAAAGTGTCGCAGTAGGTAGCAGTTAAGTCCGCACAAACTTGGAAGAAATAATACAATAAACGGTCATATACATGTTTTAGTAACTTGTATGCATATTTCGTTTGTAAGATTGCTATTACTTAAATTGTTATTTCAAAGTATTAAAGTTCATTATTTTTGTTTTCTATTGTTTATTCACAGAGAATGTTTTTTTTTTTAATTTTATTGTATCCGCCAAATTGTAATATTTTTGTCCTATTCTTATAAACTAATACAGATGCAGGTCATATCAATTTTCTGCCATTAAGATCTTGTCATCGCCATGGCAAAGTATTTTAAATGTTGTTATTTATAAGAACTATGCTATAGTTTTTCTTATCTTTGCTATTTTATATTCTTAACTAGGTTAAACGATATTGGTTTTAGGCAACCACTCTGTCTAATTTAAGATGCACATTCCCCTATAGACGGAGAGCTGGCTACGAAAATTGAAAATGATAAGGTGCAGTAAAAATAATTATATAAAAACCTTCCTTATCTATTGTATAGCACGTAGTGTCCACTGCCAGAAGTCTCTCCCGAGGCGGAACGCGTGGGCGGGCGGCCAAACTTGTAAATTTTTGACATGAAAAAAATCATAAGATGCAGTTTTGAAAATTTTATAGTTTTATAGTTTTTACCAATAGAAATAGTGTAAAACTATTGCCAGAAGTCTAGATCGAGGCTAAAATGTCGCCAGAAGTCATTAAAGTTGTAAATAAATTATTAAAAAAAAATGACAAGGTGCAGTTCTGGCGAATTTGTTTTTATATTATTTATTGTTTAAAAAAAGCAAAATGTAAATTGCCAGAAGTCTAACTGGTGGCTAAGTAAAGATAAGCTAATTAAATCTTTGCAAATTTTAGAACTGAAAATAGTGGTTCTTTAAATGAAATGACAAGGTGCAGTTCTGACAATCGTTATTTTATATTACTTATAGTTTAAAAAAGCAGTGTATGTAATGACAGAACCCCAAATAGTGGTTAACTATTTAAAAAAATGGCCCTTGGTAAGCCAGGCGCATCAGTAGATTTATATCAATTGAATATATTAAAAGTATACGTTTCAGAAAAAAATGTTTTAGATAAAAGTTGTAGGTCTCTTTAAGACAAACAAAAAAGTCCTGTAACATTTTTTTGTACAGGGTGAAGTAAAAAAGTTACGAATTTTTTTCCATTTTGATTTGATGTCACGCCCAAACGGCCGGACCGATTTGGCCCATTAACGAACTTGACCGAGATTTTTGGGTGATTGATTTTTGTACCAAATTTCATTTTGATCGGTTAAGAAATGCGACCGCTATCGTGTCCACAGATTTCGTAAGGTGTTTTTGAGGTCAGGGGGGCCCAAAACGAAAAACTGTAGTGAAATTTTCCGGAAGTCGTGACCTGGGAACCAGCTGAATAGTAGATATAAATCTACTAATAAGAAATACAGTTAAAAATTACTAAAGTGATAGAAAAATTAAATGTTTTGCAATTATCATTTAACAAAAATTTAGACTTCAATAATTTATTGAAAAACATTCATTAATAATACGAGATGTGAAATGTTTTTTCAAAATTATAAAATAAAAGATGTAAACGAGCCATTCAAAAAAACATTAAAAAATTTTTATTCGTCATCTTTGCCTCCTTGCCCGCAGTTACCATCCACGGTGAAAGAAGTCGTACTAAATAATAAAGAATTTATAGCTGTAATTTATTTATAAAAATATTATACGTAGGTACCTATTTTACATGTCGAATCAGATATAGATAATGCTAGCGATGAAGATGAATCCGATTGTGAATGTTGAAAAATATTGGCACTCTCGAATATATTATTCTTTTAATTATAAATATGTAGTTTAAAAAAGCAGTGTATGTAATGACAGAACCCTAGTGGTTAACTATATGAAAAATAATAAATAAATTACTGCAGTGATAGAACAGTTTTTTTTATTAAAAACAATTTCAGATATTAATACTTAAAAGAATGATTGGTGAATATAAAGAATTTTCCCAATCTTGTTTTCATTAGTTTATTTATTATAAAAAAAATTGAATAATTGATACTGCCAATATTTTTTAACATTCACAATCGGATTGTTCGTTTTCATCTTCATCGCTAGCATTATCTATATCTGATTCGTCATCTGAAATAGGTACGTATAATACTTTTATAAATAAATTATATTATGAGACCTTTATATTATGCAATAATTTAATACTATAGCTTTAGATTCTTCATTATTTAGTAAGACTTCTTTCACCGTATGTATGTATAGTTCCCATATAACGAAATCTGTGGAACGATAGCGGTCGCATTTCTTAACGGATCAAAATAAAATTTGGTACGAAAATCAATCACCCAAAAATCTCGGTCGAGTTCGTTAATGGGCCAAATCGGTCCGGCCGTTTGGGCGTGACATCAAATCAAAATGGAAAAAAATTCGTAACTTTTTTACTTCACCCTGTACAAAAAAATGTTAGAGGACTTTTTTGTTTGCCTTAAAGAGACCTACAACTTTTATAAAAAACATTTTTTTCTGAAACGTATACTTTTAATATATTCAATTGATATAAATCTACTGATGCGCCTGGCTTACCAAGGGCCATTTTTTTTAAATAGTTAACCACTATTTGGGGTTCTGTCATTACATACACTGCTTTTTTAAACTATAAGTAATATAAAATAACTATTGTCAGAACTGCACCTTGTCATTTCATTTAAAGAACCACTATTTTCAGTTCTAAAATTTGCAAAGATTTAATTAGCTTATCTTTACTTAGCCACCAGTTAGACTTCTGGCAATTTACATTTTGCTTTTTTTTTAACAATAAATAATATAAAAACAAATTTGCCAGAACTGCACCTTGTCATTTTTTTTTAATAATTTATTTACAACTTTAATGACTTCTGGCGACATTTTAGCCTCGATCTAGACTTCTGGCAATAGTTTTACACTATTTCTATTGGTAAAAACTATAAAACTATAAAATTTTCAAAACTGCACCTTATGATTTTTTTCATGTCAAAAATTTACAAGTTTGGCCGCCCGCCCACGCGTTCCGCCTCGGGAGAGACTTCTGGCAGTGGACACTACGTGCTATACAATAGATAAGGAAGGTTTTTATATAATCATTTTTACTGCACCTTATCATTTTCAATTTTCGTAGCCAGCTCTTAGACTACTAGTTTTAACTGCGTTCTGGTTGTGTGATACAGTTTGTCAAAGTTCTTTAACATGATTTATATAGGTAGTTCACATCTATTGGAATAACTAAATCAAAAGTTTGTCCAAGATCTAGGAAGCGAAGGAATAATATTTTGTTACATATAACAGATTGTAGTGATCTGACTAATTTTAATATGCCTAGTTGTTTATTTCTGAATATGTGCATTATATTATAAAGAGAGCTGGTAGACATTTTTGAACACGTATAAGCAAATTAAAAACTTGTCCTGTACCTCTTCTACATTACCCTTATACAGAACTGCAAACCTGGCTGTACAGTAGCAAGGCTAAAATAATTCTTATATTTGTAAAATTACAATTTTTTTACAAAAACAATTCTTTAAGCAATCTACATTTTTTATATGTTTATATTAAATATTTAAAAGGTTAAAAAATTTAGTAAGCTAGATTTTTTTGTCAGATCTCTATATTTGCCAAAGGTTTGTAATAATATATTGCAAATTATTAGAAAAACAAAAAAAATACAGGATATTATTACTAACTAGCTGTACCCGCGACGTCGTTCGCTTGGCGTGTTGATTGTTATATAAAAATTTCTCCTCGTTAAAGTTTCAAACCTGTAGGACTTATAAATTTTAAATTTTAATTTTCATTTTTCACGCCATTGCAAACCCCTGTGGGTGAAATTTCGTAAAATCAGTTCACAATTGACCTCAAACTTATAAAAATAACTATTTTGAAAAGGTTTAAACCTATAGGACTTTATTTTTTTTTTCACGCCCACGCAACCCCCCATTTGGGTGGAATTTCATAAAATCCATTCACAATTGACCTCAAAATTATAAAAATAACTATTGTGCAAAGTTTCGAACCTGTAGGACTCATAGATTTTAATTTTATTTTTTTTATTTTTCACGCCCTTACAAACCCCCTGTTGGTGAAATTTTGTAAAATCCGTTGACAGTTGACCTCCAAATTATAAAAATAACTATTTTGAAAAGTTTTAGACCTGTAGGACTTAAAGATTTAAAATTTTAATTTTTTTATTTTTCACGCCCCCGCAACTCCCCTTGTGGGTGAAATTTTGTAAAATTCGTTCACAGTTGACCTCCAAATTATAAAAATAAGACGATTTCTGTATAGTTTAAACCATTAAGGTTGCACACGCAACGAAAGCTTAAAAAATGGAGTAAATTCTCCCGTTTTCCCAACATTTCCCTCCACTGCTCTGCTCCTATTGATTGTCGCGTAATGAAAAGTATACTATAACCAGCACAGGAGTATGAAAAATAATTGTACCAAGTTTCGTTAAAATCTGTAGAGTAGTTTTTGTTTCTATAGCGGTTATACAGACAGACAGACAGACAGGCAGACAAAAATTTTACTAATTGCATTTTTGGCATCAGTATCGATCCCTAATCACCCCCTGATAGTTATTTTGAAAATATATTTTATATACAGAATTGACCTCTATACAGATTCATTATAAGTATAGATAGAAGATAAAAATTATATTTTTAAAATAGACAAATTATTTTAATAGGACTGTCTACATACGTAACTTTTTCGATCACTTGGCAGGTAAAATATCCAACCAAACTTATGTTTTTAGCATATGTATTTTAATTGAAGATAAAGCTATCCTGTAAAAAAAATTCCTGTCACCTGGCAGCTTAAAGACACAAGCTTATTTTTTTTACTTTTTAATTGAAAGATACAAATATATCAGTTTGCTTTAAGGTTTTTTTTACAAAAATGTATCTTAAAAAATTCAAGGGATCATTTAGTTTAACCACTCTATATCCCATGCTGCAGTTCCAAAAAATGTCTACCATTATATGGAATAATACGTAGCGACAAAAAAAAAGATTGATAATTTTTTTATTTCTCCCTGTATATTCATTTTTATTTGTAGACAAAGAACGTCTTTTTGTTTTTTAACAGTCTTTTATTTCTAGAAACTAAGTTTTTATTAGATATTTACTTTTTTCTATTTGTTTTATTCATATAGAAGTTGTTATAAGGCATTTTACAAAATTATTGCTATCTATATTAATTATAAGATTAGCTTTGTTTCTATATATATTTTTTTGACAATTCTAAGAAAAATATTATTTTAATATTTACAACACTAAAACCAGCAAATTTGCTCACTAAATTCAGTATAGTTGTGTTTATATAACATCCATCTGGGTATTTACCTTTTTTCTTTTCAGAAAGCTTAATTTAGTTTATCTGCCTGTTACTGACAACCGTAAGATCTTAAACTCACGGCTTGCTCTCCTTCTACCCCTGAGTGCCGACCATAATTAATGAATTTCTGACTCTTTTTCTCTGTTCTTTGTATTCATAATTAGATAAATAAATCTAGCTATTTTTTATCACCTTTATTAACACCTTAGAAGCCAAGAAAAAGTTTGTGTAAGGTTAGTAAATTTGACAAATAAATTTACTTTTTGTGTTTTCTATCAAGAAACATTTACAAAAAGTTTAAAGCTCGAGTGTGTTTATCACATTTATCAGTTAGGACTTATTTCTTTAAGTGAATATGCAGATAAAAGATTAAATTTTATTATTTCGGATAGTTCTTAATATTTCAGCAGAAACTATTTTTACTTGCTTACCAAATCACCAAAAAGCTTTGGTGAGAATGAACATTTATTAGTGGAGAGTATTTAGCAAGTTGTTTATTTCTGCGACTTTTTGCAGAAAGTTTAAATTTTATCAAGTTTTAAGTATGCAATTTTTACGTAAAACTTTGGTCAAAATCCACTTCGGAATCTTTTAATTGTTTGGAAAGTTATTTATTACATAATGATTAAATAATATATTATTTTTAAATTTGGTTGAAGTTAAAAAATCTAGTATTTTAGAAAGTTAGAAAGTTTTTATATTTTCGCCGTGTTCTTTGTCTCTGTGCCATTCCGTGGAATTTTGTAATCGAATATAAACCTATTTCCCGACTACCTAGAGCTCTGAAACTTTCAGGATAGCTAAGAACTGGATGACAATGCATGTTTCACGTGTGTGTAGGAATATACAATATATACATAGATTTCGAAATTTATACTGACTTGTTATTAAATTAAATATGTATACATATTTTTATTTTAAAAGACTTTATTTAAGTTTGGCGTGTCCTATTTGGATTAGCGGCTGATTGTGACAATTCTGTTGGGAGTGTTGGGTTATCGTAATGGGATCGATCTCGCGAGAGAGAAGCTTTTTTTTTGTTCTTACATGTGAAAACAGTAATTATTATTTTAACTGGTAATAAAATAAACTATTTTAGAAAGTTTTTAGATAAAACTACCCTTGATTTTGTTAACAAGGAAACAATCCTCTCTATGATCAATCACAGCGTTGTATGACTTAATATTTTTGCAATATCAGAGATGCTGTGCATTGTGTAGATCACACTTAAATTCAGTTTTAATAATTAAAAAGTTTTTACATAAAAAGTTGTGGTACGTGCTTTGAAACTATACAGTTTAATAAAACGTGATTAAGGGTCCGTCCGACGGGTCATACATGTAGTTTACACTACACTTAGCCTTTCATACTCATATTGCCATGCCTCACCTCCTCGTAGTAGGCCAAAAATTCAAAAAAAAAAAAAATTTGGCCACCAAGAAGGCAATTGGCATAAAAATTAATAAAATTAATTTTATAATAAATAAATGTGCAATATTTGTTAATAAAATTCAGTTTAAAAATTTCTTTTTCGGGTTGATATATATGAGTTTAAAATCGAATACAAAATTCCCACATAATACACAAATTTAAGTAACAAAATAATTTATATAATAGTAATATGATCTATAAATCAGTATTAACCGACTTCAAAAAAGGAGAAGGTTATCAATTCGACCATATTTTTTTATATTTTTTTTTATGGATGTTACCGAATATCTCCGGTATTTATAACCCGATTTTAAAAATTCTTTTTGCATTTAAAAGAGTAGAGTGTCCCATTGGTCCCATAGAAATTTGGTTAAGGTCTGGTCATCAATGTAAAAGATATTCAAGGAAATAAGGAGAAGGGTCTCAGTTTGACGATATTTATAACCCGATTTGAAAAAATCTTTTTGCATTCAAAAGAGTAGAGCGTCCGTGTGGTCTCATAGAATTTTGATTAGGGTCTGGTCACCAGTGTGGAAGATATATCAAGAAGTACCACAAAAATCAGCAGTTCAGCGAATATCTCCGGTATTATAATCCGATTTAAAAAATTCTTTTTGCATTCAAAAGAGTAGAGTGTCCCATTGGTCCCATAGAAATTTAGTTAAGGTCTGGTCATCAATGTGAAAGATATTCAAGGAAATAAGGAGAAGGGTCTCAGTTTGACCATATTTTTTTATATATGTTACTGAATATCTCCGGTATTATAATCCGATTTAAAAAATTCTTTTTGCATTTAAAAGAGTAGAGTGTCCCATTGGTCCCATAGAAATTTGGTTAAGGTCTGGTCATCAATGTAAAAGATATTCAAGGAAATAAGGAGAAGGGTCTCAGTTTGACCATATTTTTTTATATATGTTACTGAATATCTCCGGTACTTATAATCCGATTTGAAAAAATCTTTTCGCATTCAAAAGAGTAGAGTGTCTGTGTGGTCCCATAGAAATTTGATTACGGTCCGGTTATTATTGTGGAAGATATTCCAAGAAATACCACAAAAATCAGCAGTTCAGCGAATATCTCCGGTATTATAATCCGATTTTTAAAAATTCTTTTTGCATTTAAAAGAGTAGAGTGTCCCATTGGTCCCAAAGAAATTTGGTTAAGGTCTGGTCATCAATGTTAAAGATATTCCAGGAAATAAGGAGAAGGGTCTCAGTTTGACCATATTTATAACCCGATTTGAAAAAATCTTTTTGCATTCAAAAGAGTAGAGCGTCCGTGTGGTCTCATAGAATTTTGATTAGGGTCTGGTCACCAGTGTGGAAGATATATCAAGAAGTACCACAAAAATCAGCAGTTCAGCGAATATCTCCGGTATTATAATCCGATTTAAAAAATTCTTTTTGCATTCAAAAGAGTAGAGTGTCCCATTGGTCCCATAGAAATTTAGTTAAGGTCTGGTCATCAATGTGAAAGATATTCCAGGAAATAAGGAGCAGGGTCTCAGTTTGACCTTATTCTTTTTATATATGTTACCGAATATATCCGGTATTTATAATCCGATTTGAAAAAATCTTTTTTGCATTTAAAAGAGTAGAGTGTCCGTGTGGTCTCATAGAAATTTGATTAGGGTCTGGTCACCAGTGTGGAAGATATTTCAAGAAATACCACAATAATCAACAGAATAAGCTCTGGCAGTTCAGTTAATTTGTTAATAATGATGTATAACATAAAAACATAATAATTAGCCCGTTACTGTCCCACTCTAAAGCCAAAGACCTCTTTTCACAAGGAGAAGGAATGAGCATTTAATCAATTCTCTTGCTTACTGCGAGTTGGTTATTTCAGATAATTTATTCCACGTTTCATCACGATGTTTTCCTTTACCGTGCGTGCTTCGTGTTTTTAGGTATTAGACAATTTACTTATGTCTCCAAAAACTCACATTGGTACATATCGGGATTGTTGGGGATTAAACTCAGTACCTCTTGTACGGTTATTAAAATGCTTTAAAAATAATACATCATGAATCAAGTAGCAACTAAAAATGATAAAATAAAAACTTTTTAAAAAAAATTAAACCGCCTTCAAAAAATTTACTCTAAAAAGCCAGAAATAAAATCTTTATTTCTTAATAAAATTGGAACCAACTAGGCATCTGATTTCGATTTCCTTGAAGTCGGCTCCAATGGCAAATTACCCTCTATTTTAATCTTAGCTATTAAATCTAGATTTCGAATGTTAGTTACTGAAACCTTTTACAAAGATATAAACCATTGGAGCCGACTTCAAGGAAATCGAAATCAGATGCCTAGTTGGTTCCAATTTTATTAAGAAAAAAAGATTTTATTTCTGGCTTTTTAGAATAAATTTTTTGAAGGTGGTTTAATTTTTTTTAAAAAGTTTTTATTATAAGTTGTGATTATTAGATAAGAAAGAAAATTATTATTCAATTTCACATCTAACGGATTCTAGGTAGGATGGAATCTTAAATATTTATCGAATGGTATTTACTTAAGATTCTATTCAATCTCAGTGTCGTTTTAACTGCCAGTAATATATGCTATCAAAAAAGAAACTCTTGTAAATTTTAAGTGGTAATAAACACTTTTGAAATAAACAGTTTCATGTTTGCGTAAACAGTAAATCAAAGAAAGTGTAACCACTCAACCGAGCCAAGATGAGCTCATTACTATTCCTTAGAAGTAACACAATCTGTAAACTTGAACTTGAAATTCAAGGATTTTCAAGATTATTAATTAACGAAACATTCTGTTAAGGATGAGGCAATATAATTTAAGTTTATACATAAGTATGTAAGAAATCTTGAATGTAGACATGGGTGTCCTTTTTACATAATACAGGTTGGTTGAAAAGTTTTGAAACCACAAAATCAGGGAATGTGTATTTTTTAATGAAACTGTTTTTGTATTTAATATATTTTCCAACAGCTTCAATACACTTATTCCAATGATTTTCCAGTTATTTTATACCATGTCTGTAATGTTTTCTCAGTAGCTCTGCAAAATATTGTTCCACGGCTGAAATAGTTTCTTCATTCGACAAAGAACACTTTTCACAAAAGAATAGTTAAACTTTTTTAAAGAGCTAATTGCCGGGAGGAGCCAAATCTGGTAAATACGGTGAGTTTTCAAGCAATGCTTACTTTAATTAGCAATTTAGCCAACGTCAACAAATTTGTGTCAACACCTGCATTGTCTTAGCGCAACATATTGTTTGCTTCTGTAAATCTAGGTAACTGCTTTTACTGTTATTCTATAACAAACAATTTTAAAAAACAAAGGCAAAAGCGATGACAATGGTGGATATCTTAATTATATCGCAATCACTAGCTAAATAGACGACTGTTTAACTGGCGAGAATGAGAGCAAGTCTCCAAATTTTTCTCGAATATCTAAGGCAGATTTCATTTTTGACCAAACAAATTATTCAAGATCTTCTTTACGATAGCGTTCGTATTTACATTTGTTATCAAAATTTACAAAAATTTTTGATGACAAGCAGCTTGACTAACCTTCAAAGATTTTAACAATTTTTATTGTTTTGTTAAGTGTAAAGTTTATTGTGAGTAACATTGTGTAACTGCAAAGAAAATGAAAAATAGGAAGAGGAAAGTTGCCCTTATTCCTATAATTAAAGCTGCTAAGGCTTTGTTAGTAAAACCAGACAAAACAAATATCGAAGACAAATATCGTTAGACTTTTTTGTTGTCTGTTGTTAAGATTAGCATCCTTGAATTCACTATAAAGTGCTAATTCGAAAATTTGGATGAAACCTTATGAAACAGCGACCTTGAATTATTTGGTGAAGTTCTTTACGAAAAAATTGTAGATGTTATACTGGTATTACTTGTAACACAAAACGTATTTTATTTTTAGATGTAATAAAAGAATTTTTTTAAATATTTTACAAGGCAATAAACTGTAAAAAACGGAACTTGCTATTTTATTCTTTCACGAAACCGTGATCAATCAATAGATACTTATTTTTGGATTAAAGTGCCTTCCTTCTTGATGCCGTTTTTTTGTGTCCATAGTATTTTTAAACCTGGTCCTTATCTAACGATTTTTATGTTTTTAAATTTTTGTTTTATTTTTCTAAGATATTAAAAAAATTCTTAAAATAGAAGTTTCTTTTTTATCTGCACTGTTCTTTCAGAATATTTGTGATTGGCTAATTGTATTTTTTAGAAAGTTTTTATAATTTCCCCGTGTTCTGCGTCTGTCATTCTCTTTGTCATTCCGAGGAATTTTGTAATCGAATTTAAACCTATTTCCCGACTACCTAGAGCTCTGAAATTTTTAGGGTGGCTAAGAACTGGATGAAAATGCATGTTTCAAGTGTGTTTAGGCATATACATAGATTTCGGAATTTATACTGAATTGATATTAAATATGATATAAGTTGTGTATAGATATTATTGGGGGCGGTGGGGTAGTGCAGTGAAGGGTGGGATGGATGCAGAAGCTTGAGTGGCTGACCGCAACTAGGCTTCTCGATTCCCCCGAATTGGTAAGACCCTGGTGTAATAGCCTCCCATAGGCACACCCCGGGCAACGGCAAGCTGGGAGAGGGCCTGATGTCCCTCCCTCATCTTACGGCTAATAATTACACAAACAACCCCAAGTGAAGGTGTGAGGTACCGTGCCGATGTACTAAATGGCCGACGGGGCACCGGGGCACCAGGCGAAACCCCCTTGTAAATAGCCTTACCTGATCATGCGGAGCTCTGATCAGGTGGACCATCCCTTCCCTGGCTTCTCGTGGGATTCATATGGACATGGAAGTGGAAAAACAAAAGGAAACGAAGCCAGAAGCCAAATGGCAGGTGGCGAAAGGAAAACGCCGGGAAGCTAAAGCCCAAAGGCAAGCTAAAAAGGCGAAGAGGCCAAAACCAGAAGCTGTAAGGCAGGTGTAAAAGGCAAAGGCCCAGAAACCACAAGCCGAAAGGCAAGCGGGAAAGGGCAGTCTAAAGGTCAATTCGGAGTAAGATATTGACCTGATGTCGACCGAGGAAGTCATCCAGGCACGACTATCGGGTACCTCAAAGAACAAGGTACGGGGACTTGGGAAGGAAGGTCTCGAATTCACCGAGGCAAAACGCTAGTTGATAAGAGACAACTTTAGGAAGTCTCTAGAAAAGGGTAAGACCGAAAATAAGGAGGAGAAGAAGGAGAAGCCAAAGCCTACAGCACAGGTAACTCCTAAGCAGAAAGGCCAACAGCCCAGCACCTCCCGAGGTACACTTTAAAAAAAGGAATATTGAGGGAAGGTCTTTTAAAGAGGCCTTGACAGCTCTAAGGGTGGCAGTTGTAGAAGCTGGTTACCCAGAAAAAAAAAGCTAGATCCTACAAGGTTTAAGGTAGTAGAATCAGCAATTAAGAATGCTTTGGAGGACATACCGGAAGACAGCCCTCAAGTGAGGTTGGACCAGTGCAAGATGAGGCCGGGTTTTCTGCTGGTCACATGTGCAGATAATGCGAGTGCACAATGGCTAAAGGATTTAGTTCCAAGTCTAAAACCCTGGGAAGGCGCAAGCCTCCAGGCCAAGGTCGGAACAGACATCCCAAAGCCGTGTAAATGCACCGTGCACATACCAGATAAGGATGGGGTAAGGCTCGATGCCGACCGCATCATTAGAAGATTAAAGGTCGGCAACCACAAGCTAAACACCGGGCTGTGGACGGTCTTTGGGAAAAGTCCAACAGACAAGGGACAGGTATGGACGTTCTCCATGAATAAGGAGTCCGTGGAGGCGCTAATAGCGCAGGACATGCTCACCCACTTTGGGATAGGGAAAATTAAATTCCGTCTAAAGGGGGATGAGCGTCCTGTGACTCAGGGAAGCCCAGAGTTGGAGGCAGGCTTAACGGCCCAACACGACAATGAGCCGCTCGAAGATGGGAGGACTACAGCCCCCTCCAGCAAAGGTCGCGTCATAACTGTGGAAGTGATCGCTGGGGAGAGTGAGTGTCAACCTTCCATGTAAATGTAGGTGCAGTCAGGGTCCTGCAGGCAAATCTCCAACATGCAACAGCTGCATAGCCCATAGAGAGAAGGCGTGGACGTAGCCCTCCTGCAGGAACCTCGGCTATACGGAGGCAGGTTCGTAGGCCTAAAACCACACCAAGGTGAGTTAATATATGACACAAAGGCTATAAGGCCTCGTGTCTGTATATGGTTTACTAAGACAGTTGGATGTAAGCTAATTCCGGTACTATGCACTGGGGATTTTGTTGCATCCATACTGTCAATATCCACGGAAGAAGGCATCAGAAGGCCAATGGTCTGTTCAGCGTACTTCCCTGGAGAAGACAGCGTTTGCCCTCCAGTCCACCTAATGGACATCATAAGCTACAGCCGGAGGAAAAACCTACCATTGATCGTGTGGGCCGACGCCAATGCTCATTACATAGCGTGGGGTAGCACGGACGTCAACCCTAGAGGTGAGTATCTATTACAATTTATACTTAGTAATAGCTTACAGATATTAAACAGAGGCAAAAAGCCAACGTTTGTAACAGTTTCGCGCAGGGAGGTCCTTGATATGACCCTCCGCACAAACAACATCTACGACAAGATTGAAAACTGGCATGTCTCGGACGAGCCGTCTGGGTCGGATCACACGCATGTGAGGTTCCATATTGTTACCCCCAAAATTATTGAGACCACGTTCAGAAATCCACGGAGAATGAAATGGGAGGACTATGTAAATTCCCTCAATGAAAATCTCGAGGACAGAACGGTGTCACTAAGAGATGTGTCTGGTTTGGACCGGGAGGTGGACATGGTAAGCGAGGCTATTGTGTTGGCTTATCGTAAAAGCTGCCCGGAACAGACAAGAAAGTACACAAAAAACACTCCCTGGTGAAACAAACACCTACAGAAGCTTAGGGCTCAGGTGAGAAGGCTGTTTAATAAAGCCAAAACCGTTCATAACTAGGAAGAGTATCGACAAAAGTTAACGCTGTACAATAAAGAAATCCGAAAAGCCAGAAGAGACTCCTGGAGGAGGTTCTGCGAGGAAGTCCAAACGACCCCCGCATGTTCAAGAATCCACAAGGTCCTGGCTAAGGATGGTACAGCGAAAGAGGTCGGCCTTCTCAAAAAGGAGGACGGATCATACAGCAAAACGTAGGGGGAAAGTTTAAGAATGCTAACATTGGCACACTTTCCTGGCTCACGGTTTATGGAAGCGGGAACGGATAGCGCAGGCCACGGTCAAAGGCCAGCAAGGCCATCAAGGGATGACTGGAAGCTAGCTACCGAAATAACCAGACCTGCAAAAATCAGATGGGCTATCAGCACATTCCGTCCATTCAAAACACCGGGAATGGATGGAATATACCCAGCCTTACTCCAGAAGGGGCTGCAAGTAATTATAACACATCTGTGTAAAATCTTTAAGGCTTGTTTGGCCCATAGATTTATACCAGCTGTGTGGCAGAAGGTGGAAATCTTATATCTCCCTAAAGTGGGGAGGATGACGGACCAAACAACCAAGTCATACAGACCAATATCGTCATTCGTAGCAAAAACGCTGGAGAAACTGGTCGATAGATATATAAGGGACAAAATCTTAACGGTGAATCCATTAAGTGATCGTCAATATGCATACCAGCAGGGAAAATCCACAGACCTAGCGCTGGATGACTTAAACAGGCTATTATCAAAGTCAACTGAAGACAAAGAAGTAGCCCTAGTGGCGTTTATTGACATCGAAGGAGCCTTTAGTAATGTGGGATCCGAGTCAGTGAGCGACGCACTTTCAAGGAGAGGAGTCCCTCCACTAATATGCCAATGGGTGTATGCCAACCTAACGCATAGGATTGTAGTGTCCAAGTTAGGTGAGGCGTCCATTGAGGCAACAGTGGGAAGGAGCTGTCCGCAGGGAGGGGTACTGTCGCCTCTGCTGTGGTCAGCACTTGTGGATGACCTCCTTAAGAAACTTCTCAATAAAGGCCTTCACTGCTTAGGTTTCGCAGATGATATGGCCATAATCATTCAGGGGAAGTTTCTGGGCACAGTCTCAGAGCGGATGCAGTCCGCAATGAATATGGTGTACAAGTGGTGCAAGGATGAAGGCCTAACAGTCAATCCACAAAAAGCATCAGTTGTCCCTTTCACTAATAAAAGAGTGTTAAAAGGCTTAAAACCAATAACGCTTAATAACGTGCTGGTTCCAATGGTTACAGAAGCCAAATACCTGGGTGTGGTGTTTGACCAGAGGCTATCATGGAAGCAGCACATTTAAAAGGTCACACATAAAGCTACAATAGCCCTTGGTAGGTGTAGACAATTCTGTGGCAAGAACTGGGAATTGAACCCCAAAATGAACCTTGTATACACAAGTTATTAGACCAACGTTAACCTATGGTTCGGTGGTGTGGTGGAGTAGAACGCAGCAGTCCGGGGTGATCAGGCAAGTGGAAAGCATTCAAAGGCAGGCGTGTCTGAATGTTACAGGTGCCATGGGAACCGCCCCAACGGACGCACTACAGGATCTATTTAACCTACCACCATTGCACATTTACATTCAGGGCGAGGCTATGGCAACTGCTCACAGACTGCTACAAGGCCAGGCCCCCATTACCTTATTAAAAGGCAAAAAGCAAGCAGAGTTATACAATAGGGTTAAGGCAGATCAAATCATGAGCATGCCTTAGGACAGGATAGTCCCCAGGTATAACATTGTGAGAAACTTTCGAGTAGAAATACTGGAAAGTTACTTATGGAACAATGGCCCTCCAATCCAAGGAGAGTCAATTTGGTATACCGATGGCTCAAAAACTGAGAAAGGCACAGGGTCAGGTATATACAGTAGAGGACACAGGATAAAAGTCCAACTAAGTCTAGTCCTCTTATAAAGGGAACTGCCTGTGGCAACAGTAACTCAAGGAATTTAGGACACCTGAATTCTAGCCTTTCTGAGGATCAGCGGGATGCTGATTTTCAGCTAAACAAACTAAAGTCCTGCAAGCACGGGTGCATGTAAGGACTCTTGGTGCCGAACCTGGTCACAATATTTCCACAGGAAGCAGTGCTCAAACATGGGGCTCCATAGGTGAGACCATGCCAGGTTACTTAGATTAGATTAGATAAAGTCTAGGTGCGTATGCCACAGTGTTTCAGGCTGAAGTAATGGCCATACAACACTGTGCAGCGAAGATCGTAAGTCAGGGTATAACGGGTAAAACCGTAGTCATATACTCAGACAACCAAGCAGCTCTAAAGGCGATAGTCTCAGCAAAAATAAGCTTACAGCTGGTATGGGACTGCGTTGGGGCCCTCACACATGCCGCAAGTCAAAATTCTCTGACACTGGCATGGATACCAGGACACTCAGGGTTTCGAGGCAATGAGTAGGCTGACGAATTGGCCCGTGCGGGAGCTAATACCCCAATGATTGGCCCGGAACCATTCGGCGGAGTTGCTGACACATTTAGAAAGGCAGCCATTGAGAAATTAAGGCTAGAGAAGGCCCAGGAGTGGTGGGAAAAATCACCGGGTCAAAGTCTTCATAAAGGGACACTCGGCGAAGTTTACTGCAGAGCTGCTATCACAAAGGCGAAACGATGTCAGAATGATTGTCAGTCTCTTGACAGGACATTGTAGGCTCAAGAAACACATGAGTCAGTTGAACTTAGCAGATGAAGACATCTGTTGATACTGCCAAGAGGAGGAGGAGACCGCATTTCATGTCCTATGCCAATGCGAAGGCCTTGCAAGGACGCGGTATCAAGTTATGCGGAGTGGCCACTGTCAAGGCTATTAAGTCTCATTAAGAGGGCAGGGCTGGACAAGGTTCTCTTATCCTATTCTTGAGATAATGGGTGGTCACAATAGATCTGCAAAGGTCGCAGTGATACAGGCTAACAGCCAACCCAATACACATCTAATCTAATCTAATAGATATTATCATTTTCAAAGTTTTTAAATAAGTTGTTCGTAGCCTATTTGGATAAGCAGCGGATGAGTCCAGTTGTGACAGTTCTGTTATGTAATCATAATGGGATGGATTACGCGAGAGAGAATTTTTTTTTTGTTCTACTGTAAAAACAGTAGTTATTTTAATAAAATAAACTAATTTAGAAAATTTTTAGAAAGTTTTTTAGATTGTACTGTGGACTATGCCGTAATCTATCTTGGTAAAGCACTATTTGCCAAGATACAGGTTGCGCTTAGTAATATTTTAAATTAATTTATTAGTAGTTATATGACTTATAGATCACCAAAAACAAACTTTCTACTATAAAAAGTTCTTTTCTTTTTAATTGTGATTATTTATGAAATAATTTCTTACTTCTTTATATTTTTTAAGTTTGACAGTAAATGATGTAAAATATACCACCAGTATACTCTTAGTTACAATACGTAATAGTGTAACCTCTTTTTTCCTTATGATGTTAAATGCTCGTTTTATAGAGGTTAACCAATGCGAACGGCACTCAGGGGGCAGGAGGAGAGCGAGCGTGGATTCGAACGAGCTAGATGATACAGTATTGGAAAGATATAAAGGGATATATTTGCTAGAAGAATAAAAGATAAAAGAAATTAAAAGGGACTAAAGAGAAAATGAATGAAATGATGGAAAAGGGAAAAGGAATATGGGCGCCACTTATTTTTTTTATCTTAAGGATGGGAAAATACAAGAAACCCAGATGAAAAACAAATTAACTATGTATGTTGGATAAGATAATTTATCAGCTGTTGTGGATAAAGTTAAAATTACACACTCTAATTGGTAAAACTAGAAAGATAAAGTTATACTTACTTTTCTTTTACTCATCCTTATGGTTATAGTTCTCTTAGTGAGATAGAAATGTTTTCATAAATCAAAATTTATACTTTAGATACGGCTCGTTCTTTTCAGTGATTAAAACAGATCAGAATAACTTACACCAGGTCGGAAAGAAAACATATAGTTAAACAATAAACAATATTTATTACTCAAGGTGGTAATAAGTCAGATGTACAAGAAATGGAACAATAAACATATAAAATACCAACAGTCTAAATATGATATCACATTGTTAAACACATTAGTGTTTAATCATACAGATAACTAATACTACACATCCAATAACAGCTAAGTAATATTGTATTGTTATTTTTTGTGTACCAAATTAAGCAAAACGTGAAATAAAAGAGATTAAAGTGTGATAAAATGTTAAATGAAAAAATACTAAATCCCCTTTAGCTTAAAATTTTAACTCGAGTTAAAAAAAGATGGAATACCATATAACAGTTTAAGTTTAGTAATTAAACATATGAGAGATATTGAGAGATACAAAAATTTATCAATAAAATGCGTTACAAAAAAACTAAATCACACCCTGTACACCGCAACCACTGCTGATTTAATCAGGTGTTACATAGGTATAACTACAAGTGAACGGAGCTTTTTAACCTTTTCACTTAATTCACGGATCCCGGTTTTTTCATGAACTGAGTGATTTACGGTCGTTTACGAACACTAAATACATTACTTCTCCATACGTGGATAGTTATTATGTAGTGAACAATTAAATCCAATATCCAAAGAAATAAATGGTACCAGGTCTTCTCTTGTAGGAAAGCAATACCTAGTAATAATTCAAAAAAACAGTTTGGTTCCTAGGTAGTATAATTAGGTACAAACCTAATTTCGGCAATGCGGCAAAATTCAGCTACTTATAAGCCTCAAACATCGGTAATTATCGATAACTTTTCATCAGAACATTTAACTATCACTAATAAACTGACTTTAACTTAATTAGAAACGCTAACAGACTTCATTTTAAGCGTCTCAAGGTGAAAAACCGCCAAAACTGGAAATAACGTTGACAGAGAAACTATTACTACTGCTGTTCCGCCCTAACTGACTCGAAAAAAACCGTTGCTACCCCTTTAATAGCGTCCTCTCTCTTCTGAACACGCCATTTTATTGGTCAATCATGATGTCAGACTGTATTTGGCCGTTAAAATCTCACGTTCAGGAATCTATTTTATCACGTAGGCAAATATATTCGTTATATCTTAGATATTATACACGGATTCGAGTACAGGGTGGTAATAAGTAAAAAAAATGATTAAAAAGAAATTTTATCATTCAGGTTTTTTAAGAATGCTACAATAGAAAACCAAAAGTGCCGCGTCCCTGCCACATTTCTGGTTTCTACTATGAATTTCTAAATAATATATGAACCTTCGTCCTGTTGATAAGAATAAATAAAATTTAAAATTGTTTATAAACTACCAGAACGGAAAGTGCAGTAGACATGTTGTGGAAATAAATAAATTCAGTGAATTTCCTATGGAAATCAGTCATACTTAAAAGTGTCTGATCCTTAAAAATATACTGGGCATTGTTTAATATTTTTTTGATTTTTTCAATTTTTTTCTACTTACTTTTTTTGCTTACCTATTTTTTATTGTCTTTTTTTTTAATTTTTCTTTTCATGATTTTTGACATTTTTATAACCATTTTCAAAAATGTTTATCAGTTTTTTGAATTTTATAGGGTTTTAATTTTCAACAATTTATTTAGATTGTTCCGAATTTCTTACAATCTCAAAATTTTTTGAAGATATTAAAGATTTCTTTATGATGTTAAACATTTTTTTATTCACTTTCAAAAATTTTTCATGTTTGTAAACATTTTTTTGTGATTTTAAACAACTTTTTATGCAAATATTAAATTAAATGTTGCATTTATGTGTGACATGGACGAAATTTAAACAAAAAAAAATTAAAAATTTAACATATCGCATACTTACACTACCTAACAATATAATTGAGGTTAAATTAATAATTTGTTGAACTAACACGTGAAGATAACCCTTTAAGTATAAAATTTTACAATCGCAATAAAAAAAATTAGCTTATAATGTAGATTCAAAGCTATTCTATCTTTTAAGTTACAACAAATAACACATATCAACAAAAATTTCATTGAATCGTTTCAGTTGTTTTGGAGAAAAGCTCAGACGAACATCGTGACATGAGCTTTTCATACATAAAGATATTAAATTCCTTTAAATTCTGAGATCAGATTTTTGTCTACGAAAAAAAGTTTTTGTAGATATGTAGAAAAAAACGCAACAAATAATAAAGAAAATGAAACTCACTTGAAATCTACACGCAAATGCCTGAAGAAAAGGCTATGCTGTAGTGAAATAAATTAATGTAGGTTGATAGTTATAGTTTTGTTTTTATTAATGTTATATATTATGGATCTACACTTATTATCGGCTAAATCAATTTAACATAAAAACGTAACTCTTAAATTTTTCGCTTAAACAAATATTTTAATTTATCAAAAGTTTGGGTAAATCAATTTTTTTATATTCTGCGAAATAGTATTGCTGTTAAATTCCTTTTTTCAATTTCTCTAATTAGTAATTTTTTAAAAGATACATAAGCGAAAAATAATACTTTCGGTTTCTTCGGCTTTAAAAGGATTTAAAGCTTATTGTATATAGAAAAACATGCAACTCGTTTGCTTTTTCCCACAATGTTACACGTTTCTAATTTACTGTTCAATTCAATGGTCACTTGCTTCAAACGTTAATACCTTTTTAGATATCCACTTGGCTTAAATAGAGTTGAGTCATGAATACTAATTGAATTCGATTATGTTGTGTGGAGTTTTATATTACATTTTTTTCCGCTATAAATAAACCTGGAACCGAGAGTAAGATGGCTCTTTAAATAAAATATTTAATATCAGATTGTATATAGTATTTAATGAAAATGGTTAATAGTAAATCAACAAACCCCCCTGAGTTTCAATTCGTGATAATATGGTTGTAAATTTAAGAGACCACCCGGTTACTGACCGGTAGTGCACACCAAAAACAGTTACTGCCTAAAATGGTAAACCAGATCACTAATGTGCTACTGTTATTACACCAGCGAAGCAATTTTTTTAATTTTAATTGTCTTAAATGAAGTATATAACGGTCGAAAATGATGCTATGGTATGGCATATATGTATTGCCAAATTGATATATGAGTCGAACAAATCCAAATCTGTAATGTAAATTAAGCTGGACACACATAAAATATAATTTAAATGATAATTTTCAAACACAATTCTTTTTTCACCTTAAAAACTAATCTGGTAAATTTTTTTTTCTGAAAAACGATAATTTATAAGGTTATTTTATTTGTTATAAATTAATATATTCATTAATTTATAAATTAACATATTTATTTATTTTTACATTTATTTATTTATTTATTTATTTATTTATTTATTTATTTATTTATTTATTTATTTATTTATTTATTTATTTATTTATTTATTTATTTATTTATTTATTTATTTATTTATTTATTTATTTATTTATTTATTTATTTATTTATTTATTTATTAAGTTATATACCATTTAATTTACTGTTTCGCAGGTAGCATCACGTTTAATTCAATGGTGGGGGCATTTCGTCGCAGATTCTTGGATTCTCTTTGTTTTTCAGTCAATAATGCGACATAACTACGTTTCAGACGCGTTGCATTTCGTTTTTATTTTAATTTATAGTGTGTCTAAGAGGTCATTGAATCAGGACCTTATTTTATTCTAATTTTTAAAGATGAATTTCTCGAAGGCATGATAAATTCTCATAAATACAAAGACTCGTTGGAGGAGGAGAGCGGAGAAAAGTGGATGCCATTGATCAACCAATTTTTCAACAAAATTCGGCTTCTTGTCACGTCTCCAAGATTATGACGAAATATTTCAAGGTCAAGAATATACCATGCCTTGAGTGGCCAGGAAACTCACTGGATCTCAATCTAATTGAAAATCTGTGGACAATTGTAAAAGCTAGACTACGCAAAATGGATTGCACAAAAAAAAAGAAAAATTGATAGAGGCTTTTATCCAAATATAGTTTCGGCATCCGGAAAACACAAAAAACTGTAAAAAGCTTGTTGACTCGATGCCAGAACACATTTAATATTCAAACAATGTTTATTGTATTGGTTATTATATTTTATTCGTCCATTAAAAAATAAATGTTGATTTTCTAAATTTTACAACTGTGTTCACATTAATTCCCACAGTATTGTACTGTATTTATTATTTACTTATTTATTTGTATAATTAGTAGTACCATACCTTACAGGTAAAAAGCCCAATTACAAAGCAGAAATTTAGTATATCTTGTGAGTACGAGATAATTAGATATATACCAATAGCACTAACACAATAAATTATATTTCAATGTTTATTGTATTGGTTATTCTATTTTATTCGTCTATTAAAAATAAATGTTGATTTTCTGAATTTTACACCTGTGTTCACATTAATTTGCACAGTACTGTACTGTATTTATTATATACTTATTTATTTGTATAATTAGTAGTACCATACCTTACAGGTAAAAAGCCCAATTACAAAGCAGAAATTTAGTGTATCTTGTGAGATACATACGAGATAATTAGATAAATACCAATAGCACTAACACAATAAATTATATTTCTCAAGAGATAAGTAGAAAAACAAAACACGATCGACGTTTTAAAAATTGAGATAGCAAGTTGCGGTTTAAATTATGTGATAGGTAATCCGATCTAAATTATAAACTCGTTTATATTTCGCAAATATCTTAATAATAACCGAAATATAGCGATTATACTGAAATAAACAAAACGATTTTTTTAAAACTTGAGATTGAAGTAATCAATTAATCACTTAAGCAAGCAAAAACCAAATTTAAAAAATCTTCAGGGTGTTCCATCCGACCATCCTTTATAATTCAAAATAATCTTAATATGTGACGTTTTGTAATACCTACACATCTTTTATGTTAATCACTTTGTAACATCACTTTTAAAATAATAGATAAATTAGGCTTTACCATACAAATGAGACATAATACCTACGCTAATTGAAAAATCCACTAGAAAACTCCACAGATAATAAAAACTCGAAAGGAGAGTAAGTGTTTTTTTGCAATCCGATTTCTTGTAAGTATACATTCTATTTATTAATACTCACTATAAGCTAAATATTGGGAGACTTAGAATTTTAAGCTATAAAAATTATTTTTTAAGTTTATAGCTTTAATGTGAAAACAATGTTTCGCCCGTCACTGTTTTGTCCGGCGCTGTTTTGGGTCGGCGCTGCTTTGGGTCGGAGCTGTTTTGGGCCGGCGCTGTTGTGTCTCGCGCTGTTTCGGCGGCGCTCTTATGGCCGCGCTGTATTATCCTAGACCCGTTTTTTTCCAATGAAATCAGAATTATTTAGAAAAAATGTCTATTTTTCTTAGTTTTATAGTTGCAGCCATTTAAACAATTATATTGTTAATAACAATATCCCGACTATTTGTCGAACAGTTGTCCAAATTTGTAATAAGTCGGTTAAAATACATAAAAAACACTTGGGTAATGCCATGTCTTCCAAGTTACAGGACGGTGTATGGTATACTAGACGCTGACTTTGCTTGACTAGCAAGGTCTAGAACATTTAAATTACAAGATCATCAATATTTTTTATATAAATTCTCAATCAATATAAATTAATTTTTAGTCTAATATAATTCCATATTTTTGTGCATTAACTGTGTTAGTTTAAAAATAATTTTTTTAAAAAGTGTTTTGTGATTTTAGAATTCTCATAATGCTAACGAAAACGTACCTGGCGCCTGTACTATTAATGTTTGTTGGTTTAAAACAGGCATCTTTCAAATGTGATAGTTGCGTCAAGGAGTCCAGTAATTAATTATAACTAGTTTTGTGTGTATAGTATTAGTATTATTATTTGTTACGTTCATATACAATATAAATGTTTTGTTTTGTGTTAAAGATCTGTACTTTTTCTTCGTAATTTTACAAGATTGTAATGACTATTTTATATAGTTATTTGTTTTTTATTTTTGCAATATTCAATAGCTTTTTACTATTTTATATTTTTTTATTAATAATTACAATACCTAAAAATATATAAGATTTAAATAAAAATTAATTATTAAAAAATCAATGTAAAAATAACAAATCACTATTTTAGTTAATACACGTTACAACTCAACAACTCTTTTTTTATACAAATAGCCCAGGCTGTAGGGGCAAATAAGGATGTTTTTGCGCTGTAATTCAGGAATTAATGTGACCTGGTCTGCATTATAAAGGAAGACATGAAGAGCAATCCCCCAATTCATTTAACAGAAAATTTTTGGTTATTATTTATTTATGAGCTTTCGTAGGGGAAAAATACGTATTTTTTAACCGACTTCAAAAAAGGAGAAGGTTATCAATTCGACCATATTTATTTTTTATTTTTTTTTATGGATGTTACCGAATATTTTCGGTATTTATAACCCGATTTTAAAAATTCTTTTTGCATTCAAAAGAGTAGAGTGTCCCATTGGTCCCATAAAAATTTGGTTAAGGTCTGGTCATCAATGTGAAAGATATTCAAGGAAATAAGGAGAAGGGTCTCAGTTTGACCATATTTTTTTATATATGTTACTGAATATTTCCGGTACTTATAATCCGATTTGAAAAAATCTTTTTGCATTCAAAAGAGTAGAGTGTCTGTGTGGTCCCATAGAAATTTAATTAGGGTCCGGTTATCAATGTGGAAGATATTCCAAGAAATACCACAAAAATTAGCATTTCAGCGAATATCTCCGGTATTATAATCCCATTTTTAAAAATTCTTTTTGCATTCAAAAGAGTAGAGTGTCCCATTGGTCCCAAAGAAATTTGGTTAAGGTCTGGTCATCAATGTAAAAGATATTCCAGGAAATAAGGAGAAGGGTCTCAGTTTGACCATATTTTTAGTAGATTTATATCTACTATTCAGCTGGTTCGCAGGTCACGACTTCGGGAAAATTTCACTACAGTTTTTCGTTTTGGGCCCCCCTGACCTCAAAAACACCTTCCGTTCAAAAGTTTATATATATATATATATATATATATATGTATAGTTCCGATATAACGAAATCTGTGGACACGATAGCGGTCGCATTTCTTAACGGATCGAAATGAAATTTGGTACAAAAATCAACCCTAGTAGAACCGAATGTTGGATATATATTGGCGCAACCTCGCGCCAAGATTGGAATCTTGGCGCTATATTGGTGCACAATATCAATATTCAGCCAATATTGGGCCAATATTGATAATGAATATACCGCCAAGATTCGGTTGCGAATGTTGGCCAGACATTGGTGCAATATTGATCAATATTGCCAATATATAACCAATATTGGATATATATAGGCTGCAGTTTTTTTTGTAATATTGCCTTGGCATTGGCAACCAATATTGGTGGAATATTGGCTAAATATTGGTTAAGCGAAATATTGATAAACCAATGAACTGCCAATAATGGGCCTATATTGCGATCAATATAAACCCAATATTGTGACACAATATTATGTACAGATTGGCAAGCCAACGTTTGGCCAATATAACTAGAGAACATTTTCAACAATATTGGCGGTTATGTATAAAACCGTATTGTATCCAATATTGGTTTAAAATGGACGTTTTATATTGGCCGTTATTGGGAACCAATATTGGCGGAATATTGGCTAAATATTGGTTGAACAAAATATTGATGAACCAACGAACTTTCTATATTGCGCCTACATTGCGACCCAATATTGTGACAATATTATGTATACATTGGCAAGCCAACGTTTGATCAATATTACTATAAAGACTATTTTCAACAATATTGGTGGTTATGTATAAAACTGTATTGTAGCCAATATTGGTTTAAAATGGACGTTTTATATTGGCCGTTATTGGGAACAAATATTGGCGGAATATTGGCTAAATATTGGTTGAACAAAATATTGATGAACCAACGAACTTCCTATATTGCGCCTACATTGCGACCCAATATTGTGACAATATTATGTATACATTGGCAAGCCAACGTTTGGCCAATATTACTATAAAGACTATTTTCAACAATATTGGTGGTTATGTATAAAACCGTATTGTAGCCAATATTGGTTTAAAATGGAAATTTTATATTGGAATCAATATTGGCAAGATATTGGCTAAATATTGGTGAAACAAAATATTGATAAACCAACGAACTTTCTATATTGCGCCTACATTGCGACCCAATATTATACCTCCAATTGAGATAAAGGACTACTTGCAAACACATTTTATTACAATTTAAAGATTATTTATAATTCAGGTATAATAAAGCATGCGGTGCCGTTTCCGTTAAAAGCAAAATTTACCAATAATTATTACAAAAAATTAAATATTATTAAAGATATATACTTTCAATAACGACTATGATCCAAATTCAATAGACAATATTATAAGTGAAAAAAATGTAGGTACAATCAAATGTTGGAACGAGCACCTATTTCCTTGGGATAACAATAAATAAATTTAAAAGTTTAATTTATATTGGAAATCCATCAATTAAAATAATAGTTATTTATGCAACTAGTGCGTAAAGTGACTTTTATTGACGAATGTGAAGGTTGTCGCATGAGCCGCAGGTGAATGCGACAATCACATGAGTCAAAAAAGGAACCTTTACGCACGAGTTGCATACAATATTTTTTCTACAACCGAATATTTTTACACGAAAAACAAGTATAGGTCTGATTTTTTTTACGCACTAGTGCGAAAAAATTTTGTACGGAACTCGGTATGAAACGCCATTTTGTTTAACTCGTGTTCAAAGTTATTTTCAATCGAACATTTTATTTAATTTAAAAATAATACAAAATAAAAACAAAAGAAATTATTGTTTTTATTTTTTAAATAAGCAACTATTTTATGGTATTTTGAAATATCAATATTATTTTTAATTGTTAGAGTAGATTTTAACATGAAGTACACAGACCAGGTAGTTTAGTATTTGGTTTTAAATCTTTTAATTATTCAGAGAAATATGCCGACAGGACATTTTTTGAATATTTTGTAATGTTTTTACTGCTACACACACAATAATTTAATAATTAAATATATTTACACAAATAAATAATAAAAAAAAAAATTTCCCTACCCGGAATTGAACCCGAGCCATCTAGGTGGAAGGTATACACTTTAGACCCTCGGCCAATATCATACGTAAAATTTTTTGCATAATCTTATTTAAGACAGTGCTTTTTTACTTGTTTTAAATAGTGAAAAAAAAAACTTTTTTTTCACTGGTGAAAAAAAGTAAAACTTTATTTGCCTTAAACCGTGCGTAAAGGTAATATCAATTGGAGATTATAATGATCTTATATTTCCGGTCATAGGTATAATACAGACAATATTTTATGAATTTACAGCATTGCCACATTATACCTAGGTACTTCGTGGGCGTTGTCATTGAAATTAAAAGTTTTTTTTATTTTTAATGGTTATTTCATTGCCCCAATCGCTATGTTTTATGAAACTAGACGTAGGTAGGTAGGTATTGAAGAAACTCTCAGTTTCTGTATTCAAAAACTGTCAGTTCTCATGCATTCAACATTTAACAGATCTAGGTATATTAAGTTTCTACCTATTTATGACCCGTATATACCTACCGACAAACGCAGAAGATTTACATCTATAATTTCTCAGCAATGATATGTTATTAACTTACAACCTACCTAGGTACATACAATTTGAAAGAAATCAGTTTGCAAAAAGCATGTCTTAGTTCAAACTTCATTCATAAGTGTATAGAAAATAATGTAGGTAGACAAAAAAATTATAGGTATAATGGATATTTATTTAATTTTCATCGAAGGTGGCAACACTGTTTAAACAAAATAATCTCAGATAATGCAGTTATTTTGAAATCGCAATGTTGCCAGAGATGTTGTAGGCACAACTTTGCATTAGATAAAATCCTTATATAAAAAATATTTTGAATGATACGATGATTAATAAAACTTAATCTGAATGTTTCATACCTTATTCGTAAATTTACGTCCAAATAACTCTCACACAAAGTTTGTTAATTTTACTACATTTGTGGTAAGTAGAATCAATTGATCTGCTACGAATTTTTATTTCGTCTGGTACGGCAACAGTGTGTGTATTCGAGCATGGTCGGTCGGTGTCGGCTACCTATGGCTATGAGTTAGTTACAGAATTATTATTGCCTGTTAAAATTGTTAAAAGGTTTTTGTTTTAATTTTCCTTCATTGGAGTTCTATTTTGAGTATTGAAGCGTTTTTGGGTCCGTACAATTTTGGTTAAATTAGACAAAACAGTTCGTGAAGTTCGTGTGTTAGTGAATATGGATACTTCGAGTATACGGTAAGTAAATACAGTTTTAAACCTTTCTTTAGATACGCCATGCGCCATATTGTGTACGAAAAATTGCGCGATTTAGTATCGCTGAATATGAAGGGTAGGAGCTATTTTATAAAAGATTTTTGTCTAATATCGGCCTTGGGTACATTAGTACAAACTGAATCTATATATAGTAGGTAAACCCGGCAAGATAAAAAGTTGGTTATTAGGTACATGTTATTTACGTAAATTTACTAGAAAGACACGATACGATATTAAATATAACATATACAGTGTGCTGGAACACGAAAATGAAAATATATTTCCAAACAACTGCTGAATGCTCATTTTCTATTTTTGGATTCAATTAGTAGGTAACGTTTGCTATTATTAATTATTGTTGATATAGAGTGATTAAAAAAATATATGATTTTTTTCCTCTTACAAACAGGCTGAGAAGTTTATTTCTGACGTAAAGACGTAAATAGACACCAGTTAAGATTTGAGCTCTTAAAACTAAGATATTCATGATCGCATTTCTTTAATACCCATAAAAGTACAGAGTTGGGTATCTTTGCTAAAAAAAAGTATTTGAAATGCAAAATGCTTTTATAAAACTTATTTGGAATGCTAAATGGAAAATGCTTTTTTCAAAATCATGCAAAATGCAAAATAGAAAATAGCTATTTGAAATAAAAACAAAAATTATTTTTAGAAGATTTATTAAATAATATATTCATAGAAAAAATACGAAAAATATACAAGTTGATCAAAATTTTATAGTAATATTATAAACAATTTTTGTTTACTTTTAATAAAACTAGTTTCTCAAAGTTGGAATCTATTAAATTGCCTCTTTTAGCTGTCATAATCATTCCGTCAGATGAGAACAGCCTTTTCACTGGCGTAGACGTGCACAAACATGTGTTATATTTATAAAATAACTTTTTTATATTCGGGAAAGTTTCTAACATATTAATATTTACATTTTTTGAGGCCAAATATTGGATTGCTTCTAATTCCAAACTATTTTTTTCGCCTAGTGCATCAGTATATTCATTATCGTCAAACATATAATAATTACCTATCAGTTTTTTTTTGGTTTTGCAGTTATTATTTTGCCTAAATTAACATTGTTACTATTCTGCGTCTTTAATTCATTAACAAGGAGATTATTTAAATTTACATGAGAAAAAGCCATTACAATTACATCTTTGATTTTTTTAAAATAATTTTATTCGACTATAAAGTTATTAAATAAAATATAGAAACAAAATCTGTATGGGAGGGTTATAATATTTCTTATAAGAATAACAATTTTCCTTGCTAAAAAATTGAGAAATTTATTTAAGAGACTCTAATTTATATTATGTATATGTAATCAGCAACTCTTATTTCAATATTTTTAATTTCAATACAAAGCTTATCAAATGTAAATTTGTTGATTATTAAAAGCAATAAAAGCTTAATTTTGTATAAGTATTTTTTTTCTTGGGTCTATTATAAAATTTTTAAATAAAAATTCATTTATTGTAGATATAATAATGCAACTATAACAAAAACAGGATGTAAATACAATAAGCGGTTTTTATAATCCATTTACCTGCTACCTGCCCTATACCGAAAATAAACATTAAACTAAAAATGAATACAAAATAGGTAATATATTGGTCCTATATTAAATAGGTCTTGGAAAAACCGATGAGAGTAGCAAAACAAAACATTTCATGTAGTCTGGCAAATCTATTTTTTATAATTCACGTTCACAAAGTTTCTATTTCGACACTAAAAACAGTATCGAAATAGATTCATTGTAACACTGTTTTTGGTAACTTTTTGTTTTACACAATTGGTTGCACTGCACTGATTTTCAACGAAAGAGTTCAGGTAGTAAATCAAGAAGTATGTTGTAGTAAATTATTAACTACATTATCAGCGTTATTGCTAAATTCGGAATATTTTATACAAATTTGACAAACATGCTAATTTAAAATCATTAAATCTGACAATTGTCAAAACTGTCAAGATTGCCAACATAAATAAATATTTCGAAAAACTCTCATTTTTTTTTATACTTTTAAAAGTTCATCATAAAAAATAGTATGTAACACTCGAATTACAATGACGGTTTGTAGTACTCGTTCTTGAACTCGTACTACGAAACCTCTGTCATTGTAACACTTGTATTACAATATACTATTTAATACTTGTATTCAAAATGGATTTCTACAAAATTTTTCATTTAAAATGCAAAATACAAATGGATTTTAAAAAAGCATTTGAATTACAAAATAGAAAATGCCATTTTGTATTTTAAATTGGTATATTTCAATTACTTTTATTTGAAATACTTAGGTACCCAACTCTGTAAAAGTAACATACGAAAAGATATTTTTGCTGCTTCTAATTTTTATACAGTTCAAAAGACTTACCTATTGGCTAATGAGTGGCTTTATTGATCTTTATAGAAAATTAAACGCTTTACAAAAAGTACTGATAACATTTTTTCATCAAGTTACGCGCTCAAAAATGTTCAAGTTGACCTCTGATGTATGTAGACCAATGATTTTTTTGTTATATGTAGATTGAGAGACTATTGCACCTACCTGCATGTCCACTACTTCGAAGAAAAATATTATACAGATCAGTTGGTTGTTCCTCCAAACATGGAGAAAGAAATTTTTAGAACTATGCAGTTGCAGGGTGGACATTGCTACAAGTAAGTAAAAACCAGGAGATGCAATAAGTTTGTAGCCTGCTCAATGAAATTTGCACATAGAAGAAATTTGGGTACTGTGCTACTGCCAATATATGTTTAACAGCTGATTGTTTCAATGGTAATGCTCAATTCGGACAGTAGCTTTTACTGTTATTGCAGGTATATAAATAGCTAACAATGATTTTATTTTCAGATTTTGTGGAGAAGGTATCCAATGTTATGGAAAGTAACTTGGGAAAAATACTTGGTGGCATTCAATATGGACTAAGGGGTCTGCGTGAACAATTGTCAACTTCGAACATAGCTATAGCGAAAAGTAATATTCCACAAGAAGATGTTGAAATAGCTTCAATATTACCCATGCAGTCTGAAGAAAATCTTCAGGATGTTGAATTGAAGCTTCAAAATCATGAATTTTTCCAAAAAGTAGTGAGTATATTTTGTGGAGTATACATACAACTGAATTCGATTATGATGTTACTTCAATAATTATGAATTCTTTCTTTGTTGTGTTTTAGCTTGCTTTTGTCTCACTTGTTGGAGGAAAAGACATGCACAACCTAATTTCCAATATATTGCGAAAAACGTTGTCTAAGGAACTCAGTCTCTAAAAAAGGAGTGTCGGTAGAAAAGGAAAGAAAATTTTTTCGAACTTACAGCACTACAAAGGTTATATCGGCAGCTGTTAAAACACATTACAACGACGTAGATGATATTGTTATACTAAAAAGAATTTCGTTATTACTGGCAACATCTGGTGATCGTGATGGAGGCAGAAGAACGAGATCAACGAAAGAACATGGTAAGTTTAAAATTACTTGATATTGTTTTGTACCTATGAACTTCACGCAAATGGAGAAAGCAGGGTCGACAATCTGCTAAAACTATTTCCAAAAATATGCCATTGAACAATTTTTCATGGTTGATTTTATGCAAATTATCTAATAAGTTTTCTATTTATTGTTTTAGGTACTTCTACTCCGTCTTTTTCTTCAGGAAATTCCACTGCATCTTCAAGAGGTAGTGATACACCGCTGTCGTCGACTCTAATGGAAAGTGACGATACAGATTTGTAATTGTGATACAATATAGGACTTGAGCAGTGTGGTAATGTGCATTAGGATATAATACGTAAAGTATATCTTTTATTAATATTATTATCGCGTTGTAGGATCATCATGTATGTTTTATTTATGTAGTAGCTTTTTGCAAAAGATTTTTTCTTTTTTTTTGTGGATAGTTATTATTCCAATCATACTATATTTTAAACATATTTTCACTTGTCAGAATTCGAATTGTGCAATTATGTTTATTGCTAAGAATTTCTGAGTTCCTCTTATTTTTGTATAATTTACGATATTTTCATTACTCTAAATAAGTATTATTTAGTTAGTTATTTTTCCCTTTATGTGAATTATATGCAGGGTGTGCCCATTCATTGATAGTTCATATATTAGATATATTGGGGTGCTTTTTTTAGAAAGTATTTTTTTTTATTTTCGCTTCCGACTTAAAATCATGTTGGAAAAGTCCAAAAAAGAATCCCCTGAAAATTTGACTTTTTCATATAAACTTTTAAGTAATCTTTGAAAGCGTTACATTATTTCCCATTTGAAATATACGCAAATTCAGATGTTTTTTAAAATATTTCTGTTCACGACCACTTAATAATAAGTCAATATTTTACCTTCACAGCATTCCGTTACATAGGTGACAAGAGATTTTGTTTAGGAAATTTGTTTCTAAAATATATCGTATCGATAAAATATCGGATTGCAAGTTTAATAATATAAATATGAAAAAATCACAAAGTTTGCGTGTATTTTAAATGAGAAATCTTTTAGCGCCTTGGGGAGTACTTAGACTTGGTGTTAAGAGCTCACAATTTCAGAGGATTCTTGAATATGCAGCACCCTGTTTGTAATTGTTTTCTTGTATGTTGTTATACAGAAGTAACATTTTTTTAAACTTCTCTTTAAGAATTATTACAAAGGTTTGTTAATTGTTTGTTAAACTTCTTTTTTTGTTTTTAATAAATCCATTAAAAATTAACTAATTTGAATATTTCACACCTCCTCAATTACCACAAAAGGGAAATATTAACTTCCAATTTAAGCTAAATATGTAATATAACAAATTGTTTTCAATTGTCTATACCTATATATTCGGTACATAATGGTGACGACACTATGGTGCATAGGTAAAAAATTTTTCAGTTTAAGTACGTACGTACATCAAATTGGTCTATTATTAACAAACAAATAGCTTTTGAATTTTTTACAAACCAATGCTAGGCTACTATTAAGTGTCAGATATATAAAGTCGGTTTATATATATACAATATATAGCTTATATTGGTTGTTAATATTGTACAATTATTGAACTTCCAGGTGAGAACCACATTGGCTCAATATGAGCTAGCAACATTGGGGAAATGTATTTTGGAGATATTACCTCAATATTCATTACCAATATTGGGGTTATATATTTTGCCAATATTAGTTCTGAATTGTATAACAATATTGGGGCTATATGTTTCGCCAATATTGACGCAATATTCGCCGCCCAATTTTGGGTTTTATTGGTTGCCAATATTGGCGTAATATTCGCTTCCAATGTGTGACAGTAAAAACCCTAAATTGCCTACCAATATTGGTGCTATATAGTCCCAATATTGGCACGCCATTGTAACCTATCGTGGCTACCAATATTGCGCCAATATTGGCCCAATATTGCGGGCCAATTTTAGGCTACTTTGGAAAATCAATATTGGCCAATATTGGGGCAATATTGCTTTCCAATGTAGCCTAAAGTTGGCTATATATTGGCGCAATATTCTGCAATATTGCGCCAATATTGGACGTATATTGGAAAATGTTAACATTTTTTTCTATTTCCAATATTGTCGAATATTGGCTCCAATATCTGGCCAATATCGCGCCAAGATAAATTTCTACTAGGGAATCGTCCCAAAATCTCGGTCGAGTTCGTTAATGGGCCAAATCGGTAAGGCCGTTTGGGCGTGACATCAAATCAAAATGGAAAAAAATTCGTAACTTTTTTACTTCACCCTGTACAAAAAAATTTTAGGGGACTTTTTTGTTTGTCTTAAAGAGACCTACAACTTTTATCTGAAACATTTTTTTCTGAAACGTATACTTTTAATATATTTAATTAATATAAATCTACTGATGCGCCTGGCTTACCAAGGGCCATTTTTTTTATATATGTTACCGAGTATATCCGGTATTTATAATCCGATTTAAAAAAATCTTTTTGCATTCAAAAGAGTAGAGTGTCCGTGTGGTCTCATAGAATTTTGATTAGGGTCTGGTCACCAATGTGGAAGATATATCAAGAAGTACCACAAAAATCAGCAGTTCAGCGAATATCTCCGGTATTATAATCCGATTTAAAAAATTCTTTTTGCATTCAAAAGAGTAGAGTGTCCCATTGGTCCCATAGAAATTTGGTTAAGGTCTGGTCATGAATGTGAAAGATATTCCAGGAAATAAGGAGAAGGGTCTCAGTTTGACCTTATCCTTTTTATAATATGTTACCGAATATCTCCGGTATTTATAATCCGATTTGAAAAAATCTTTTTTGCATTCAAAAGAGTAGAGTGTCCGTGTGGTCCCATAGAAATTTGATTAGGGTCTGGTCACCAGTGTGGAAGATATTTCAAGAAATACCACAATAATCAACAGAATAAGCTCTGGCAGTTCAGTTAATTTGTTAATAATGATGTATAACATAAAAACATAATAATTAGCCCGTTACTGTCCCACTCTAAAGCCAAAGACCTCTTTTCACAAGGAGAAGGAATGAGCATTTAATCAATTCTCTTGCTTACTGCGAGTTGGTTATTTCAGACAATTTATTCCACGTTTCATCACGATGTTTTCCTTTACCGTGCGTGCTTCGTGTTTTTAGGTATTAGACAATTTACTTATGTTTCCAAAAACTCACATTGGTACATATCGGGATTGTTGGGGATTAAACTCAGTACCTCTTGTACGGTTATTAAAAGGCTTTGAAAATAGTACATCATGAATCAAGTAGCAACTAAAAACGATAAAATAAAAACTTTAAAAAAAAAATTAAACCGCCTTCAAAAAATTTACTCTAATAAAATTGGAACCAACTAGGCATCTGATTTCGATTTCCTTGAAGTCGTCTCCAATGGCAAATTACCCTCTATTTTAATCTTAGCTATTAAATCTAGATTTCGAATGTTAGTTACTGAAACCTTTTACAAAGATATAAACTATTGGAGAGAAACAATCATAATTACTATTTCATTAAAATACACAGTAAACTACATCTTTTTGCGTTGTGCTATTTCTCACAAATTAAATTATAACATTGCAAATACCTACTACACCCTATTTACTTCTTTTACATACTTTTGTAAGCGAAATGTATCTTTTGAGTTCCATCGGTAACAGTTCTGTGCGTTTATTCATTATCTGAAAATGTCATATGTGAAGTTAGATTATTAAAACTCTATTTTTCTAAAACAACAAAATAATCATTTAGTGTTTTAAATATGAGTAAAAAATTATTAACTCCGTTTTGACAAATATTGCTTTTTAACCGACAAAAAATGTAGGAGGAGGTTCTTAAGTTCTCAAGTCTATATTTTTGAGTATTGCCACGCATAACTTTTTACACTCAAATTCGAAAAAAATAAAATTCAAAATTTTATTATTCCTCAAAGACATGAGTACACATGTATAGGAAAAGTCAACATAACTGTTCCAATTTTGATTATTCCTTTTTTATTGGATATGGTGTATCTCAAAGTTGGTCCCATATGAATTTGAAAAATAAAATCTCACCCTAAAGTAGGTAAACAGGAGATAATTAATTGTTAACAGATTGATTGTAATTTATGACCACGCATACCTTTTTACAGGGTAGACCGATTTTGATATTTGTTTTTTGGATAGAATGTATTTCAAAGATTAAAAAATTTTTTAAATGAAATCCAAGCATAGGGATGGGTAATAGGGGGTTGATTGATTGTTCTTTCCTTGAATGGAATGTATGTATGACTACGCATAACGTTTTACAGAGTAGTCATATTTTGAAAATTCTTTTTTGATTGAATAGGGTATATTTCAAAGTTGGTGTTATATAAATTTGAAAAATAAAATCCAACTTTAGGTAAACAGAGTATAATTGATTGTTTAATCACTGATGGTAATGTACGACCACACATAACTCTTTACAAAGTAGTCCAATATTAATAATTCTTTGTTAAATAAATAGGGTGTATCTCAAAGTTGGTCCCATATTTGCTACGAATCTTTTTTTTTTTTCATTAAAATTTGATTCTCTTACATATTTTTTTATCGAGCAGCATTTTTACTAAGCATTTTTTTATTTATTACTTAGTATACTTTGATTATTATAAAAAATATTTAATCTTTTATGCTTTTCAGTTGTTTCGGCGTTTTAATATATTTGTTATATACAGGGTGTCCCAGAATTAACTACGGAAACTTCGTATACGTATTCCTTGATGACAAATAAGTAGGGTCTTTCCTATAAAAAAAATTTTTTAGAGACTCCTGTCAGAGTTATAACCCTTTAAAGATGGGTGGTAAAATACGGTTTTAATTTAATATCTTCTGATTGGTCCAAGATAAAAAATTAAAAATTTGGGTGAACATCATTTTTATAAAGACGCATTTCTCCTGCCACTTTTTACCTGCCCTACCCCATTCTAAGGGTGCAAATCAAGGAACCCCTCTTAATATTTTTTTGTAACTTTCTTAGCAATTAATATTTGCAATAACAAAAAATTATTTTAGGAAGTTTTGATTATTTAGAAACTTTTTTGGTTCATTGTCGTCTTTTGCGAAATCGTTTCGGTTTAGATTAAAAAAATAAAAAGTAGGACCATGTCAATTGAGTATCGTGTATCGCGATCAAGTAGCGCACATTTGCAAAGTAGGTTATAACTCTGACAGGAGTCTCTAAAAAAATTTTTTTTATAGGAAAGACCCTACTTATTTGTCATCAAGGAATACGTATACGAAGTTTCCGTAGTGAATTCTGGGACACCCTGTATATATATATATATATATATATATATATATATATATATATATATATAACAAAAGGGAAAAATTATTGGGCATGTACGCCAAAAGGATCAATAAGGCCACGAGTAGGAATGGTAACCGCAGACATGCATGTTTCTGGCTCATTAGCCGTCATCAGTGCGGCATAACCAAGTAGGGTATTGCACTTGGCTAGCAAAAGTGTTGGGTACTTGGGAGCAAAGGATGTTGGGGAAACATGTGTAAAGAAACATAAAAACACAAAAACAACGAAAGCTCACACATCCTTTGCTCCCAAGTACCCAACACTTTTGCTAGCCAAGTGCAATACCCTACTTGGTTATGCCGCACTGATGACGGCTAATGAGCTAGAAACATGCATGTCTGCGGTTACCATTCCTACTCGTGGCCTTATTGATCCTTTTGGCGTACATGCCCAATAATTTTTCCCTTTTGTTAATATTAATACGCGTTTTCTTGGCACTTTGTTTATTATATATATATATATATATATATATATATATATATATATATATATATATATATATATATATATATATATATATATATATATGAACAGTAGTGGTGTTCCGGGTTTCAATCCGTTGGTTGTTTGTGTCTTCACGACGTTTCGCCAACATCTCAGCTGGCATTTTCAAGTGATGCTTCCTTTGCGGCTGCTAAACTTGGATTCCAAGTTTAGCAGCCGCAAAGGAAGCATCACTTGAAAATGCCAGCTGAGATGTTGGCGAAACGTCGTGAAGACACAAACAACCAACGGATTGAAACCCGGAACACCACTACTGTTCATTCTACCATCCGTGAAACACTACATCATAACATATATATATATATATATATATATATATATATATATATATATATATATATATATATATATATATATATATATATATATATATATATATATATATATATAGAGTAGTTTTGTAGTCTTTGCTGACTAGTTAGGAATAGAACTATAACCAATCTATTGGGGACAGCAGCAAAAGGTGTAAAGAAAACTCTGTAAAGATGTCTCCAAGCTTTCGGAAATTTTATTTACTGATTACAGTAAAACCTCTATTTTTGGACACCTCTATATAGCGGACACCTCTATGTAACGGACAAAAACACATGTCCGGAATGCTGCAATGCCCATTTGTGTATAAACGACCCTCTCAATAGCGGACCCTCCATATTACGGACGCGGACATACAAATTAGTTACCAAAAGATATTATTTCTTTAAAAATTACCTCCATGTACGGACACCTTTCCAAATTTCAACGAAATTTAAGAATTTGTAATCTACCTACGTGTACGGATACCTTTATATATTTTTGCAAAAGGTCAGGTATAAAAATGTTTCCGGTTAACTGGTTTCTTGTTTCAAGCTTAAGATAGGGTGGGTTTGGTTTATGGGTTTTCCCACTAATCCTCTTTATGATAGGTAAGATGTTTATGAAAATATGTACTTGTTACTGGATATTATTTACAAATTTTATTGCTTCTCAAATAATTTGGTCAGTCTATTTACACTATTTAGTTGAAGTTTAGTTATTGTTAACACAACATGCCAAACGAAAAAAAGAAAACGTTTATCTTTAAAGGATAAGGTAGAAATTATCCATACGAGTGATAAATATAAATTAAGTGTTAGGAAACTAGCCGAAAAATATGGTGTTGGAAAAACACAGATTAGCGAAATTTTAAAAAACAAAAATGAATTTTTAAAGTCTTTTGTTGATGGTTCTAGTAATGACGAAGTTAAACGGAAATTCCCTAAAACTGAGGGACTTGCTGTGGATCAGATTGTTTTTGAGTGGTTTTCCAAAGTACGAAATAAGAAGATTCCTTTGTCTGGGCCATTTATTAAAGAAAAGGCACTAGAAGTTGCAAAAGAATTAAAGTGTGACACTTTCAAAGCATCAAATGGATGGTTGGAAAAATTTTGCAAGAGACACAATATCACGTTTAAGTCTGTTTGTGGCGAGTCTGCATACATCAATTTACAAGAGGTTGAAAACTGGAAAATCAAATTAAATAAAATCTTGGAAGACTATTCTGCAGAAGATGTTTACAATATTGACGAAACGGGATTATTTTATAGAGCATTACCTACAAAAACATTTGCTCTAAAAACTGACAACTGTGCTGGAGGAAAAGCTGCTAAAGACCGATTAACAATTTTATTTTGTACTAGTATGGCTGGTAAAAAAGAAGAACCTATAGTAATAGGTAAAGCAAAAAACCCGAGATGTTTCAAAGGAGAACATATCAATAAGTTACCTTTGGAATGGACGCCTAGTAAAAAAGCTTGGATGAACGAAAACATAATGAGTTCATGGTTACATAAGTTTGACAAAAAAATGGAAAAACAAAAGAGAAATATACTATTGTTTTTAGATAATGCAACTTCCCATCCTAACAATATAGTCCTTAAAAATATTAAACTGATTTTTTTACCGCCGAATACTACATGTGCCAGCCAGCCTCTAGATCAGGGAATTATACAAAATTTCAAAATTATATATCGAAGATTTTTAGTCAAAAGATTACTTATGCTTATGGAATCCGAGCCATCTCTAGAGAAAATAGAAAAAAGCATAACAGTTGCAAATGCTTTAATATGGATAGTGGCAGCTTGGGGAAAAGTTACGGCAAAAACAATAGTAAACTGTTTTTCAAAGGCTGGATTTAAAAAAGCTGGAGACCCAACTGATGATGGCCAAGAAGAATTTGAAAATAATTTTACCGACCTATCCACTTTAATACTAACTGAAATGGGTTTGGATTTCAACGGATATTCTTCTATAGATGAAGAACTAACCACTGAAGATTCCGATTTTTCAATTTCTAAATGTGTTGAGGACTTCCTGGCGAACAGTGATGAACAGTCTGATATTGAAGAAATTAGTGACGAACAACAAGCTCCTAAAATTTCCAGCCTTAGAAGCATGTGATAATTTAAGGGATCTAGAAAAATTCTTTTTTGTAAGTAACAATGTGAGCGCTTACACAAAAATATCAGAGATTTTGATAAATTGTGAACACGACTTTTTCGAAAACAAACTAAAGAATATGAAGCAGACTACAATATTAGATTTTTTTAAAAGATAATTCACATCATATGTAAATAATTGTATTTTATAATTTTTTCAAATAAAATAAATTTTATAAGTGGCAGTTTTTTATTCTTATCTATGTGTGAAAATGCTTATTACTAAAAATTTGTACAGAAAGGATAAATAAAACTTCCTATCGTTTTTATTAATTTTACATTTTTGTATTTACTGTAAAAAATATTTTTCAATTTTTCCAAAATCAAAGAATTTAAAGGTTTATTTACTAAACCGATTTAAGGAATTTTGGATAACTTTAATTTGCAAGACATTAATCGAACTTCCTTTATATTAAAATTGTTAAACCTCTTAATAACGGACACCTCCAAATAACGGACAAAAAAAATTCCCCCTAGCTGTCCGCTATTCAGAGGTTTTACTGTACCATCATCAGGGATTCTATAATGTGTGGTGTGTTAGTTAAGAATTAAATTAATTACAATTTGCACTAACTTACATCTTTTTTGAGGATGTTACACAATGATGATAAAATATGATGAGTGATCGTCATGAATAACAAACCTATCTAATACAGTTGAAGCTTTGTATAATAAAATAATTAAAAACACATAATTATTTTCCGGATTGCTTAATTACAATAAAATATTAAAAGTTATTTAAAATTATCAATAAAATTCACCATAATGTTTAAAATTCTTTGGTCGTACTTCGGCCGGTACAATTAAAGGTTAGAACAATTCTTCTTTTATTAATGTTAGACAGACGTCAGTTCGTTATCAAGGTTGGCCTTTTGCTGTATGCCCTCTCAGTACAATAAGTTAGTAATGATAAAATTACAATCACTTTGAGATTATTATATTGTACCAATCTTAGAAAATCGAGGAAACAACATAAATCATGAAAATACATTTGGTGGAGAAATTATTTAACTAAGGAAATAATGATTGAGTGTCTCATTAGTGAACTGTTTAAAGCTTTTAGTCATTAACAAATTCAACACATTAAAATTATTCTTCTTAAAGAATTATCAATTGCATTGACATAATATTCTTTATATTTAAATATCTGGTAGTATGCTGTTGGAGTCAATTGATGTGTTATTGACTTCGTAACTTAATAGGTATGAATAAAAACTTTTAAAAAAAAATTAAACCGCCTTCAAAAAATGTACTCTAAAAAGCCAGAAATAAAATCTTTATTTCTTAATGAAATTGGAACCAACTAGGCATCTGATTTCGATTTCCTTGAAGTCGGCTCCAATGGTTTGTATCTTTGTAACTAACATTCGAAATCTAGATTTAATAGCTAAGATTATAATAGAGGGTAATTTGCCATTGGAGCCGACTTCAAGGAAATCGAAATCAGATGCCTAGTTGGTTCCAATTTTATTAAGAAATAAAGATTTTATTTCTGGCTCTTTAGAGTACATTTTTTGAAGGCGGTTTAATTTTTTTAAAAAAGTTTTTATTTAATCATTTTTAGTTGCTACTTGATTCATGATGTACTATTTTCAAAGACTTTCAATAACCGTGCAAGAGGTACTGAGTTTAATTCCCAACAATACCGATAAGTACCAATGTGAGTTTTTGGAGACATGAGTAAATTGTCTAACACCTAAAAACACGAAGCACGCTCGGTAAAGGAAAATATCGTGATAAAACGTGGAATAAATTGTCTGAAATCACCAACTCGCAGTAAGCAAGAGAATTGATTTAATGCTTATTCCTTCTCCTTGTGAGAAGAGTTCTTTGGCTTTAGAGTGGGACAGTAATGGGCTAATTATTATGTTTTTATGTCATACATCATTATTAACAAATTAACTGAACTGCAGAGCTTATTCTGCTGATTTTTGTGGTATTTCTTGAAATATCTTCCACACTGGTGACCAGATCTGAACCAAATTTTTATGGGACCACACGGACACTCTACTCTTTTGAATACAAAAAGATTTTTTCAAATCGGATTATAAATACCGGAGATATTCGGTAACATATATAAAAAGAATAAGGTCAAACTGAGACCCTTCTCCTTATTTCCTGGAATATCTGTCACATTGATGACCAGACCTTAACCAAATTTCTATGGGACCAATGGGACACTCTACTCTTTTGAATGCATAAAGAATTTTTAAATCGGATTATAATACCGGAGATATTCGCTGAACTGCTGATTTTTGTGGTATTTCTTGAAATATCTTCTACACTGATTACCAGACCCTAATCAAAATTCTATGAGACCATACGGACACTCTACTCTTTTGAATGCAAAAATAATTTTTTAAATCGGATTATAAATACCGGAGATACTCGGTAACATAATATAAAAAACATATGGTCAAACTGAGACCCTTCTCCTTATTTCCTGGAATATCTTTTACATTGATGACCAGACCTTAACCAAATTTTTATGGGACCAATGGGACACTCTACTCTTTTGAATGCAAAAAAAATTTTTTAAAATGGGATTATAATACCGGAGATATTCGCTGAAATGCTAATTTTTGTGGTATTTTTTGAAATATCTTCCACATTGATAACCGGACCCTAATTAAATTTCTATGGGACCACACGGACACTCTACTTTTTTGAATGCAAAAAGATTTTTTCAAATCGGATTATAAGTACCGGAGATATTCAGTAACGTATATAAAAAAATATGGTCAAACTGAGACCCTTCTCCTTATTTCCTTGAATATCTTTCACATTGATGACCAGACCTTAACCAAATTTCTATGGGACCAATGGGACACTCTACCCTTTTTAATGCAAAAAGAACTTTTAAAATCGGGTTATAAATACCGGAGATATTCCGTAACATCCATAAAAAAAAATAAAAAAAAAAGTGTGAGTTGTCAAGGGACACCCGGATGGAACGAAGTTCCTTTCGATTAATTAGTGAAGGAATTAGTAATTTGTAAACATAACAGAGTGTTTATACATACATAAGCATTTATTATTGTCTGTATAAAATCTCTACTTACCTAACAGTTCGTTTCTTTTAACAAAAGTGTCCATTTATACAATACCAGAGCTTTAAATAACACATCTTTTTAAAATTACTTTTTATAATTTAAAACAGGAATTAACAATTCAATACAAAAAATTTAAAATTAAAATATTTGACAGTGACTGACAGTTAAGGTAATTTGACGTAGTCAAGTTACGAACTATTTTTAAAATGTTTATGAATTTATTAATTTATAAAAACAGGATGAAATAAAATATAATACTATTATAGGTAATTATGTTTTTTTCTACAGTATTTTCTTTTTAATGTACATTTTCTTTTAATTTAAAATAGTGTCTTTTTAATTGTAATATATCTATGAGAGAGAGGAAGAGAGAGTTATTTATTTTTTGGTCTGTGAGAGAGAGAAACATGCATGTGTAGGTGCATTGTGTCGGTGCATAGTGTCGTGACAACTTTTGGTATGAATTTTTTTGGGCTAGCTCCCGTCAGTCGTAACTGTTCGTAACGCGCGAAAGGGAACTTCGTTCCAAAAATATGGTCGAATTGATAACCTTCTCCTTTTTTGAAGTCGGTTAATAAATTTCACTTAGGTGTTTTATATCTGTATTCTTATTAATGCAGTTTTCATCTTGGTAGATCCAAGCCATTTCTAGGAAAAGTCTCTTAGTGTAATTGGGTTCAATATCTAAGATTCCAGTAGAATCGTAGTCCATCTGATGTTGTGTTTTATTTATATGTTCTGCTAACGCGCATCTCTCTAGATATAACCTGGCATCGCTTTTATGAGAAGTTATTCTACCTTTCAGTGGTCTAGAATTCTCACCTATGTAAACTTGATTGCAATCATTGCATGGAATTCTATAAATGATATTACATGCGGATTCCTTTGGTGTTTTATCTTTAACATTACTATATATGGAATTTATTTTTAGGGCTGTTCTGTTAGCAATTTTTACATTTAATTTTGATTTTAGTATTCTAGCAATTCGTGGTGTTATGTCTCTTATGTATGGTAAGGAAATATAACTGACAGCTGATTGGGTAACATCAGGATTGTGTACAATGGTATTGTTGTTAGCATTTGCATTACTTATGTTGTTGTTAAAGTTCGTAGTGTCTGTGTTGTCATTAATGTGTGTACTAGGGTTGTTCGGTGGTGGTTCACCAACCATTTGGGCTCCATATGTTAATGCTGATGATTTATTGAATAGAATGTTATTAATAAGCCGTAGAGGGTAAGAATTATCTATGAATAGTTTTTTTAAGATGTTCAGGTTCTTTGTATGAAAACTCTTGTCTGATATTTTCAAAATTCTGTTCTTCAATTGTTGAACAAGGTTTACCTTCATCTGGTATTTGTGATATGAGTTAAAATTTAGGTAACGACCTGAGTGACAAGGTTTTCTATACCAATCAACTATTATGATGTTATCACTTGATCTGATTAATCTAGTGTCCAGGAACAGAACAGAATTGTCCTGGTCTTCGATTTCAATTGTGAATTGTATGTAAGGATCATAACTATTAAATGTGAACAGAATTTCTTCTATACCCTCTTCCGGTAATGCCAAAAAAATGTCATCAACATATTTTTTAATGAAGAAAACCTCAAATGATAATACTGGTAATACAGTGTCTAGTATGTAATCCATAACATATGTAGCCAAAATAGGTGATAAACTCGACCCCATGTTTGTTTATAATATTTATTGTTAAATGCAAAATAGGTGTTGTCATACAAAAACACTATTATGTTAAAGAATTCATCTTTGTTTATGGTGCAACAATTCCTAATATTGTCCCAATTATTGTCAATCGCTCTTAAAGTTATGTCTAAGTATACATTGCTGAATAAGGACACAACATCAAGACTCGCCAGAACATAGTTGTCAGGAAGCTTTTTTTGGTTAAACAGCTCAGAAACATGAAAGGAATCTTTTATGTAACAGTCATTGTCGCAATCATATGCATTGGTTAATATATTCGTTATATATGATGCTATTAATTCGGTAGGTGCTCCTATAGAAGCCACTATAGATCGAACAGCTAAATTTTGCTTGTGTTTTTTTGGTAATGAGTAAAATTTCGGAGAGATACCGTTGTAGCAAGTTAATTTCTTTTTTGTGACCTCATCTATTTGTTTAGAGGTAAAGAGTCTCTTAATGAAATCGTTACACTTCTTCTGAACAGTTTGTGTTGGATCTTTGTTTAATTCAATGTAAGTTGTATCATTGTTTATCAATTCATTGCATAACTGCATATAGTGATCTTTGTACATAAGAACTGTAACGTTACCTTTGTCTGATTTAGTTAAGGTAGTACGGTTATAAAAGCAATGTTTTAAGAATTTCGCAAAATTTAGAATATAAGCTCGTAAATGTATAATACACCTACTGTTAAAATTTGAAGACCATTTACCTCATCAGATATGAGATATTTGCAATTAAAAATGACATTAATTGTACATGTAACATGGGGGAAGCGTAGGAAACATCAATTTATTTTAATTTATGAATGAATGACTTTCACCATCTCGATGAAAAACTGATATTTGGTAAAATACTATATTTTGATGATATAAAAAAAAATTAAAAATTATTTACCTCGTAGTTTCGATAAAAAATTAAAATAAACAACTCGTTTCAGCGATAATTTTCTAAGGAGGAGATATAAAGACTAATGAAATGAAAACGATGTGGCAACGTTGTCACAGGACTTTGACGTTTCTATTACCAATATGGCCGCTGAGAGGCAAATAAAGGTTGTGTTTACTTTGGTTTTGTATTTAAATCCATGTTACTTCGTGTTTAAATTGTCTTTTCCTAACTTTTTGTTGCCGATTGTGTAGTTATAATAGTGTTTGAGTGACTTTATTTATTGTTAAGTTCTAAAGAAATAAACATGAGTGAATATTTTTAGAAGTTGTCATTAGAAGATTTAGATGTTACCTCTAGAAATAAGCAAAAGATGAGTAGAATAAATAATTTAAATGTAAAATCAAAGGTGTGTAGAGCTCTTACATGAATTAAATATGTAATTTGTATTATTGGTTAGAGATTTCAAATTTTGTTAATATAATTAGGTAGTAAATTCTGTATTTTCCTAGTATTTTTTTTTATATTTCGTAAATTAGGAAACAGACACCAAATATTCGGTATAGTCAATTTTTTTAACTTTAAAGTAATAAAGGTGGCATGTCAAGAGTAAGTATAAGAGTACAACGGACCAGAAACTTCGAAACTCCAAAACATGGTCGTTTTTTCTACATTGTAGAGATTATAGAATTATTTTTTATTGTAATATAGAATCTATAACATTGGGTATAAATTTTATTGAACTCGTTTGAATATTGTTATATATACAGGGTGTCCAGGAACTTAATGCCAAAAATTCGGGAGCAAATAGAAGAGGTCAAAATAATGTTAGAAGTTCAAATAAATTTTTGTCATACGAGCCTTCGTTTCCGAGTTACTTTTTCTTAAGCCAGTCCCATGGTCAGACTTTAAACGCTTGAACAAAATATGGCGATCAGATCTAAAAGTTCAAATTTCTCCTAAACCCTTAATTTTATCGAGTTCATTTTCATTAGTAAATGGATTGGAAAATTTATTTTTGAAATTTAAATATTATTCAGATGGTCCCTATTAAAATTACGGATTATTAACCAATGGGCACAAGCCGTCTCTGCTTATCTGTACGTAATGTAGATTCATTTATACCGTCAAACACAGGACATGGATGTATGCAATCCGTCACTGGAATTTTATAGTATTCCAATGTATATTTTAGAAATTATGACAAAACAAAGGTTTTTATTTCGAAACTTTAGAGGTCTATAACTCGGATACGAAGGCTCGTATGACAAAAATTTATTTGAACTTCTAACATTATTTTGACCTCTTCTATTTGCTCCCGAATTTTTGGCATTAAGTTCCTGGACACCCTGTATATATATATATATATATATATATACACCATTCTATCATTTCAACATCCGTACATAAAACGGTAATCTGGCGTCACCTAGAAGGAATGAGTTTAATAAAAAATTTAACGTGTATATAGATTCAGCGATTTTTTTTATACCCCATGCTATTCTCGACATGTTTTTATCTCATACTTTATGTATATTTGTATATTTCACTCTTAGGTGAATTTTGACTACTGCACAAAAAATCATTTCATAAGATAACATTTTGGCATCATGCGATGTTGTCAAATTTTCAGCAATGACAATACATATCATTTTGGCGTCCCATTTGCATGTATACACATATACTATCATTATGGACTCAATATACATAAAATTTTATTGAGTTTCATGTTTTTAAACATTATTAGCAGATATGTATATAATTAATTTAGAGATATTTACTATCATTTTGACGTCAAAATTTATAAAAACGTATTGAAATTTTACTATCATTTCGACATCTACAAATGACAGTCTGCTTACAAAACTATTATTTTTCACCTATGTGGTGGGGGTATTTCTCTGTTCTTGAGTTATTACGTTTTGGAAGTTCAATTTAAGTTAAGTTTTGTGTTAAAAGAGAGACGTCGCGTCGTATTATTGTGGTATGATGAGTTCGAGAACATCTAAAATTATGGCTTTAGCGGAAACCTTAGGTAAGTATATTTATGATTTCCACCTTATTATTACATCTTTCTGGCATCTTTTATATACTTTTTACACCCTTGTAGCGTCATTATTTTTTCTATTATTTATTATTATTATTATTATATCTTTTTGTGTTACAATATACGGTGTATTTACTTAAGTTGGGATCATTTACAAAACTTTTACTTTATTAATTTTTCGGAAAAAAATATTAAGAAAAAATCTGAATAATCAAAATTCTGAAGTACCTACTTTTAGTCATTCGAATTATTTCAGACATGGTGTAATATTTGATAATAAAATATAACATTTGTAAGGGCCACAATACAGTAAATCTCTAAAAGTAAGCTGCAAATAAGATAATAATAAATTTTACAAAATATTTAATTTACTGATGTATAAGGAAAATAACGGTTCTGTATATAAAGCCAGCTGAACTAGATATGTATATTATTGTTTGGCATCTTCTTCTAGAAAGTTATACATTTTACAATACTTTTAGGGAAAACTCCAAGGGCCTCATTCACATATAACCGCATGTGTAATGTGTCTCTGTCTCCTATAGAGAATAATAATTATCCTAAGGATAATACTTCAGTTCAAGTGGCCAAAAATATTCCTTTATCTACAAAGGAGAATAATTATTGTAATGAGGAAAACAGTTTGTCGGATCCTCTGGAAAATAATGTTATTTTATCTCCAGCGGAAAATAATGATTGTAAAAAGAATAGTTCATGTTCTATGGCTAATCATTTTTCGTCTCCATCGAAGAGCTTGGGTGATTCTCAAGAGAATTATTATTTTCCGTTAGAAAGTCCTCCTCCAGATCCAATTAAAGGCTTGGAATTTTTGTTAGAGGTAAAAGTTTAAACATTTTAAAACAAAATACATTAATATCAATAAGCTTAAATCTTGAAATACACTAACCATAAAAAATAAGGGTTTCTTATTTGAAAAATTGTTTATATTGTGCTCTCATTTCAAAAACTTCTATTTTCTAAATATATTTTTTAAGGATTCTTTTTATTACGACTCGGATAAAGATCCACTATATTCCCCTAATTCCGATAGCGAAGACAGCGAATATGGTATTTTAAAGGTAGTAAAAAATATTGTATTTACCTTGGACAATTCCTAGCTTGCTTTCTTTTTTTTAGCAAAAGAAATATGGTGATAATATTAACAATAGTAAAGAAAAAAGAAGTAGTAATGAAACGATAAGCAGTAATAATAAGAAAAGTAGCAATGACAAGAAAAGTAGTACTGGCAGAACAAGTAATGAGAAAAAAATAATTAATAGGAAAGGCGACAGTAATCAGAAAATACGCAAAACTGAGGATAATAATGAAATGAGATTAAATAAGATTAATGTTCAAACCACTAAAGATATTTCAAAAAATGTAGAGCAAAAAAATTGTTGCGAGGTTGATAGCATTTAATTTTAAAGAAACACCTATGTTAATTATTTTTATTTTTTAGGATAATACTTTACAAATCAAGGAAAAGCAAAATGAGACACAAGAATTTAATCTAACATCTCCCATGCAAAAAGAAGTACCTAAACCCAAGAGAGTAAGAACAAGAGACTACTGTTATTTCTGTGAAGACCTTGTACTAAATTTCGCCAGGCACGTAATTAAATATCATTCCCATGAAGTTGAAGTAACTAAAATATTGTCAAAGCCTGTAGGCAGCAAAGAAAGAAAATGCCTACTTACAGATTTGCGTAAAAGGGGAAATTACATAAACTCTCAGTCACATTTCAAAGCAATGAAAAAACCAAATTTACCTTACACTCAAAGTTCATATATTTCTTGTGAATTTTGTTTGGGATTCTATTCTAAACGTCATTTATGGCGCCATAAACAAAAGTGTTCAGGAAAATCAAATGATGCACCTCAGAATAGGTTTTTATTAAAAGTTGGCATAGATAAAGAACTTCAGCAAAAGGTTTTTCCTACTATGAGGATGGATGAAGTATCATTGGTAGCCAAGAAAGACACTCTTATTTGTGCATTTGGAGCTAGATATCTTAAAACTCATCGGGATGCTCATTTTGTGAATGTTGTTTCTCGGAAAATAAGAGAACTATCTAAAATTCTTATTGAAGTGAGGAAACTAGAACCATCAGTTAAAACATTATTTGATGCCCTACATCCAAAATGTTACGATCATTTGGTGACTGCCACTAAAATAATTTCAAAATATGATCCACTTAAAGAGGTCTTTGAATCACCAACTTTTGCAATGAATATTAGCACTGTACTAAAACAATGTTGTGACATTGCAATTGTTTATGCATTAAAAAAGAAAGATGTTTACTCTAATATTTCCACAGCTGAAGCTCAAGCAGATCTGCAAACGATGATTAAACTTTTAGAGGCTAACTGGAGATATGATATATCCACCGAAGCTTCGAATAACTTAAAAATGCAAAAGTGGAACAAAATTACAATAGTTCCACTTGCAAGTGATTTGCAGTTATTAAAAAAACACCTATGTTCTAAAGCTGAAGAAAATGCTGAAATATTAAAATCTACTCCGACAAACAGCAAATCTTATAATATATTATTAGAAACTATCTATTGCCGATTAATTTTATTAAACAGGAAAAGACCCGGAGAGTTGCAACGTCTCCTTTTAGACACTTACCTTAGTTCAGAAAAACAAAATGAAACTAATTATGAGGAATTTTCAGAAGCAGTTACTCCAGCGGAAAAAGTTTTATTGCAAAAATTCAAAAGAGTTGTTATTAGGGGGAAAAGAGATCGTGGGGTACCAGTTCTGTTTAGCCCCGATGTGCAGAGCCATATTAAAATTATTTTAAGTTGCAGAGAAAACCATATCGAAAAAGATAATAAATATTTTTTTGTAAGTAGTGGTTGCAATCAACCTTTCAGAGGATATAAAATACTGCAGCAGCATGCAAATTCATGTGGTGCTAGAAACCCGAAAGCACTCACATCAACGCGCCTAAGAAAACATTTAGCAACCCTTTCTCAAGTTTTCAACATGACGGAAAATGACCTTGAACAATTAGCCACATTTATGGGACACACTACTGGAATTCATAAAAAGTCATATAGACTTCCCGACGATATATATCAAACTGCGAAAATTTCTAAAATTTTATTATTAATGGAGAAAGGCTTGACAGCAAATTTTAAAGGCAAATCTTTAGAGGAAATAACGGTCGATATGGAAGAAAATTTACTAGAAAATGACGAAGGGTTGCAAATAGAAGATGCTATGGAAGAATTTGAAAACTATTCTCAGCCAAGTCCAGAACTATCGACAACTAATAGTATAAAAGAAAATATACAGAAAAAACCTAAGAAAATTGAACGGATTAGGTGGACAGAACAACAAAAGAAGATAGTAATTAATTTTTTTAATAAACACATTCAAAAAAGAAAAGCTCCAACTGAGATGGAATGTAAGGAAGTTAAAGAAAAATATCCCAACGTGTTAGAAAATAAAGATTGGAAAAAGATAAAGGTATTTATTCAAAATACATACTCCAAGAAGAAGTAAAATTGTTTTTAACTGTTTGCATAAAAAATATAAATGTTTATTAATTAACTTCTGCTTTACATTTGTAAAAAGTATTTTAGTTTGATTTTTTACCTGCCATCTTTATTACATATATGTAATTTATTTTAGTTCTTAGCTGCTTTAACATAATTTTTATCAATAAATGGATATAAATTTTTCATTTCATTTTCATTTTTTAAATTCATTATTAATTTTTAAAATAAACTAATAAATAAATAATAAACTTTTATTTAATTTAAATGATTTTATTATTCTTCCTATTAATTATGTTAAACTGGATTAACATTGTTCATAAAATTCCAGTTTGGGTGAGGTAGAAAAATGTTAATACACAATAACCATAAGAGGTAGAATATTTTCTGAAACATGAAAATTATTTTAAGATAAAACTCTTAGACTAAGGTAAGTTAAATTAATAATCTAATCTAATTCGGATTTGTTGAATACAAGCTTGGACAAGTCCACTTCTATGAGGATTTTGTTGGATTTTATATTTTTTTTAAATATTTTCCATTTTATTGGGTTTTTAGTAAATATTTAAGATTTTTATAATAGTATTATCCAGAAAATTTTAGATACATAGTATAATTTAAACTAATAATTATTTCAAAATTTTATTTTTTTATTAATCTGAAAAACCAAAGAAATGAAAAATTTACATACATAGATAATATTTGGGTGCAAATTCGTATGCTGCTCGAATCTCATATTCATAAATATCCACTTAAAATAAATCCTAAACTTATCAATATCAAAAACTGCCAAAAAATCTTACACAAACCAAAAAACCTTAATATATTCTAATAAACTGAGGATCAATTATATTGTATATTTTTTATTTGTTATGAAAGATATTGATTACTTTATATTACTTTTATTATATTCTATTTAATATGACAAAAAATATATGGTTCAGTAGCAAACCGCCATGATACAATTGAATTACTTTTACTTTCATTTTATTACTACGAAAGTGGTGTATATTGATGCCATAATGATATGAAGTAATTCCAGTAGTGTGTATCTATAAATCTTAGGTCGAAATGTTATTCACTAAAAATTACTTTAAGAGAAATAATATCCTCCAAATATAAGTTTACGGTGTTGCCAGATTTACGATGCCAAAATGTTGGTAAAGTAAAAACTGGATACACATCTATAACAGCGCCAATGTGGAAAAACCTTAAACTAATTATATATAAATTTTACATTCTACTATCATTTAGACGCACACGAAAACATTAAATAACTACACACCAAACAGAGTTAGGTAGTTGAAATTTGGGCTCAACAATCTGGAGTCACATCTGGTTCGAATGCGATAAAACAGTGTTTCTATCTCACTCCAACAAAAAAATTATAAAGCAAAAACAATGTGGCGTCGATATACTGACGCCACACCGTCGTGTGACGTCAAAATGTTGGTAAAACCACAATGTATCGTTGCCAAAATGATAGAATGGTGTATATATATATATATATATATATATATATATATATATATATCTTTATTAGTTTGGAATTTAAAGTTTCTATGGAGTTACTAAAAGGGATTTGATTATTGTGCTAGTTATTATTGTAGAGATCAAGATCTAGAAAGAAGCGGAAGGGAAAACAAACATTTTATTTTTATTTTTTGATGATTTTTTGTTTTTCGATTTCAGAACAGATGACTGCGAGTCTAGTGTAGTCAACCTGTTAAGTAAAAGGCTATCATGAAAAAGTTTTAAGGTAGTATTTGACTTCTATATTTTAGGTATTTAGTTTCCTTTTTAATATTTACGAAGTTCTGCTGAGAGACAGCAGAAAATTGAGTGTGCAGGAAGCACGGAAAAGTTTTTTTTTTAAGCAAAGCACCAAGATGAGCAGTTGAGGGTTCCTGCTAGTATTTTGGATATAATTATTTCTGTTGAGGGTCAGCAGAGAAGTTTGTGTGCAAAGTGTACACAGAGATTTGGTGTTGTTGATGATAGTCTCTGCTAAAGGAGAGCGGAAATGTTTTAAGTGCACATGAAGCACAATAGGTGACAATATCACCAAGAAAGGCAGATGGTGGTTCCTGCCAATGATATTCGATGAGTTTTTTTAGGTATAATGATGTCTGCTGAGGGACAGCAGATAAAGTGGTGTGCAGGGTGCACATTGTTTTATAATTGAGTTTGATAATGTCTGCTGGGAGATAGCAGGCGAGTTTGTGCGCAGTGCGCATGTAGTATTGTATATTTGGGGTGAGAGGTTCGCCCAAGAGTTTTATATGCCATGGTCCCACAAAGAGGACTGGGACAATATGTGAAAATATAAATATAACACTCACTGACGAGTGTTCAAAAAAAAGGGAGACTAATGTGGTAAGGTGTTCGTATAGGAAGTCAAATACCGGTATCGGTATAAGTTTTGAGTTTAATATAAAGAATAATAATTCCCTAATGCCCTTGCTAGACAAATTCTAATAGTAGTTGTTTTTGTATGTTTTAGGACCGAGTTATTGTTTTGATGTTTAAATGTTTAACGTTTTCCCCACATCTACTCAAGGAAGACGCGATCCAGGAGATGCTTGCTCGGCACCAGAATTCTAGAGAGGAAGGGTCCTTCATCCTGAGTATGGTATGGGTCTTGTCTCAACAAGTAAAGAAGGTGTCCGTCGAGGAATGGAAATAGTTAGCGTCGATACTTCTATCGCAATAATAGCAGATCTTCCCAATGGATGGTAGCCATAGGTGGGAAGACTGTAGTTGTATGGTTTAAATGTATTAAAGGCGAATGAAGTAATGGAGTACTGTCTGATGTTGACCATGGGCCTCGAAAGATGGAGCAATAGATAATGGTTGGTTTCTAAAGTAGTTGCAGACAGACCAACATACCAAAAAGGGATCCGTCTAGCCAGCGGTGGACCTGGCGGTTTCTAGACGAGGGCAAGACAGGACATTCTCCGAGAAGAGCAGATTCTGATAGAAGTGTGGCGGATTATTAATTTTGTAAAACTCAGTCCTATACATACACCCCTGTAAGCCAGAGCCGAGCAAAGCTTTAAGGGAAGGGGGGCATGTCACATACGATAAGAGGGCAGTTTTGCCCTAGATATTAATTTATTAGTTTATATTTTACTGTATTGTTTTGTATTACATTTTACCAGGTCAAAGTCATTGCGTTAGATCTTAACACGTGTTTAAATAGTTTAATTTTTATTCTCACGTAGAATATGAATTGGCTATAAAAGCAAGTTGTTGAGGTCGGACACGGAGAGTTCGGAGTCTAAGATTGTCTGTAAGGGTCACCCTTTGGGGTGTCCCTAAAACAGACCCTTAGGTCTGGCCGCTGTGACTCTTGACTTATTTTCGTGAGTAAGTGTGACATGCCACCATTTAGTTTATTTGGTAAGATTAGTTAAGATTTGTTATTTAGTTATTCGTTAGTTATAGGTATTTAATTATTCATTGTTATTGTTTCTTGTTAATATATTTGTTGTTTGTTTCCTGTTGTTTATCTAATCTTCCTCCTGGTTAGTTTTCTGCCTTCAGCAGGATACCTAACCAGGGGGTAGATAACCACGACCTGGGTGGGGAGTGCCTCCAGTAAGCCACCCCTCATCACAAAACACTAAGGCACATTCTCCTCTCCCTCCAGGCGTGACAATAAAACACATTTTAATAAAGTTTATTTTTATTCCTATATTTAGTAAAAATTTATTTGTGTCTTACGAAAGTAAGCAGTTGGAGCAGAAAGAAATAGCGCGAAATTTAAACGAATTTAATATTTTTAAGGATATTACTTCTTAACTTTTTTTTACTAAATCATAACAATTATTAATAATTATTAAAATGAGAGAATAAATTTTATAGAGCAATCTTGTGATTTATTATTAATTATAACAATAGATACAAAATATATTAACAATATTATAGGTATTAATAAACATTTAAAAACGAAACTTTCACGATAGTAAATTTTTAATTATTGCAATTCTTTATGACGAATACGATCACCCGTAAGTATTTATTTATTTATTGCAATAAAAATAGCAAGTTTACTCTGCGTATAAAGTATAAACTATAAGTAAGTTTCAGCGGTTAGGAGAAATAAGAATAAAAATAACGCGACGTTGCCACATTTCCAAACAGAATTATATTTCACAGTATATGTGTATACGTTTAAGGGATAGAAGTACACTCAGGTTAACAAATTTAACGTACAGTCATAGATCATAGTACAAACAAACGTGTTTAACGATAGTGCGATTCCGAAACTTTTTGACTGGACTGTCGCGGAGGAACTACCTTAAGATAATATTTGGGTTGTCATTCAGAATTAAAAGCAAATCAACAACAACTAAATCTTCAAACCAAACCACATTGGATAAAAAATTTAACTAACATTGACATTCCTAAAGATATTTAATGTTTTCTTTCATTAGGTCCAAAGTTCAGTATTGAACCTATTATAAATAAAGACATTTCTATTAAAAGACTTTTAGCAGATATAGATTATACTACTTCAATGATAAAAGATACATCAATAAAAAATATCACTATTGCTAGAATAACCAACATTTTAACTAACCATATGCATTGTACGAATCATAGTTCATCCATCTTTTATGACCTCCTTTATAGAAGTAAAAAGTTTCTGAATAACAACCCAAATATTATCTTAACTAAATCAGACAAAGGTAACGTTACAGTTCTTATGTACAAAGATCACTATATGCAGTTATGCAATGAATTGATAAACAATGATACAACTTACATTGAATTAAACAAATATCCAACACAAACTGTACAGAAGAAGTGTAACGATTTCATTAAGAGACTCTTTACCTCCAAACAAATAGATGAGGTCACAAAAAAGAAATTAACTTGCTACAACGGTATCTCTCCGAAATTTTACTCATTACCAAAAAAACACAAGCAAAATTTAGCTGTTCGACCTATCGTGGCTTCTATAGGAGCACCTACCGAATTAATAGCATCATATATAACGAATATATTAACCAATGCATATGATTGCGACAATGACTATTACATAAAAGATTCCTTTCATGTTTCTGAGCTGTTTAACCAAAAAAAGCTTCCTGACAACTATGTTCTGGCGAGTCTTGATGTTGTGTCCTTATTCAGCAATGTACACTTAGACATAACTTTAAGAGCGATTGACAATAATTGGGACAATATTAGGAATTGTTGCACCATAAACAAAGATGAATTCTTTAACATAATAGTGTTTTTGTATGACAACACCTATTTTGCATTTAACAATAAATATTATAAACAAACATGGGAATTCCAAGTTTAGCAGCCGCAAAGGAAGCATCACTTGAAAATGCCAGCTGAGATGTTGGCGAAACGTCGTGAAGACACAAACAACCAACGGATTGAAACCCAGAACACCACTACTGTTCATATATATATATATATATATATATATATATATATATATATATATATATATATATATATATATATATATATATATATATGTATATATATATATATATATATATATATATATATAACGAATAGAGCGTTTGTAACAGTTTTATATAACAATATAGATGATACAAAAGTATCTAGTGCCGTGCTGTCAATAATAAATTCAGTTTTCAACTGGATTGGTGTTTGGTTAGATTTTCTAACTCAAGACACCGGTAGACGCTGCGAAATAGGAGTATAAGGATTTTAATCAGCCCATACAGGGGCAAAACCAACTACAGACACGTGTTTCGCTCTTTTTATGAGCTCATCAGTGCAGTATAGGTTATATCTCTTCAGTCACGATTCATACGGGGGATGTCTCTTCATTAGTGACTGAAGAGATATAACCTATACTGCACTGATGAGCTCAGAAAAAGAGCGAACCACGTGTCTGTAGTTGGTTTTGTCCCTGTATGGGCTGATTAAAATCCTTATACTCCTATTTCGCAGCGTCTACCGGTGTCTTGAGTTAGAAAATATAACCAAACACCAATCCAGTTGAAAACTGGATTTATTATTGACAGCACGGCACTAGATACTTTTGTATCATTTCTTACATATTGTTATATAAGACTGTCACAAACGCTCTGTTCGTTTTTTGTTATTACCTTGCCGAAGGTACTTTTAAGACGCAAAGCGACTTCTTAGTTCCATTTTTAGAGTAAAGATGGGGCCACTTGCGAATGGTTTCTACTTTCGCAAGTGTAGATCTATAAGGATTTGGTCGATTCATACGGGGGATGTCTCTTCATTAGTGAATGAAGAGATATAACCTATACTGCACTGATGAGCTCATAAAAAGAGTAGTTAGTTTTGCCCCTGTATGGGCTGTTTAAAATCCTTATACTCCTATTTCGCAGCGTCTACCGGTGTCTTGAGTTAGAAAATCTAACCAAACACCAATCCAGTTGAAAACTGGATTTATTATTGACAGCACGGCACTAGATACTTTTGTATCATCTCTTACATATTGTTATATATATATATATATATATAAACTTCGCTGATAACTATTGGGAAGACCCGGGACTGAGGAAGCAATGAAAGTCAGATGCTTCAAAGTGAGTGCTTTTTATTTACGTCGAGCTTTCGCCTATCGGTTAAAGGCTTCTTCAGGACTAAACTACAATGGAATAACATTCTTTACATTTGATGTTAAATACAGGAAAAATCACCTTACCGAAATAGCAGCACGTGGCTCAGCGGTGAATAGTAAGAACAAGACTGAAACATTTGTGTTCAGGTAAGGAAACTAGACCTGAGTTGTTAAACATCTTACACTAATAAAACTCTCTTAAGTCGATTTGAGTCGAAATATAATAAACTCGATGTTGATTCTTAATTTAAAAGTGAAATTTCGGTTGAATCTTTGCTACGTATCGTTGCGACAAACAACCACTCAACTGTCACCTGTTGAGTTGACATCTTTCACCTCGTCTTCTGTTTAATTCAGAACGCGGGAAAATTATAAATTTGAATTTCTGATTCAAATCAACCTAACTGTTTTATTTACAGGGAAAGAGCTGTCCTTGTTCGGATGCCAGTATACAATTTGGAATAAAATTATTTTAAAAAGTAAGTATAATAAAAAGTTAAAACAGGATTAAAATTTGAAGTTATGTACAGTAACAGGTAAGTGAAAATATCTTTAAATAACAATAATTATTTTGTTTTTAGGTTCTTAAAGACACAAACCTAGACATTTAATGTTAGAATGTAAAAGGGGGAGAGGATGATTAAAACGAATTAAAATGTTTATAAAGAATTGTCGCTTACGTAGGACTGAGGTAGTTTTTTACGTTTAGTGAAATTTTGTTTCAATAAAAACGTATATATCGAACTTAAATTTTCTATATCTTTTTTATGGTTTACGGAGTTGGCACAATTATTAATGTAACACATTTCTAGGATTTTTCGTTGGAAATTTTTCTCAGATTTGTCTAAGATTACGACCTCGTCGTAAAGGACCTTATGTTTGGTCTCATGTACGTGGATGCTGAGGCTGGTGGCTGTAGGTTTGTGATTACAATCACTTTTGTGAAGAGTTATCCTTTTACTCAGTCTTTGGCTAGTTTGACCTATATATTATTGACCACATTCACACAGTAAACCATAAATTACATGACAGCACTTAGTTATTGGGGTGCGATCTTTGAGATTTGAATAGAATAAATTAAGTTTTTTGTTGTTATAACTTGCTATTTTAACGTTAAAACTACTGAACAGTCTTGTAAGAGGCTTCGTTAAATTATGAATATAAGGTAAAGTTCCATATTTAATATTGATGTCTGTGTTTGTGTTATTTTGATTGTTAACATTATTCACTTCATTATTTGAATATAACAATTTGTTCAACAACTTTTTTGGATAACTATTACTGATTAAGATGTCAAATAACAATTTTAAGTTCTTTTCTTTGAATGTTGGATGTGAAATATTTACTATTCTATTTTTCATTCCTATAACAGTATTAATTTTCTATTTTAGGGGGTGATAGGAGTTAAAAGGAATGAATCTTCCTGAATTCGTGCCTTTTCGGTACCAATCCAGACAGATTACATTATTCTCTGTTCTAACCACCCTCGTATCAAGAAACGGTACCGATGAGTCGGCCCCCTCCTCTACAGTAAATTGTAAGTGTGTGTTATATGAATTAAATACATTAAGTGTATTTTGTACCTCATCACGTGGGACTGCTGTAATTAAGTCATCAACATATTGATATAAGAATGGAAATTGAAACTGCACATTCTAATGTACAAAATACAGTAATTTATTCATAACTATTTCAGCTAGTATTGGGGAAGCAGCCCCTCCCATCGGTAAACCCATCTTTTGTTTGTAAAACTTATCTTGGAATGAAAAGTAAGTATGATTATACAAAAAAACAATAATATCTAAAAACATTTTTTTAGATATATTACAATTTGGTTGAATTAAATCAAAATGTTCTTCCATTATCGAAGTTATTAAAACCAGAGGTATATTCGTGAACAATGAAACTACATCAGAAGAAACTACAGTGAAGCCATCTGGTATTGTAATATTATTAATTTTTGAAGCGAAATCAAATGTATCCTTAATCCTAAACTTATTAAAATTCTCAAAGGAGATAGACAGAATATCGGCTATCATTTTTGCCAAAGGTTGTGTGGAGGCTCCAACACAGGAGACTATTGGCCTTAAGGGCACTTCTGGTTTGTGAACTTTTGGCAACCCGTAATACTTTGGGCAAATCCCATTATAGGTCGTAATAGATTTTGCAACTTGCTCGGAGATATGTCGTCCTTCTTTGAGTCTTTTAACAAGTTTGTTACAGTTGTTTTCCATTAAAGTCGTAGGGTCCTTATTAATCAACTCATACGTAGTGTTATCATTAAGTAGATCAAATGATTTTTCTATATAACTAGCTTTTTCCATTAAGACCGTGACATTACCTTTGTCCGATTTGGTAATCAATAAATTCGGATTGTTTTTTAGAAAGGTTCTAGTGATATTCTCAATTCTCGCTGAAGGCGACCTGACATTTTTATTAAATTGTATATAGTTTGTAATGCAATTTGTAGCCTGGCTTCTAATTAAATTTTGGTGTTGTTCGGGGATCCAAGAAATGATATTTTCTAATTCACTGACAAGTTTAAAGATATCCACGTCTCTAGGAGTTGATGGTAAACTAAATTTTGGACCAAGAGCTAAAAACCCGACTATTTCTTTAGGGATTTGAGTGTTAGAGATGTTTTTTACCCATTTTTCATTGTTACTATTAATAATGTCATTTTTATTTTTGATTAAGTGTTGTAATTTATTAATGTTGTTATTTTTTATTTTATTAAAGATTCTATTAAAGGCATTATGTTGTTTGAATAAAAACTGATCAAGAATATCGTACGGTAGTTTTAACGTTAAAATAGCAAGTTATAACAACAAAAAACTTAATTTATTCTATTCAAATCTCAAAGATCGCACCCCAATAACTAAGTGCTGTAACGTAATTTATGGTTTACCGTGTGAATGTGGTCAATTATATATAGGTCAAACTAGCCAAAGACTGAGTAAAAGGCTAACTCTTCACAAAAGTGATTGTAATCACAAACCTACAGCCACCAGCCTCAGCATCCACGTACATGAGACCAAACATAAGGTCCCTTACGACGAGGTCGTAATCTTAGACAAATCTGAGAAAAATTTCCAACGAAAAATCCTAGAAATGTGTTACATTAATAATTGTGCCAACTCCGTAAACCATAAAAAAGATATAGAAAATTTAAGTTCGATATATACGTTTTTATTGAAACAAAATTTCACTAAACGTAAAAAACTACCTCAGTCCTACGTAAGCGACAATTCTTTATAAACATTTTAATTCGTTTTAATCATCCTCTCCCCCTTTTACATTCTAACATCAAATGTCTAGGTTTGTGTCTTTTAGAACCTAAAAACAAAATAATTATTGTTATTTAAAGATATTTTCACTTACCTGTTACTGTACATAACTTCAAATTTTAATCCTGTTTTAACTTTTTATTATACTTACTTTTTAAAATAATTTTATTCCAAATTGTATACTGGCATCCGAACAAGGACAGCCCTTTACCTGTAAATAAAACAGTTAGGTTGATTTGAATCAGAAATTCAAATTTATAATTTTCCCGCGTTCTGAATTAAATAGAAGACGAGGTGACAGATGTCAACTCAACAGGTGACAGTTGAGTGGTTGTTTGTCGCAACGATACGTAGCAAAGATTCAACGGAAATTTCACTTTTAAATTAAGAATCAACATCGAATTTATTATATTTCGACTCAAATCGACTAAAGAGAGTTTTATTAGTGTAAGATGTTTAACAACTCAGGTCTAGTTTCCTTACCTGAACACAAATGCTTCAGTCTTGTTCTTACTATTCACCGCTGAGCCACGTGCTGCTATTTCGGTAAGGTGATTTTTCCTGTATTTAACATCAAATGTAAAGAATGTTATTTCATTGTAGTTTAGTCCTGAAGAAGCCTATAACTGATAGGCGAAAGCTCGACGTAAATAAAAAGCACTCACTTTGAAGCATCTGACTTTCATTGCTTCCTCAGTTTCTGGTCTTCCCAATAGTTATCAGCGAAGTTTATTATTTACTAGTGACCCGCTTACTACTCCTGCTTTCTTATATATATATATATATATATATATATATATATATATATATATATGTTTGTGTTTTTTGACACATGTTTCCTTTGCTTCCAAGTACCCAACACTTTTGCTAGCCAAGTGCAATACCTTACTTGGTTATGCCCCACTGATGACGGCTAACGCGCCAGAAACATGCATGTCTGCGGTTACCATTCCTAGTCGTGGCCTTATGATCCTTTTTGCGTACATGCCCGTTAATTTGCCCCTTTTGTTTGTAATAAGTACGCATACTTGGCACCCTTTTTTGTTTCACATCCTGGGCTTGGAACGACTCAAACACAATGAGTCCGTTTCGCAAACGTGGCGACGCTGGACGTAGCCCCAAAATGTGGGCACAGCTGGCCGAAGGCACAAATGGCGACAGGACTCCTGTGTGAGCGTTCGTTGTTTGTGTTTTTTGACACATGATTGTGTTTTTTGACACATGTTTCCCTACCATCCTTTGCTCCCAAGTACCCAACACTTTTGCTAGCCAAGTGCAATACCTTACTTGGTTATGCCCCATTGATGACGGCTAACGAGCCAGAAACATGCATGTCTGCGGTTACCATTCCTAGTCGTGGCCTTATGATCCTTTTTGCGTACATGCCCGTTAATTTGCCCCTTTTGTTTATATATATATATATATATATATATATATATATATATATATATATATATATATATATATATATATATATATATATATATATATACATATATATATATATATATATATATATATATATATATATATATAAACTCCTGGACAAAATTAACGCATAATTTTTAAAAGTCGCCCTAGCAAAAAATAAGCATAAATTGGAAAACAAAAAATATTTATTTCTAACTCTTAGGTATTCGACAATTACAAAACGGTTTTTGTTTTAATTTGTAATTTCTACGTTAAAAGTTACGGGGTGTTAAACAAAAGTACGGAAAAAAAGAAAAAAATTAATTCAGAAAAACAGGGCAAAAAATGATTTCAGTAACGGGTATTGCCTCCTCTGGCTCTAATTACAGCCTGGCAACGTCTGGGCATGCTTAAAATTACGTTTCGTATTTCTTGTTGCTCCAAATTTTGCCAAATTTCCACCAAACGTAAAGGAACCTCGTTCAGGTGGATAGGGGGGTTTGGTAAAGCTCGAAGACGCTTTTTGAGCAAGTCCCATATTGGCTCGATCGGATTGAGCTCCGGGCTGTTGGCTGGCCAATCCATGGTATTAATTTCTACCTCTTCTAGGTAGTTTTGTACCACTCTTGCTACGTGCGGTCGTGCATTATCGTGCATGAAAATGAAATTGTCACCCACGAAGGGGGCAAAAGGGACGACATGGGGTTCTAAGATGTCCACGATATACCTGTGAGCATTAATACGGCCCCCCTGAACAATTACCTACCAAATCTGTACGGGCTTTCAAACTAATGCCACCCCAAACCATAATGGACCCACCACCAAAAGCATACTGTGGCTGTATACAGCATTGCTCAAATCGTTCTCGGGGCCTTCTGTACACAGGTAGACGTCGATCATTGACATACAGACAAAATCTTGATTCATCTGAGAACAAAACATTGGACCATTCATGCTCGTCCCATTCCACATGCTCCCTAGCGAAATCAAGTCTTGCTCTTTGATGTGCTGGGGTTAAGGGAGGTGCTCTTGCAGGCACTCTAGGTCTCAAATAAGCTTCTCTGAGGCGTCTTCTAATTGTCCTACTGCTAATTTCTTGGTGGTATCGCGTTAAAAAATTTTGACGAAGCAAAGAAGATGTCACAAACCTTTGTCTTAGTGCCTGTAGGCGTAAAAAACGGTCTTGATTGGCATCTGTCATGCGTTCACGACCCTGTCCTGGCCTCCTTAGGTTGCTTCTTGTTTCGCCAAATCTCTTTACCACTCGAGAGATCGACGATTGTGACACATTGAATCGTTCTGCCACTTGCATCTGTAAAAAACCTTCCTCTATTAAAGCAACAGCTGCGGCGCACTCTTCAGGGGTAAGATTCCGATTTTGGCGAGGTTGGACATTCATTTTAAAGTTTCTAAAACAATTGGAGTAAAAAACTTAATGCAAAGAGCAAAGAATTCAAAATAAGCAGAACACTGCAATATACCAAATGTACCTGTTTTAGGAATTAATAAAAATTATTGATAAATCCTTATCGGACGCCCACAAAAAAACTTGTTTCTTCAGGAAATATTGTTCGCAAATAATTATAGGCCAGTTAAATTAACCTGAAAAATTTATGGTAAAAATTTTCGCGAAAAATACAATTATGCGTTAATTTTGTCCAGGAGTGTATATATATATATATATATATATATATATATATATATATATATATATATATATATATATATATATATATATATATAAGAAAAAATGATTTTTCTTGGGGTTGCGGTCCAAAGGCTTCTAGTGATTAAAACACTATTAAAGGTGTTCTCTTTTATTAAAAGTCAAAAATAATTATAAATCTATATATATATATATATATATATATATATATATATATTATAATAATCCCAAGGTGATTGTAATTTCATCATTACTAACTTATTGTACTGAGAGGGCATACAGCAAAAGGCCAACCTTGATAGCAAACTGACGTCTGTCTAACATAATAAAAGAAGAATTTGTTCTAACCTTAATTTGTACCGGCCGAAGTACGACCATGAATTTTAATCATTATGGTGAATTTTTAAAAAATTTTTAAATAACTTTTAATATTTTATTGTGATTAGGTAATCCGGATACTATTTATGTGTTTTTAATTATTTTATTATACAAAGCTTCAACTGTAGTAGATAGTTTTGTTATTCATGACGATCACTCATCATATTTTAACATCATTGTGTAACATCCTCAAATAAGATGTAAGTTAGTGCACATTGTAATTAATTTAATTTTTAATTCTTATACAACTAATTTAGTTATCAAATTTCTTTCTTTCACAAACATAAATTTACTTACCTCTGTTACTAATCTTATATTGTAAATTAGTTGTATAAGAATAAGGAGAACCAAAAGAAATACTTTGCAAATATCTGATTTAAGAACATAAACACAAATTTTCAAAGCCTTAATGTATGGCAAATAATTGCTACTAGTAAGTAATTAATTTTATTTATAACACCAAAATATACTTAAAGAACTTTCTTTTGTATTGTAGTTTTTCCATTGAAAATGTTACAAACCTGTAATGAAATATCTGGATTAAAATAAAACTGCATTTAGCCATCTTCGCTTCTGTTTCCTATAAAATCTACCTGAAGTAAAGAAATTAAACAAAGACTCGTATACCCAAATAATATTTGTTCACTTACCTTCTAACTGAGTCAAAAAACACTAGTACCATTGTTATATATATATATATATATATATATATATATATATATATATACAAAAGGGGAAAATTATTGGGCATGTACGCAAAAAGGATCAATAAGGCCACGAGTAGGAATGATAACCGCAGACATGCATGTTTCTGGCTCATTAGCCGTCATCAGTGCGGCATAACCCAGTAGGGTATTGCACTTGGCTAGCAAAAGTGAGCTTTCGTTGTTTTTGTGTTTTTATGTTTCTTTACACATGTTTCCCCAACATCCTTTGCTCCCAAGTACCCAACACTTTTGCTAGCCAAGTGCAATACCCTACTTGGTTATGCCGCACTGATGACGGCTAATGAGCCAGAAACATGCATGTCTGCGGTTATCATTCCTACTCGTGGCCTTATTGATCCTTTTTGCGTACATGCCCAATAATTTTCCCCTTTTGTTTATATTAATACGCATTTTCTTGGCACTTTGTTTATATATATATATATATATATATATATATATATATTATATAATTTATGGAATAATCCTTTATACTTTGTATGATATTGTTAATTATGTTTTCAACAAAGTTTTTATAACGGGTTAAATGCCATAAATAAAGCACGCACGTTTTACAACGTTTAAATCGACAAATAAAGTAATGAAATTTTTAGTTGGAGAATCTCTCCGTAAAAGTACTTTACTTTTCATCAAAGCAAAATCACATAAATATATCCGAAACAATACCGTACTTTTATTTGATTCGTGGCCGGTGTATCAATTCAAATAGCTTGTTATGAGATTTTTTAAAGGTGTATCATTCTCATGCCATAATGGTGGACACAGTAAGAAATTTTACGTGCTTGGAAAAAACATCCGGCATTTTGGTCTGTATATGGACAACTTTTCTGTAGTTACATGTTTGTTACCTATATAGCATGAGAGATTCTACAGGGATTCGATATGGACAGGGTCGTTACTATTTTTTATCAAACGTTGTTCATGTCATTAGTGTCGAGATTTGGGAATGCAAGAAAGCAGCATACTTTGACAAAATTGGACTGTTGTTATAAAAATAAAATATCAAAATAATATAGCGAAAAGCACATACGAAATATCTAGTTCTTTATATAAAAATATATATTATAAACAACATTTTTCAGTTGTAAAAAATATTTAATTACATCCTTTAGTAAACGATTACTTTTTAAATTTTAGAAAGTATACAAAAAAGAATGTATTTAATGACATTAAGGAGAAATTGATAAAATGTCGCATCCAGCAGGACTCGAACCTAAAACCTTGGTATCTACGCGCCAACGCTATAATCACCAAGCTATAAATGCTTAGTACTTATTTAGTTTTTTGGTCCTTAAATTCAACTCATGTTACATTTTTTTAATATCCCCATTATGTTGTTTGTATACATCCTAAAATTTTAAAAATTCCATAAAACATATCTCAAAATAATAGTTTACTAAAAATCCATGGTTTCTGTCTTCTAACCGAATAATATATAATATAAGGCAGGGCACAAAAAAAGTGATTTAGAGTTTAATCATTCAATAACTGTCGAATCAACCAAATCTCTTCCTCATTAACGTCATGTTATATATGTGCTTAAGAAAAAAGTACCCAAGTGTCACTTGTGACATAAGTTGAAGTTAACGACCAAAAAGCTAAATAAATAATTATTGGTTCGACTGTTGCATCGTAGAGACAAAGTTGAACTTGAAGGGTAAGCATTAATAGCAGCTTGTTTCCGCTACGAAATTGAACCCCTTATAACTTTAAAATCTGGTTTTGAAGTAAATTAATGTCTTCAATATTATGTATCAGTATATCTTTAATGGTTTCCGACATAACTTTAAGACAAATGTTTTGATAAAGAATTTATAATAAATTTGTTAGGAAAATAAAAATTAATTATAGTATAAGAAATTAAAATATAAAATGTCATAAAAAAATGTAAAAAATGAATTATAATCTTTATATATATAAAAAAGGATGTGTTTTTATGTACGAAATCGATGAACTCAAAAACTACTGGACCGATTATTATGAAAATTGGTATATATATGTATTTTTCCACGGAGAAGGTTTATATGATATGCTCATTGATGCTACTCGCCACCAGGTGGCGCTGCAAAGTAGCAACTTCTGCCCCGTTCAACCGATTGTCATGAAAATTGGTATGTATATGTATTTTTTCACGGAGAAAACGAATATGCTATGCTCATTGATGCCACTCGCCACCAGGTGGCGCTGCACAGTAGCAACTTCTGCCCCGTTCAACCGATTGTCATGAAAATTGGTATGCATATGTATTTTTCCATGGAGAAGGTTTGTATAATATGCTCATTGATGCCACTCGGCACCAGGTGGCGCTGCAGAATAACAACTTCTGCCCTGTTAACCGATTGTCATGAAAATCAGTAGGATGCTGTATTTTTAATGGTTAATATGAATATGATATTCGTATTAATGGAAGTTAGCACCAGATGGCGCTTCCATTAAACGAGCAACCACTACTTATTTGATTACTGGATATCACGGCACCGTAAGGTGACGCAGTTAATATCACATATATTTAAACGAGCAATTCTTACTTAAGTATTGTGACGCCACCGAAAGGTGGCGCAGTTAATATCACTTATATTTAAACGAGAAATTCTTACTAAATTAAGTATTGTTATGCATCCAATACATTTTATCGATAAACTACAAAATATAACGAAAAAAAAAAAAATTATTGTCACATACGGTGAGAGGGCAGTTTTGCCCTAGATATTAATTTATTAGTTTATATTTTAATGTATTGTTTTGTATTACATTTTACCAGGTCAAAGTCATTGCGTTAGATCTCGACACGTGTTTAAATAGTTTAATTTTTATTCTCACGTAGAATATGAATTGGCTATAAAAGCAAATTGTTGAGGTCGGACACGAGGAGTTCGGAGTCTGAGGTTGTCTGTAAGTGTCACCCTTCGGGGTGTCCCTAAAACAGACCCTTTGGTCTGGGCCGTTGTGACTCTTGACTTATTTTCGTGAGTAAGTGTGACATGCCACCATGTAGTTTATTTGGTAAGATTAGTTAAGATCATTGTATTTAGTTAGTCATTATTCATATTTTAATTATTCATTGTTATTGCTTGTTTCTTTGTTAATATATTTGTTGTTTGTTTCCTGTTGTTTATCTAATCTTTCCCTTGGTTAGTTTTCTGCCTTCAGCAGGATACCTAACCAGGGGTTAGATAACCACAACCTGGGTGGGAAGTGCCTTCAGTTAGCTACCCCTCATCACAAAGCATTAAGGCACATTCTCCCTCCATCCCCCCGGGCGTGACATGGTGGAGGCGCTGTTCTCTGATCCCTAAACTAATTCTTCCTAATTAGTTTAATTTTAACTATTCGTTGTCTTTTTTTATAGCATTTTTTTTGCCTCATGTCACTGACGTGACATGGTGGAGGCGCCGTTGTTTGATCCCTGAACTGATTCTTCCTAATCAGTTTAATTTTAACCTTTCGTAATCATTTTTTTATAGCATTTTTTTTGCCCCATATCACTGGCGTGACATGGTGGAGGTGCCGTTCTCTGATCCCTGAACTGATTCTTCCTAATCAGTTTAGTTTTAACTATTCGTTGTCTTTTTTATAGCATTTTTTTGCCCCATGCCATTGGCGTAACAGTTTCATCTGTAAATTACGATGCTTTTCCAATGCAAATATCTTTCCCCAGTTTAATTTTAACTATTCGTAGCCATTTTGTTTTCGGCATTTTTTTTGCCACATGTTACTGACGTAGAGTGTGTTCTTTTGCACAATGTTGAGTTACTTTTATACATATTTATCTTGAAGAGTTTAAAGATTGTTTTATGGAACTTTTAGGTGTGTATACTATTATTTGAAGTTTGCCGGTGAAATAATTGTTTTTTAGAATAATGACCTGAGTGCAGAATTAGCAGTTTTTGTGTATCTATATGTTGAATATGAGTTATTTATGTAGGTCAATTATTATGTGTGTTTTTTTCACGGTCAATCGTATTAAGTTTCAGAAATGTATACAATATTTATTGTTGATAAACAAAGACTTTCTTCAAATGAATTTGTTGTAATTTTCTAATTGTTTCTAGTGTCTTAGGTGAAGTAATAAATATTAGTCAATGTACCCCATTCATATCTACGTTATAATATATGCCACTTTGTGAATAAATTAAATTAAATTTTCTTTAATTTTATTTTTTGTTGTATGTGTATATAGGGTACAGATAGGGTCACGGTATTAAATGTTTTATTTTATTTCTTTGTCAGCATTTAATTCCGAAATAGCAAAACTGCACACACAGCAATAATTCAAGTTCAGATTATTGACATTGAACCTTTCTTTTTAAACATCTGATTATTTATCTTCTTGGTCAGAGATTTCAAATTTTGTTAATTTAATTAGGTAGTAAATTCCGTATCTTCCTAGTATTTTTTTTAATATGTCGTAAATTAGGAAACAGACACCAAATATTCGGTATATTCAATTTTTTTAACTTTAAACTTTAAAGTAATAAAGGTGGCATGTCAAGAGTAAGTATAAGAGTACAACGGACCAGAAACTTCAAAACTCCAAAATATCGTCGTTTTTCTATATTCTAGAGATTAGAAATTTAGTATTTTTTATTTTAATATGGAATCTGTTACATTGGGTATCAGTTTTATTGAACTTGTTTGAAAATTGTTATATATTTTTTTTAAATCTTTATTAGTTTGGTACTTAAGGTTTCTATGGTATTACTTAAAAGGATTTGTTTATTGTAAAATGGGTAGTTGTTATAGAGATCAAGATCTAGAAAGAAGCGGAAGGGACAACATTTTTTTTTTATGATTTAATATTTTTGTTTTTACATTTCAGAACAGATGACTGGGAGTCTAGTGTAGTCAACCTGTTAAGTAAAAGGCTATCATGAAAAAGTTTTAAGGTAGTATTTGACTTCTATATTTTAGGTATTTAGTTTCCTTTTTAATATTTACGAAGTTCTGCTGAGAAACAGCAGAAAATTGAATGTGCAGGAAGCACAGAAAAGTATTTTTTTTAAGCAAAGCACCAGGATGAGCAATTGAGGGTTCCTGCTAGTATTTTTTTTATATAATTGTTTCTGTTGAGGGTCAGCAGAAAAGTTTGTGTGCAAAGTGTACACAGAGATTTGGTGTTGATGATGATGGTCTCTGCTAAAGGAGAGCAAAAATGTTTTTAGTGCACATGAAGCACAAATTATAGGTGATAATATCACCAAGAGATGCAGATGATGGTTCCTGCTAATGGTATTCGATGAGATTTTTTAGGTATAATGATGTCTGCTGAGGGACAGCAGATAAGTTGGTGTGCATGGTGCACACAGTTATATATTTGAGTTTTATAATGTCTGTTGGGAGATAGCAGGCGAGTATATGCGCAGTGCGCATATAGTATTGTATATTTGGGGCGAGAGGTTCGCCCAAGAGTTTTACATGCCATGGTCCCATAAAGAGGATTGGGACAATATGTAAAAATGTAAATATAACACTTACTGACGAGTGTCCAAAAAAAAGGGAAACTAATGTGGTAAGGTGTTCGTATAGGAAGTCAAATACCCGTATCGGTATAAGTTCAAATTTGAGTTTAATGTAAAGAAGTTTAATGTAAAGAATAGTAATTCCCTAATGCCCTTTCTAGACAAATTCTAATAGTAGTTGTTTTTGTATGTTTTAGGACCGAGTTATTGTTTTGATGTTTAAATGTTTAACGTTTTCCCCACATCTACTCAAGGAAGACGCGATCCAGGAGATGCTTGCTCGGCACCAGAATTCTAGAGAGGAAGGGTCCTTCATCCTGAGTATGGTATGGGTCTTGTCTCAACAAGTAAGGAAGGTCTCCGTCGAGGTATGGAAATGGTTAGCGTCGATACTCCTATCGTAATAATAGCAGATCTTCCCAATGGATGGTAGCCATAGGTGGGAAGACTGTAGTTGTATGGTTTAAATGTATTAAAGGCGAATGAAGTAATGGAGTACTGTCTGATGTGGACCATGGGCCTCGAAAGATGGAGCAATAGATAATGGTTGGTTTCTAAAGTAGTGGCAGACAGACCAACATACCAAAAAGGGATCCGTCTAGCCAGCGGTGGACCTGGCGTTTCTAGACGAGGGCAAGACAGGACATTCTCCGAGAAGAGCGGATTCTGATAGAAGTGTGGCGGATTATTAATTTTGTAAAACTCAGTCCTATACATACACCCCTGTAAGCCAGAGCCGAGCAAAGCCAGGGGCTGGCTTTAAGGGAAGGGGGGCATGTCACATACGATAAGAGGGCAGTTTTGCCCTAGATATTAATTTATTAGTTTATATTTTACTGTATTGTTTTGTATTACATTTTACCAGGTCAAAGTGATTGCGTTAGATCTCAACACGTGTTTAAATAGTTTAATTTTTATTCTCACGTAGAATATGAATTGGCTATAAAAGCAAGTTGTTGAGGTCGGACACGAGGAGTTCGGAGTCTAAGATTGTCTGTAAGGGTCACCCTTTGGGGTGTCCCTAAAACAGACCCTTGGGTCTGGGCCGTTGTGACTCTTGACTTATTTTCGTGAGTAAATGTGACATGCCACCATATAGTTTCATTTGGTAAGATTAGATAAGATTATTGTATTTAGTTCGTTATTCATATTTTAATTATTTATTGTTATTGCTTATTTATTCGTTAATATATTTGTTGTTTGTTTCCTGTTGTTTATCTCATCTTCCCCTTGGTTAGATTTCTGCCTTCAGCAGGATACCTAACCAGGGGGTAGATAACCACGACCTGGGTGGGAAGTGCCTTTAGTAAGCTACCCCTCATCCCAAAACATTAAGGCATATTCTCAATCCCCCCAGGCGTGACATGGTGGAGGTGCCGGGCAGTAAGTATAAGAGTACTACGGACCAGAAACTTCGAAACTCCAAAACATGGTCGTTTTTTTTACATTGTAGAGATTAGAAATTTATTATTTTTTATTGTAATATAGAATCTGTTATATTAGGTATAAATTTAATTGCACTTGTTTAAATATTGTTATACATTTTTTTTAATCTTCATTAGTTTGTTATTTAAGGTTTCTATTGTGTTACTTAAAAGGATTTGGTTATTGTGCTAGTAAAATGGGTAGTTATTATAGAGATCAAGATCTAGAAAGAAGCGGAAGGGAAAACATTTTTTTTTGATTATTTAATATTTTTGTTTTCAGAAAAAGGATAGAATCAAAAAATTTTAAGGTAGTATTTGACTTCTAGATTTTAGGTATTTAGTTTCCTTTTTTAGATTTACGAAGTTCTGCTGAGAGACAGCAGAAAATTGAGTGTGCATGAAGCACGGAAAAGTTTTTTTTTTGAAGCAAAGCACCAAGATGAGCAGTTGAGGGTTCCTGCTAGTATTTTTTTGATATAATTATTTCTGTTGAGGGTCAGCAGAAAAGTTTGTGTGCAAAGTGTACACAAAGATTTGGTGTTGATGATGATGGTCTCTGCTAAAGGAGAGCGGAAATGTTTTAAGTGCACATGAAGCACAAATTATAGGTGATGATATCACCAAGAAAAGCAGATACTAATGGTATTCGATGAGATTTTTTATGTATAATGATGTCTGCTGAGGGAAAGCAGATAAGTTGGTGTGCAGGGTGCACACAGTTATATATTTGTTTTTTATAATGTCTGCTGGGAAATAGCAGGCAAGTTTGTGCGCAGTGCGCATGTAGTATGTAGTATTGTATATTTGGGGCGAGAGGTTCGCCCAGCAGTTTTATATGTCATGGTCCCACAAAGAGGATTGGGACAATATGTGAAGATTTAAATATAACACTCACTGACGAGTGTTCAAAAAAAAAGGGGAAACTAATGTGGTATGGTGTTCGTGTACGAAGTCAAATACCCGTATCGGTATAAGTTTTGAGTTTAATGTAAAGAATAATAATTCCCTAATGCCCTTTCTAGACAAATTCTAATAGTAGTTGTTTTTGTATGTTTTAGGACCGAGTTTAAATGTTTAACGTTTTCCCCACATCTACTCAAGGAAGACGCGATCCAGGAGATGCTTGCTCGGCACCAGAATTCTGGAGAGGAAGGGTCCTTCATCCTGAGTATGGTATGGGTCTTGTCTCAACAAGTAAGGAAGGTCTCCGTCGAGGTTTGGAAATGGTTAGCGTCGATACTCCTATCGCAATAATAGCAGATCTTCCCAATGGATGGTAGCCATAAGTGGGAAGACTGTAGTAGTTTAAATGTATTAAAGATGGATGAAGTGATGGAGTACTGTCTGATGTAGACCATGGACCTCAAGAGATGGAACTGTAGACAATAGTTGTTTTTTAAAGAAGTTGCAGACAGACCGACATACCAAAAAGGGATCCGTCTAGCCAGCGGTGGACCTGGCGTTTCTAGACGAGGGCAAGACAGGACATTCTCCGAGAAGAGCGGATTCTGATAGAAGTGTGGCGGATTATTAGTTTTGTAAAACTCAGTCCTATACATACACCCCTGTAAGCCAGAGCCGAGCAAAGCCAGGGGCTGGCTTTAAGGGAAGGGGGGCATGTCACATACGATGAGAGGGCAGTTTTGCCCTAGATATTAATTTATTAGTTTATATTTTAATGTATTGTTTTGTATTACATTTTACCAGGTCAAAGTCATTGCGTTAGATCTCGACACGTGTTTAAATAGTTTAATTTTTATTCTCACGTAGAATATGAATTGGCTATAAAAGCAAGTTGTTGAGGTCGGACACGAGGAGTTCGGAGTCTGAGGTTGTCTGTAAGTGTCACCCTTCGGGGTGTCCCTAAAACAGACCCTTTGGTCTGGGCCGTTGTGACTCTTGACTTATTTTCGTGAGTAAGTGTGACATGCCACCATGTAGTTTATTTGGTAAGATTACTTATTTTCGTGAGTAAGTGTGACATGCCACCATGTAGTTTATTTGGTAAGATTAGTTAAGATCATTGTATTTAGTTAGTCATTATTCATATTTTAATTATTCATTGTTATTGCTTGTTTCTTTGTTAATATATTTGTTGTTTGTTTCCTGTTGTTTATCTAATCTTTCCCTTGGTTAGTTTTCTGCCTTCAGCAGGATACCTAGCCAGGGGTTAGATAACCACGACCTGGGTGGGAAGTGCCTTCAGTAAGCTACCCCTCATCCCGAAAACATTATGGCACATTCCTTAATCCCCCCAGGCGTGACATTATAAACTGAGAAAATATTATGAAAACGATAAAATCAAAATAAACTGAAAAAACGAAAAATGGAAGAATGACATAAATGATTTGCGGTACGAAGTCCGCCGGGTCAGCTAGTATAAATATAAAACATTATCCATGAGATCCATGAGAGAAAAAGAAGAGCTAACAATCTAATGATGTTCAATGTTCCTGAAGCCTCCTGGCGGAAATCTGTTTCAGAATCTGTTAAAGAAATTATGAATGAGATTTGTAATAAAGATTTGGCTATATAATTAAAATTAGAAATGGCAAGAAGAATAAAAACGGCAATCGACCATTGAAAGTTGTGCTTCGCAACGCTGATGCTGTTTTACAAATTATTAAAAATAAAAAATAAATTATTAAAGAAAGGAATATTTTTTTTGGAGGTTGATATGACAGCTGTACAAATGAACAACATGAAACAGCTTAGAAAACAACTCAATGAAAGAAAAGCAAATGGTGAACAAGTTTTTATCAAGTATGTGAAAGGTATCCCACAAATATCAAAAAATTAAAATCAATAAAAACTTTTTTTTAAAAATTAAACCGCCTTCAAAAAATGTACTCTAAAAAGCCAGAAATAAAATCTTTATTTCTTAATAAAATTGGAACCAACTAGGCATCTGATTTCGATTTCCTTGAAGTCGGCTCCATAACACATAACACATTTCATTGTCACTAATAATAAAAAATATGATTACAGGGGTTATCGTTTGTCATTGATCAGATTTTGGAATTGATTTTTATAAATCGTATTAAGAAAATTTAATATATTTTTAATTGAGCAATGATTTCTTCTTTACGTAATGATAATTATACCATTAATGTTGAAAAAACCCGAAAAATCAGTACAATTTAAACTTAGACTATGAATAACTCTGAAAGGATTCAATTGATAGAAAAGTCATAAGAGACCTTTTTTGTACAGCATTAAATTTCCTAAAGGATTTCAAAATGGTCATGACCAAAAATTGATTCAATCCGGAGATATAAAATTCTAAAGTTAAAAACATTTTTTTCTTATGTTATTTAAATGGGAAATAGAAAGTTGCGAAAAGCTACCTCTGAATTTGAAAATTAAGAGTTCAGGGCTTGACGGGATCTATATTTTGGCATACTCTAACAGAATTTGCCGACCAGTTGAAGAAAAAAAAATTCGATTTTTTTGAAACACCCTAATATATATATATATATATATATATATATATATATATATATATATATATATAATAGCTGACCCGGCCACGCGTTGCTGTGGCTAACGTTTTTGTTATATTACATTGAAGTAATCTATTTAAGAGGAACAGTAGGAGAACATCAGTCATGGGGACCACCATGCTTGTTTACATAGATGCCATTTGTAAAAAATATGGCGACCTCCATGACAGATTTTCTACTACTGCAACCCCTTAATACAATGAAATTATTATTTACGAATTAAGACGGAATACAATCAATACAAAAGAATTTTAAAATTTATTATTATTTTTATTAAAGTTTCTAACAAATGAGTATATTACTGTCACGCCTGGAGAGATTTGGGAGAATGTGCCTTAGTGTTATAGGATAAGGAGTAGTTTACTAAAGGCACTCCCGGCCAGGTATCCTGCTGAAGGCAGAAAACTAACCAAGGGTAAGATGAAATAAACAGCAGGAAACAAACAACAAATATATTAAGGAATAAAGAAGCAATAAGAATGAGTAATAAACATTAAGAATAGGGAGGCTTACTAAATAAACTACATGGTGGCATGTCACACTTACTCACGAAAATACGTCAAGAGTCACAATGGCCCAGACCCCAGGGTCTGTTTTCGGGACACCCCAAAGGGTGACCCTTACAGACAACCTCAGACTACAAACTCCTGGTGTCTGACCTCAACAACCTGCTTTTAAAGCCAATTCATATTCTACGTGAGAATAAAAATTAAACTATTTAAACACGTGCCGAGATCTAACGTAATGACTTTGACCTGGTAAAATGTAATAAATAACAATACAGTAAAATATAAACTAATAAATTAATATGTAGGGCAAAACTACCCTATCACCTATGTGACATTACAAAGTAAATAACATGTAACACTTTAACTTATGAATGAGGTAGGTAGGGCAGATAGTCTTAAATCTTTAACAATAATACTTATTATTTTAAATTATAATTACTTTTATTTTCAGTTTAATTTAGCACTAATCGGAACACAATATTTTTGGTTAACCTGTCTTTAGCTAACACAAACAGATTCGACGGTATAGTTGCCCAGTTTATTAAACTGTATAGTTTCAAAGCACATACCACAACTTTTTATGTTAAAACTTTTCAATAATTAAAACTGAATTTAAGTGTCATCTCAACAATGCACAGCATCCTTGATATTGCAAAAATATTAAGTCATACAACGCTGTGATTGATTATAAAGAGGATTGTTTTCTTGTTAACAAAATCAAGGGTAGTTGTATCTAAAAACTTTCTAAAATAGTTTATTTTATTAATAGTTAAAATTAAAATAATAGTTTTCACATGTAAAAACAAAAAAAAAACTTCCCTCCGTCGTAATCCATCCCATTACGATAACTTAACCGAAATGTCATAATTAGCCGCTGATCCAAATTAGCTACCAAGACTTTACATAAAGACTTTCAAAATGATAATATCATATTTAATATAATAACAATTCAATAAACAAATAAATTGCAATAAAATAATATTGCGACTATAAATTAAAATGTAAGCTATCCTATCTTTCAAGTTGGATCAAACTGCACACGGTGTGCAAATTTGATTAAAATTGGTTTAGTAGTTTAGGAGTCCATTGCGGACAAACAACGTGACACGTAATTTATATATATTAAGATATATATATATACGACTTTTGTAAAATTTTCTTTTAAAACATAATATTTTTTTAATGAAACTAGTGGTCGTTCATTTCTTTCGATAGAGTAGATATAATTATGAATTTATGATATTTTTTAATAATTAATAGAACAATAGCAAAGACTTAGATATAACTTTGTATAAATGTTATGTGATACAATGAAGTTGGTCGTTATAACGAAACTTTTGAAGAAATAAGAAAGTTTATTATTGGATGAAGTCTAACTCTAAAGTTGAATTGGATTTGTCGCCCTGAACAATTTGTTGAAGGTTTCTGTTTCTAAAAATTAAATCGATGTAGTTCATTCACGACCAGCCAAACTGTCGGCGCTAAATTAAATTTTATATTCAAGAATGTGACTTGTGCGGAATTTCAGTAATTATGAAATTTTCTTATGGTCTTTAGTCTGATATAATGAATCTGATGGATAAAATAACTCGAGGATTTCAATTTTTAGAGTTGTAATAGTCGCGTGGGTTTAATTTTTGTTCCTAATTTCGAATTTAAATTATGTACGGAATCATTTAAAACATTATTAAAAAGAAAGACTGTTAATTTGACGACAATTTGGACACAATAGCTTTTTTTTATATATATTATAAAAAACAAAAAAAACGCTAGTAACGCAGAAAATAATCCGAGTATAGAGGTAAAAGTGTACGCAAAAACAATTTAGAAATATAAATAATATTATTACGTAAAGGAAAATTGTCATAAATTTTTAAAGAAAAAAACTAATAAAAAAGAGTTTTATTAGATCAACTTGTAGATAGAAATTCTATAACGATCTAACTGATCTTGAAGATAGGCTAAAGCTGCGATAAACAGAAATCGGTAAAGGACACCACTTATATCTTTAGAAACAGTTAGGAGGAAAGATAAGAAACCTTGTTGGCAAAGTCTATTGGATTAAAAAAATTAAGGGAACATACTTCAATCTTATCAAAAAATTATCAAAAAGATATCTTAGATCTAAAGACTTCCCTTAGAGAACTATAAAACTCCTTGAATCCTTATCTTTTTGTTCTAAGTTTATATTTTTCTTTAAAATTAAAATGATTCTTAAATGAAATACTGAAGACGAAATATTTATTGGGAAGATAAATTTAATCAACCTTTTACTAACACAGTAAGTATACTAAGAGTATATTTAAAAAATTATACCAAAAAATTAAAATAAAAACTTGAACAAGAATTGATCGATTAAGTTAGTGGTGGTACATATACATATTTGTTAAAACAATATAATCTAGATACCAATATTAAAAGTGGAAACGAATGAAACCAGTTATATAAATATATATTATCCTGGATGTATCTCCCTCTAAGATCAGTATAACTGTGCAATGATATAGAAAAACCAGGAAAAAACTATATCTGCTGATCTTTACAATAACTTAATATATTTGAATTATAATTATATCTTATCTTAGGGCTAATAACATCTAAGCTTTAATATTGTTATATCTTAATACTTCCATACTTTATTATTATTTTTATAAATTTTTTATTATTCCTAATACCTTATAGTTAGTTTTCTAATCTATTACTTTTGATGTCATAGTTACATGATTATTTAATCATTAATGTCAATTAACGTCATATCTTGAGATAAAGAACAATTTTATAAAAAACATCATTTTAATTTTATATTTATTTTTTAATATTTACTAATGTTAACTTCTGTAAAAACAATAACGTAACCACCTCACAGAGATGTAAGTATAAATTTATAATTTATTTCTACTTGCATTCTGTCACTTTAAATGTTGTACCTCCTTGAAAATGTAATAAAGTTATTACGAAAGCTTGGATTAGAAACTTTAAAGAGTTTTATTTACGTTAAGTATTGCTGTTATCCAAATATTCATTTTTACTAACATTTATCTTTACAGCAAATATTACTCTTTAAAAGAGATGATACAAAAGTATCTAGTGCCGTGCAGTCAATAATAAATCCAGAGGGTTGTATTGGGGTGAACGGCAAACGAAAAGTGTACTCTTTTAAGTATTTATTACTTTCCAAGCTTTCGTGAATGTATATTCACATCATCAGGGAAGCTACAAAATTAAAACGTGGTTGTCTTATATAAAAAGTGTTAGAAAAAGCTTACTTACACTTAATGAGATTATCTCGTCTATGATTGTAATACAAAAATAAAAATAGGCACAAAACATTGATACACTTAAAATTTCAATAAAATTAGGACATTACTATAAATTAAGACATTAAACTCTTAGATTTCGTAAAATTTATACAGGTTAACCGGTCATTTCATTTTCGACGTCGTTTGTCAAATATGTCTATTTCCGCTTCAACACTGACAGGCAAGGTTACACCACAGAACCAGAAAGTGGGAGAATTTCAACAGGTGGTCTTGATTCATTAAGGTATTCGTGTAAAGTAATTAAGTTTATGTTGTTAAAATTTTCTTTTCCCACTTTCTATTTTTGGGTGGAACATCCTTTTTGAGGATGTCTCTTCCTGGCATGGACAAAAGGAGAGAAATTAAGAGAGATTATATGGTTAATGAGGCCATTCAATAATCTCCCCTGGACAGAATACAGGCTAATGAGACCTACTGTCATTTTTCTCCTTCTTCCCCTCACCACGACGAGAAATCCTCGAGAAGTGTTCTTTTGTGCGGTTGTAAGGAAACAAACTTTAGAATTTTCATCTCTAGTGCAGGAAAGGGAAAAAAACTCAGGGTGTGACTTGTAGGTTAATGGGGCCATTAAGTCACTACTCTGAAGACAGGTTATTGGCTAATGAGACCTACTGTCTTTTTTTCCCCTTGTCCCTTCACCCGGGAGGAAACCTTACATAGAACTGAAGATAACTATGTTACGACCATGAGGGAAATAACTTAAAAGAGATGTAATTTTTCGTTTGGTAGTTACTGATTTAATGTGACTTAAGACTGAAGGTGCAATTTCTAAAGACTAGTGGATTAGTCAACTATTATTGAAGAATCATTAAAATTTAAATTTCTGTTAAATTTTTCCAAATTTAGTAAGTGGGAAAAGATTTCACTAAGATGACTAATGTCTGATCTTTTATTGATTGTGTTGTCAGACTGATAGATGTGTGACATTTCCAAGAAAAGCCTCTTGGTCAGATTTCTCTCAGGGGAAAAATGTGTAAAGAAACACAAAAACACAAAAACAACGCGGCGACGCTGGTTGCTAGCCGAAAACCCATTGGCACAGCTGGCCGAAAGCACAAAATGGCGATAGGACTCCTGTGTGAGCGTTCATTGTTTTTGTGTTTTTGTGTTTCTTTACACATGTTTCCCCAACATCCTTTGCTCCCAAGTACCCAACACTTTTGCTAGCCAAGTGCAATACCCTACTTGGATATGCCGCACTAATGACGGCTAATGAGCCAGAAACATGCATGTCTGCGGTTACCATTCCTACTTGTAACCATAATCCTTTGTTGCGTTACATGCCCGTTATCCCCCTTTGTTTATTATAACACGCGTTTTCTTGGCACCTTGTTTATTTCATCTCCTGGGCTTAGAACGACTCAATCACAGTGAGTCCGTTTCGCCAACGCGGCGACGCTGGTTGCTAGCCGAAACCCCATTGGCACAGCTGGCCGAAAGCACAAAATGGCGATAGGACTCCTGTGTGAGCGTTCGTTGTTTTTGTGTTTTTGTGTTTCTTTACACATGTTTCCCCAACATCCTTTGCTCCCAAGTACCCAACACTTTTGCTAGCCAAGTGCAATACCCTACTTGGTTATGCCGCACTGATGACGGCTAATGAGCCAGAAACATGCATGTCTGCGGTTACCATTCCTACTTGTAACCATAATCCTTTGTTGCGTTACATGCCCGTTATCCCCCTTTGTTTATTATAATACGCGTTTTCTTGGCACCTTGTTTATTTCATCTCCTGGGCTTAGAACGACTCAATCACAGTGAGTCCGTTTCGCCAACGCGGCGACGCTGGTTGCTAGCCGAAAACCCATTGGCAAGGCTGGCCGAAAGCACAAAATGGCAAAAGGACTCCTGTGTGAGCGTTCGTTGTTTTTGTGTTTTTGTGTTTCTTTACACATGTTTCCCCAACGTCCTTTGCTCCCAAGTACCCAACACTTTTGCTACCCAAGTGCAATACCCTACTTGGTTATGCCGCACTGATGACGGCTAATGAGCCAGAAACATGCATGACTGCGGTTACCATTCCTACTTGTAACCATAATCCTTTGTTGCGTTACATGCCCGTTATCCCCCTTTGTTTATTATAATACGCGTTTTCTTGGCACCTTGTTTATATAAATATATATATAAATATATATATATATATATATATATAAAGTGTTAGAAATTTCTAACCGACACCATTTCAGTTCAAAACTGAAATTATTACTTTTGACAGTAAGGCACTAGATACTTTATGTATCATCTTTGGACATTCTTAGACTGTCACAAAACGCTCTGTTCGTTTTATATATATATATATATATATATATATATATATATATATATATATATATATATATATATATATGTTTCTTTTTATTTTATATAGATTTATATTATGAAGTTTTCAATTTACTTTGATGGAATATGTCATTAATTAAAATTATTTAAAAGTCTATCTTGTGCCATTAAACATATAATATACCTATACTATTTATACTTATTTTATTAGGTTATTAGGTTGTAGTAGATTTGGCTTAGATTATAAATATCTTTTTTGTCATTAATAATAAATAATTTTAATTAATGACATATTTCATCAAAGTAAATTGAAAACTTCATGATATAATTTTAAAATATTTAACTCCAAGGTAAGTAAACTGTTTTAAATGAAATTTTAAAAGAATTTTTAATATGTTTAAATTTGTACATTCGATATATATTGTAAACTTATAATTTGATATTTCATTAATTATTTTTAGACTTGATAAAGCACAATAAAGGATGTGCGAAACGTTGTAACATCAGTTTTCCTTATTTATTACTATAACCTTTACCCAAGAATAAAAAGAAACATATTAAAATGGTTAAAGAAAATTAAGTACATTATATATATATATATATATATATATATATATATATATATATATATATATATATAACGTGAAGTCAATTGTGGAGTTGCAGTCAACGTTGTGGCCAAGGTAAGTAAAGAAAACTCTTTGATTTTAGTCAAGCTTTCGAATTATTTTAATTCTTCATCAGGACAGCTGTAGTGGAGAACAATTTTTTCATATAATAAAAATATTGTAACAAATTATGACTACTTACTAATCTTGAGGTTATAGAAGAAGCGACGAATAACATTTAAACAACATTGCACTAATAAAACATTTTAAAATAAGTACATCACTTTTAAAAAATACATAAAATTAAATAAAATTGTATACATTTAGACATAAAACTACTTATTTTGTTCTTATTCATGTGGAGGTTTGTGTGTAAGTGATGATTGAGTGTGTTTTAATTTGTCTTTGGTTTCTATTTTTTAATATAAATGTTTTATATGTATAAGTGTTTTTTATATATAAATATATGGTTTTTATTTTAACACAGTAGGAGAGCAAAACAGTTTGTTGATTTATTTATTTCTGATTTTATTATTATCAAGTAAAATTATATCAAGTAAAATTTTGTTGTCAAGAAATGTGGGATTTTAAATTCAAAGATTTTTATTATTATTGTGTCCAGTTCTATGAAAGTTGTTTTTTTATTTGATTTATCTTAGTGTTATTTATCTTTGTATTAATTTATTTATAGTTAACTTTAAATTTATATATTAAATTTTATTTATAATGGTTTATTTTTATTTTTGAAAAGACAGAATGTAACAATAAATATTGCTTAGCCCTTCTATATCAGATTTTCTATTAATACATGTTTCCCTTCTGTCAATGTGTGTCATTTCTAAGAACAACCGTTTCTTAAGGTTCCTTTCCCTTTCTAAAATTCTTGTTTCGTCAAACTTAAAAGTATGGCCATTTTTGATTGCATGTTCCGTTAGTGCGCATGCTTTATATTTATTATTTTTAATATCACTTTTATGTGAGATGTTTCTACTGTGTACAGTTCGGCATGTTTCTCCAATATACACCCTTTCACAATCCGAACAAGTGATTTCATACACAACATTTGAACTTTCTAAAGTACTTAATGGATCTTTGGTTCTGGTGTATAGTCTAGAAATGGTTTTAATATTCTTAGTGCCTATTTTAAAGTTTTCATAATTTTTAAACAATTTTAAAAGTTTAGGAGTAAGTTGTGGGATGTAAGGTAAGGAACCAAAAGTTGGCTGTAAAATTTCATTGGACAAGACACCTCTCTCATTGTCAAATGTTTGTTGTTGATTCAAATTATTGCTGTCACTTATTCTTGAAATGCACGTGGTGCTAAAAATTAATTTATTTAATAATCCTAAAGGGTATGAATTATTTAACAATATTCCTTTTAATTTTAGTAAACCTTGGTTTTTAAAATTTGGGTGTGATAGTTTTAAAACTCTGTTTTTTAATCCCAAAATTAGGTTAATCTTAGTTCTTGGTGGATGTTCAGAGTAAAAATTGATAAACCTATTGCTGCATATTGGTTTACGGTACCATTCAGTTTGTAGAATGTTGTTTTGTGTACGATGGACGATTACATCTAGGAAAGGTAAACTGTTATTTATTTCTTTTTCCACTGTGAATTGCAGTTGTTTGCAATGACTGTTAAAAATTTTAAGGACCTCGTCAACTTTATCAAATGGTATCGCAAGTATTAAATCATCAACAAAACGCTTGACAAAAGGAATTCTAAATGGTATTTGATTAATACTTTTCTCTACCAAGTTATCCAGTACAAAGTTACAAAGAATCGGGGACAACGTGCTACCCATTGGTGTGCCTAATATTTGTTTGAAGAAGTTGTTATTAAATTTACAGATATTAGTGTCAAAGATGAACGTTAGAATTTTCTTAAAATTAGTTAAGCTTAATTTACAATTTGGTTCGATGTTAATCCATTGTTTTTCAATGCAATTTAATATTAATTCAGTTGGCATGTTTGTGTACATGGAAACAACGTCGAAACTCACTAGAATATAGGTGTCAGGAATTCTTATGTTGTTAATGAAATCACTAAAGTGGAAAGAGTCTCTTATTATAAAATTGTTATTAAAATTATAGGTTTTAGATAAAATAGATGTTAAAAAACTAGCCAATTTACTGTTGGGAGAATCTATAGATGACACAATTGGGCGCATTGACAAAATGGGTTTATGTATTTTAGGGAGTGCATAAAATCTAGGAGCTACTGAATTGTATATTCTTAATGATTTAGCTTCTATTGAAGAAAGTTGTGATTGTTTTTCCAAGTCACTTATTAATTTATTAGCTTTCTGTTGAAATGTGCAAGTAGGATCATTAGGTAATTGTTTGTAATAACTTTCGTCATTAAGTAACAGTTGACTTTTTTCAATGTAGTCCTCCTTGTACATTGCTACAGTGATGTTGCCTTTGTCACTACGAAGAATATACACTTCAGGGTTAGTTCTGATAAAAGTTCTAGCTTCCTCAAAAATATCATTTAAGAAATGATTATTTTTGCCAGTTTTATGTAAGAAATTAGTGATGATGTTTGTGGATTTAGATCTGAGCAAATCTTTATTGTTATCATTCAAGTTCTGTATTAAATGTTCAAAATCAGCCAATAATGATGAAAGTTTAAAATCCCTAACATTTGGAAAGAGGCAAAATTTAGGTCCTAACGCTAAAAGTTTTTTTATGTTAAAAGGGAACTGAATGTTGGTTAAATTTTTGAACCATTTTGCATTAAATTTAATTTTTGAAAAGTGTTCTATTTTTAAGTTGTTGAATTTTGAAATATTGTTTATTTTAATTTTATGAAAGTTGGTGTTATAATGAATGTCTTGTCTTCGTTTGTATTCTTTCAAGATATGACTAGGAATTACTTGATATAATTTAGATTTTATTATCTCTAGTTTGTTTTCAAGAAATTTAATATCAGATAGAGTGCAACTAATTTCTAGATTTATTATTTGTTTTTGAAGTTTTATATTTAAATTTAGTATTTTATTACCTGTTTTGCCTCCTCTGTGATGTAACAAGTTATTTACATTAATAATACTGTTTTTGACATGTTTCGGTGATACATCATGTTTTCTGCATTTTAATAAGAAGATGAGTCTGTTGTTTAACTTCGCCAGCTTGGTGTTAATTTTGGCCCATTCTTTGAGTAAACCAACGTTAGTAAGTCCATACCTTGATTGGATGTTCTCAAAAAACCCCATATTTATGAAATAATAATGATGGTACTAGTGACTGATTCAATACAACGCGAAGTCAATTGTGGAGTTGCAGTCAACGTTGTGGCCAAGGTAAGTAAAGAAAACTCTTTGATTTTAGTCAAGCTTTCGAATTATTTTATTATATTTATTATTTGGTTTACTCAAAGAATGGGCCAAAATTAACACCAAGCTGGCGAAGTTAAACAACAGACTCATCTTCTTATTAAAATGCAGAAAACATGATGTATCACCGAAACATGTCAAAAACAGTATTATTAATGTAAATAACTTGTTACATCACAGAGGAGGCAAAACAGGTAATAAAATACTAAATTTAAATATAAAACTTCAAAAACAAATAATAAATCTAGAAATTAGTTGCACTCTATCTGATATTAAATTTCTTGAAAACAAACTAGAGATAATAAAATCTAAATTATATCAAGTAATTCCTAGTCATATCTTGAAAGAATACAAACGAAGACAAGACATTCATTATAACACCAACTTTCATAAAATTAAAATAAACAATATTTCAAAATTCAACAACTTAAAAATAGAACACTTTTCAAAAATTAAATTTAATGCAAAATGGTTCAAAAATTTAACCAACATTCAGTTCCCTTTTAACATAAAAAAACTTTTAGCGTTAGGACCTAAATTTTGCCTCTTTCCAAATGTTAGGGATTTTAAACTTTCATCATTATTGGCTGATTTTGAACATTTAATACAGAACTTGAATGATAACAATAAAGATTTGCTCAGATCTAAATCCACAAACATCATCACTAATTTCTTACATAAAACTGGCAAAAATAATCATTTCTTAAATGATATTTTTGAGGAAGCTAGAACTTTTATCAGAACTAACCCTGAAGTGTATATTCTTCGTAGTGACAAAGGCAACGTCACTGTAGCAATGTACAAGGAGGACTACATTGAAAAAAGTCAACTGTTACTTAATGACGAAAGTTATTACAAACAATTACCTAATGATCCTACTTGCACATTTCAACAGAAAGCTAATAAATTAATAAGTGACTTGGAAAAACAATCACAACTTTCTTCAATAGAAGCTAAATCATTAAGAATATACAATTCAGTAGCTCCTAGATTTTATGCACTCCCTAAAATACATAAACCCATTTTGTCAATGCGCCCAATTGTGTCATCTATAGATTCTCCTAACAGTAAATTGGCTAGTTTTTTAACATCTATTTTATCTAAAACCTATAATTTTAATAACAATTTTATAATAAGAGACTCTTTCCACTTTAGTGATTTCATTAACAACATAAGAATTCCTGACACCTATATTCTAGTGAGTTTCGACGTTGTTTCCATGTACACAAACATGCCAACTGAATTAATATTAAATTGCATTGAAAAACAATGGATTAACATCGAACCAAATTGTAAATTAAGCTTAACTAATTTTAAGAAAATTCTAACGTTCATCTTTGACACTAATATCTGTAAATTTAATAACAACTTCTTCAAACAAATATTAGGCACACCAATGGGTAGCACGTTGTCCCCGATTCTTTGTAACTTTGTACTGGATAACTTGGTAGAGAAAAGTATTAATCAAATACCATTTAGAATTCCTTTTGTCAAGCGTTTTGTTGATGATTTAATACTTGCGATACGATTTGATAAAGTTGACGAGGTCCTTAAAATTTTTAACAGTCATTGCAAACAACTGCAATTCACAGTGGAAAAAGAAATAAATAACAGTTTACCTTTCCTAGATGTAATCGTCCATCGTACACAAAACAACATTCTACAAACTGAATGGTATCGTAAACCAATATGCAGCAATAGGTTTATCAATTTTTACTCTGAACATCCACCAAGAACTAAGATTAACCTAATTTTGGGATTAAAAAACAGAGTTTTAAAACTATCACACCAAAATTTTAAAAACCAAGGTTTACTAAAATTAAAAGGAATATTGTTAAATAATTCATACCCTTTAGGATTATTAAATAAATTAATTTTTAGCACCACGTGCATTTCAAGAATAAGTGACAGCAATAATTTGAATCAACAACAAACATTTGACAATGAGAGAGGTGTCTTGTCCAATGAAATTTTACAGCCAACTTTTGGTTCCTTACCTTACATCCCACAACTTACTCCTAAACTTTTAAAATTGTTTAAAAATTATGAAAACTTTAAAATAGGCACTAAGAATATTGAAACCATTTCTAGACTATACACCAGAACCAAAGATCCATTAAGTACTTTAGAAAGTTCAAATGTTGTGTATGAAATCACTTGTTCGGATTGTGAAAGGGTGTATATTGGAGAAACATGCCGAACTGTACACAGTAGAAACATCTCACATAAAAGTGATATTAAAAATAATAAATATAAAGCATGCGCACTAACGGAACATGCAATCAAAAATGGCCATACTTTTAAGTTTGACGAAACAAGAAATTTAGAAAGGGAAAGGAACCTTAAGAAATGGTTGTTCTTAGAAATGACACACATTGACAGAAGGGAAACATGTATTAATAGAAAATCTGATATAGAAGGGCTGAGCAATATTTATTGTTACATTCTGTCTTTTCAAAAATAAAAATAAACCATTATAAATAAAATTTAATATATAAATTTAAAGTTAACTATAAATAAATTAATACAAAGATAAATAACACTAAGATAAATCAAATAAAAAAACAACTTTCATAGAACTGGACACAATAATAATAAAAATCTTTGAATTTAAAATCCCACATTTCTTGACAACAAAATTTTACTTGATATAATGTTACTTGATAATAATAAAATCAGAAATAAATAAATCAACAAACTGTTTTGCTCTCCTACTGTGTTAAAATAAAAACCATATATTTATATATAAAAAACACTTATACATATAAAACATTTATATTAAAAAATAGAAACCAAAGACAAATTAAAACACACTCAATCATCACTTACACACAAACCTCCACATGAATAAGAACAAAATAAGTAGTTTTATGTCTAAATGTATACAATTTTATTTAATTTAATGTATTTTTTAAAAGTGATGTACTTATTTTAAAATGTTTTATTAGTGCAATGTTGTTTAAATGTTATTCGTCGCTTCTTCTATAACCTCAAGATTAGTAAGTAGTCATAATTTGTTACAATATTTTTATTATATGAAAAAATTGTTCTCCACTACAGCTGTCCTGATGAAGAATTAAAATAATTCGAAAGCTTGACTAAAATCAAAGAGTTTTCTTTACTTACCTTGGCCACAACGTTGACTGCAACTCCACAATTGACTTCACGTTGTATTGAATCAGTCACTAGTACCATCATTATTATATATATATATATATATATATATATATATATATATATATATATATATATATATATATAATGTACTTAGAGGAAAAAGTATGGAAATCCCGTGGTAACTCAAAAACCATGGGTCACAGAAAAAAACTTGCAAAATATAAAATTTATGGTTTTTCCCTGGCTATCAGATGGTTAAGATGGATTTTGTATTTGTATCCCTCTACAAGGTGCTGTAAATTAAACTTAAATTATTTATCAGTAATTTCATAAATTATGTGGTTACGATTTTTAGCACCTTGTTACTTAATGAGAAACGAAAGTGGTCTTACTAGTACCAATGACTACACTGTTAAAAAAACTGGCCATCATGGTAAAATTTTTAAAAATTGTCAAAGTCATATTTTGACGCAAAATGTCACGCTCTTTCGATTCCTTTTGTTAAAAATACATGTTTCTATTTAAAAAAACTGACTTGATCATCGCCTGACCATGATGGTCCTGGTCATGGTCAAATCTATCTTAACCATCTGATAGCCAGGGAAAACCATAAACTTTAACTCTTGGAAGTTTTTCTCTGCGACTAATACAATTCGAGTTATTGCGATGGTCTAGAAATTTTAAGTTTGACCTTGACCATGACCATCATGGTAAAATTATTAAAAATGGTCAAGGTCATATTTGGACGTAAAATTTTACGCTCTTTCGATTCTCGTTGTCAAAAATACGTGCTTCCTTGACCTGACCATCGCCTGACCATGATGGTCATGGTCATGGTCAAATCCATCTTAACCATCTGAAAGCTAGGAAAAAACCATAAATTTTATATTTTGCAGTTTTTTTCTGTGACCCATGGTTTTTGAGTTACCACGGGCTTTCCATATTTTTTCCTCACCCCGTATATATTAAAATATTGAAATGGATTCTCATTCTGGAACACCCTTCTTCAATAAAATTATCAGTCGTGGATTCCAAGATTTCCAAGATTTCTTAAAACATAAGTTTTATAAATATAAAAAAAATATCTTCTTTTAAATCTTTCTTTTTCTATTATTCAATTCCTTCTTGCTGTTGTCTTTATCTTTATCTATTGGCTTTTGGATCTCTTGAAATTTCTACCTCTCTGCTTTTCTGTATTTTTCAATCCCCAGTTTCTTTCTATTTTTTATGATTATAATCTTTTGATCAATACCTTCACCTCTTCTCCTGGAGTTTTATTCTGTACAAAATCAGTGCACACTTTGTACTCGGCGGTTTTATGGGTCGCTAAATACAAATATTATAATGGCGATGGTCTTCAAAACACCTGGTGCTTAAGACGGACCTCGTCTCCAGGAATTTTATGCAAATTCGATATAAAATGAGTGTGCACTTGGTACTAGGAAGTTTTTGGGGTCACTGAACACGAATATCATGTAATGATTTTGCATGCTTGTAATTTTTGACTTTAGCAGTCTGCTTTACATTTCTCAATAATATTTTGTTTTTAAGTGTTAGGTAATTATTATTATAAATTTTATTTGAAATATTTTATGTTATTAAACCTTAATCCTTGAGATAATGGCCTTTAGTAAAAATAAATCATTCTTTAATTAACTGTTAAATGTTTTGGTTTACTGAAATCATAGGTGGATTCTGCATAAAAGGTGTCAATATCAGCTTTAGTTGTAGGGTAATCTATAGCAGCGTCGATTTCAGTTACTATCTTAATAATATTCTTGTTGGTTTTTACTGGTATTTCATGAATTTCAACGTTATTATATCTTAGTTGTTGCTCCAATACATAAACCGGTTAAACTCTTTCTTCAGGTGTAGATTTTCCTTAGTTAATTTCTCGATATTAGCGCCGATTTCAGTTACTATCTTAACAATATTCTCGTTGATTTTTACTGGTAGTCCATGAATTTTAACGTTATTGTATCTAAGTTGTTGCTCCAATACATCAACACAATGGTTAAGGGTTTTAACATCTTTCTTCAGGTGTAGATTTTCCTTAGTTAAATTCCCGATATTAGCGCCCATTTCAACTACTATCTTAACAATATTCTCGTTGATTTTTACTGGTCATGAATTTTAACGTTATTGTATCTAAGTTGTTGCTCCAATACATCAACCCGATGGTTGAGGGTTTTAACCTCTTTCTTCAGGTGTAGATTTTCCTTAGTCCATTTCTCGATATTAACTTTTTTGCTAAGGATTGATATTGTTTTTCAAAAACAGAATCGCTGCAGAAATTGACAGATTGTAATAAATCTACACATTTATAATTTAGAGATGATAGTTCTTTCTGGATGCAATTAAGAATACTTAGGAAAGTCTAAGGTGAAGGTAGACTTCCGACGTGCACGTCATCAGGATCCTCGTCTTCTGTAATGACAATAGATCGCCTCCTATTTATTTCAGCTGAGTTTCTAATAACGCGACAGATCCAAGTGAAACCTGGTGTTTTAAAGCGTGTGATGTCATTATTAGTAAGGTCAACACACTTTGCATGGTAAAATGTTTGGCATTAGCCGCTACACTTGAGACCTGGGAATTTAACCGTGACTCCTCTAGAATAAAGTCCACACACGGTCATATCTTCGTTTGTTTTAAGTGTTTTGATTACTACTACACAAAAACTCAGACTAGTTTTTAAACAACTTGTAGATATAGATTAACAATAATCCTTGTAAAAATTTTAATAGTGTTTATTTTGCAATATCTATTATTCTCGAACGAAGCAATTAATTATTTAATATACTTAAATGTAATAAGCACAACACACTTTTCAAAGTAACTAGGAACGTTCCAAAAGTTTTGAAAATATTTTAGGCAAAGAAATACACAAAATTCATAGAGCGAACATCAACACGTCTGCTACTACGGGAACATAGTAATAGCTTACGGTTCAATTGTGTTAAGCCTCTTTGAAATAAATTTACTTACAAATTTACTCGAAGATGTCCATCCGAGTTGCTGAAAAATTACTAGATTGGCCATTTTAAAAGAAATAGGAATTAATTTAGCGAATGAGAATATTAAGACATTTCGTCACGAATTTGGAAGTTGGAAGAAAAATCGTTCCTATAGAATAGTTAATTTTTTAATTTACATATTTAATTTTCTTTTGATATTATAATCAAGTTTATATTATTTTTTATTAAGATAATTAAATTTGGTAATAAATCTTTGAAAATGACTGTTTAAGTATAATTTGTGGAGTTTTTACCTTGACGCTCTTAATTACATGTTTGATACTGGTAATTCGTTTTAGGCTGTTTTAACATTACAGTTCTTAGTTACGTATTAGTAAAATGTAGGAATTCAAAAAATTCGTCCATATTTCTCAAAGAGACCGGAATATGTAAATAACAGTAAAAATAAATTAAAGTCTCGGTCTCAACACAAGTAGTATTTTTATTAATTCTTTAGTTACGCGTTTCGCTCATACGAACATCATCAGACCACTAAAACATAATTACAATAATTGCTGGGGTACAATAAATAAAATTAATAAACTTACATTAACATACATCTCACTGACAAGTTACAAATATAATTTCGTTTTTTTAGACCCGCACTTTTTTTGCAGTTTTTTCATATTTTCTCTTAGTATAAAGGAAGATTTAAATTTTTTGTTGAAACTACAAGAAAATACAAACAATTTCGCACTTAGTTAAAAACAAATTTTTGCTATGTACCAAATATTTTTTGTTTAAAATACAATTAGTTGTTTTTATACGTTATTACTAAAACTACAAAAAAATGAAATTTACTACAATCCTCAGAATCGTTTGTAGTTTTACTTAAGCAAAATCAAATTAAATTTTATCGAAGTCGGGTTCTAGCGTGATGGAGCTGTATATCCCTTCTTTATTGTTCCCTGCGCATGTGCAGAATGAGGTACAGAGAATTCCGCACACTTTTCCGCAAAGGTACGAAATTCCTAACTTTGCATTGAAGTAAGCCGTGTCTATTTGCATTCTTTTCATAGTGATCGTAGAAAACAGAGTTTACAAGTTTATAAAGACGCATCCTAGCATATTTTAAAGGACACTTGGAGCAGTTTCATTTATTCGTATCTTTGCGTTTACACTTAACACAATTTAATGATAATTTAAAGATCATACAAAAAAAAAAAACATCAAATTAAACCTGATAAAATATTTAACTTTGATAATACAGGTATATTGGTAAAATTTAAAGGTGTAGCTGTATCAGACACTGTTTCATTATTAAATGAGTACATTACTTTATTTTATTTCCAAACCTTCAAACAAAAATTTGATTTTCTTAATATTAGACAATCAAAGAATCTTGTCACTCTTAATGTATTTATAGACACAATAAAATCATTAAGCTACCTTTACCAATACATATCCCACATAAACTCCAACCACCATATTTGACGTTGTTTCGGTCCTCTAAGAATGTATATAAACAAAAATGTGAGAATTACATGCCAGATCGATTTGGGAAACCCATCACACGGATGATTGACGGATTATAAACGTAATTTCTGTTGTTATTAAGATGTTAATTCGATATTATATTAGTTTATTAATAACCCACTAGATATCCAGCCTTAAAGCATTTAGTTTGTGTACACAAAATATCAGACACTGTTTCATTATTAAATGAGTACATTACTTTATTTTATTTCCAAACCTTCAAACAAAAATTTGATTTTCTTAATATTAGACAATCAAAGAATCTTGTCACTCTTAATGTATTTATAGACACAATAAAATCATTAAGCTACCTTTACCAATACATTTCCCACATAAACTCCAACCACCATATTTAACGTTGTTTCGGTCCTCTAAGAATGTATATAAACAAAAATGTGAGAATTACATGCCAGATCGATTTGGGAAACCCATCACACGGATGATTGACGGATTATAAACGTAATTTCTGTCGTTATTAAGATGTTAATTCGATATTATATTAGTTTATTAATAACCCACTAGATATCCAGCCTTAAAGCATTTAGTTTGTGTACACACAAAAAATAAAGGGTTTGTTTTTAATACTTTTACTACATTTTATTAGAAAATATAAGTATTCATTAGTCAATCGATCAATGAGCAAACTTCATTTTAGATAAGTTAAAGAAATGTATCTAAATTCGTCGTATGTATCTTTTAAGTCACATAGTATAGTATTTGTAGAAAACTTTTAAAATTTAATTGTTGGTTGTATTTTTGAATTTTTTCACGTTTAAAGCGGTGTGTTCATTATTTTTGTAGTAATTTTGGTTATCTCGTTAACAAATCTTCTTACCTATTTTAAAAGTGTCCGAGTTAATACCTTAATATATGATAATAACGTTTAACTATGCATGAATCAAAAGGTAAAGTTGGAATATTAAAAAATATAATTTTTAAAGTTTTTACATTAAATTTAAAAATGGCAAGCGTGTGTTCATTTAAAAATGTAAAAATAGAAAATAATGCTTAGAAATGATCAGTAATGGTAAAGTACTTAAAAAGATAATTACCTACTAGTAAAAAATTTTAAGTTTATAATTATGATCTCAAAACAAAACAACTATAACACATCAACAATCTTTACAGAGAAAGCTCTCGCCTTAATCATGGATAAAAAATGTATGTCAATCAATTTATTTGTTGAAAAGATTCAATCATAATATACAAAATAACACAACATCTATAAAAAATAAAAAACAACAAGTTAAGAATAGTATATTGTGTGGCAAGGGGTGAAACAAGACGATTTCTGACTAGGCTTGAGCGAAGCGAGAGCTGTCATCGCCCGGTCAGAAATCGTCTTTGTTTCATCCTGTGCCACATACTATATTATTCATATTACATGCATTAAAACAGCGAGTTTTAAACTCTGTAGCCCGTTAAAGTAAGACTATTTCTGACCAATGCAACTGTCAGTCAGAAACATTCTGACAGACTTGAAATAATGACATTTAATTCTGCCCCAGGGAAGAAACAACGTTGTATCTTTCCTAGGGCAGATACAACTGTAAGTTTCTAACTGATAGTTGCACTGGTCTTAAATTGTCTTGTTTCGACTGGCAAAACAGGGATCGAAACTAGCTGTTTTAATGCATGTGATATGAAATCGTATATTGTGTAGCACGGGGTAAAACAGATGATTTCTGACTAGGGCGAGAGTTGACTGCCCGAGCGAAGCAAGGGCTGTTTTGGCCCAGTCAGAAATCGTCTTTGTTTCATCCCGTGCCACACACTACATTTTTAATATCACGTGCATTAAAACAGCGAGTTTTGATCTCTGTAGCCAGTTGAAGTAAGACTATTTCAGACAAATAGCGTAGTAATATCTTGACAACGATTTAATGACAGCTGTCAGACGATTATGATTTTATTTGCTTTTGTTTATTACAAATGCGATTCTGACAGACTTGAAATAAAGACATAAATAATAAATAAATAAATGTGCCGGTCAGAAATAACGTTGTTACTCCCCTAGAGCAAAAACAGTTGCATTGGTCTTAAATTGTCTTGTTTCGACTGACAAAACAGGGATCAAAACAAGCTGTTTTAATGCATGTTATATGAAAAAGTAATTGAATTACAGATAGACTTATAAAAGCAACTGAAGTTAAAAATGTAATGTACAAAAGGATGAAAAACTATCCCAATGAAATGTCACCCAAGAAAAAAATTAAAGAATATAATAACAGGTTAAAACACTCAATCAAAAAGGCTACAAAGATTATTATAGGAACAAGGTTGAAAACTGCTTAAATAGTGCATTGGAACTAGGGACAACATTAAATCTAACAAAAATACAAGTACCTAAAATTCAGTCAATAAAGGTGGATGGTAATAGAAAATCGCGAAGATATAGACAACCTATTTATAAAGTATGGAGATAAGGCAGAATCTTGTAATTACCGACCTTTGTTACTAATATTATCATTAGCAGAGATATTTCAAAGCGTATAAAAGACTAGACTAGTCTTCAGGGCAGGTAAATCAATACAGGATGCGATTATTATTATTATTATCTTCATGCAATCGGTGGCCGTATGGTTCTGTACTTGTTTCCATTTCAGTTATGTATAAGTACCTACGCTCGATAAAGGTGTATATTGATCTCTTCTGACCATTTGAATCGAGTATTCTTATTTCTATTTCTGTCCTCGGATATGGGAAGATCCATAGGTTCTTCAACATTATCCAAGGTTGGAATTGTATTGGTGTCATTGGTCTTATCTTTATTCCTTGTTCGCGCTTTGGTGATTACAGTGCACAGTGAAGCACCACCTGTATTACTTCCTCCTGCGCCAGACTGCAAATCTTCCTGACGTTTCCGAACAGAGACAGCCTGGTCCTCTGTTACGCCCTAAAGGTGTGTTCTTGTTTTTACAGCGGTTTTCATTCACGCCTTGGAGACAGGGTCTGTTGGTCATCTCAGATGATCCTTCAATCCTTAGTTTCAGAATTGGTATCAGAGTTTGGGGATTTTTCACAAAGGAAGAGGTTTACTTCTCAGTAGGCTCAGGGACCGTGGTGTCGCATACACAACATAGAGTGTGTGTGGCCGACCAGTACTATAATTGAATTCTAGCCAGCCACACACACTCCCCCTTGCGGGGTTATTATTATCATTATTATTATTATTATTAATATCATTATTATTATTATTATTATTATTTTAATAGTTATAACCGTAGAATTTTTTTAAATAAAGTGTAATGTAAAAAAAGTTACTTAAACCTAAAATTTTTTTTATAAAAGTTTTAACATATGTTTAAAAAAATCAATACAGAATAATATAACAAAATGGCAATTTTATTTAATAAGTGTGTTTTCTTTAACACGTTTTAAAATTTCTGAACATGTATTAATAGGTACTCTTTTACATGTTTTACATTACTTTGAATTTAGCAGCAATTTGACTTGTAAAACTATATTATTATTCAAAAAATTAATGATCTTTTTTTAACAGTGGATAAAATTTCTAACCCCAATTTTACTTTTATTTGAAATAATTTGTTATCTATCAAATTTAAATTCAAAATTCTTCAACAATCCCAATAAAATTCTCAGAATACTCATAAAACTTCTAATAACGTTTGCGAATTCTTATATAGAAAACTTTATTTTATTTTTTTGCGAAAGCCCAGATCGGCGAGATATTATCCGATCCTATGAAATTAAAAGCGTATTTGGAACGGCATAGATATTACGCTTCAGAATTTTTTCAATATTATTTGCTTTTTCAGTAACTTTTTATGAGATTATCCTATAGTAGTCACAAATTGCCATATGTAAGACAGAATGAGAATTTCCGATGGTTCATTATTTGGGGTTTTAAAAAGGATTAACAAGACTTATTTCCTAAATTGTAAACATTTTTTTTTAATAAATACTAGTTAATAAACAGTTTGTCTACGACCACTTACCATGGGAAAAAAAGCAACTTTTTAAAAATTACCAAACCCGGAAAAGTATTCGGGGCACAGTTTCCGACGTTCCTTATAGCCGCGAAGGTAGAGATATAACAGTATTAAAAAGATAACCGATGGAAAAGTACAGCGGCTCGGCTGCTGAAAGCGCGTCGACGCGACGGTTCAATGTTCAATAAAATGTTACTAATGAATTCGATGAAGAGTGCCTCATTGTCCAACCAAGTTTTTAAAAATATTTATAATTTAAATATTTTATTGTTGGACCTTCTGTAACAGAAGGTCCATTCAACAGTTATATGGCACACGGCAGAGGGACACAGCATTATATACAGGAGTATCGGAAAGCTGTTAAAATTTTACTGTAACGTTCTCCAATGTGGAGTAAAATCGATAGGGGTTTTCTCATAACATAAGGATTATATATACCAAATTTTATGACCTTCCATAAAAACAGCAATTGTTTCGTAATTATTAATATAAATCATCAATGATGATAGTTAATAATGATGTTCAATAAAAACTAACGTAGTATTTACTTAACTTTTTTTAATGAAATAATCAAGGTTGGTGGACAAAGTATAATATTTAAAAATACAATTAACCAAAGTCTCGGGACGCAAATGTTACCCTGCGTGAATAAAAGCTAAGGTAAATTTTAAATATTGTTTGTATAAAAATTCATTGTATGTATAAAATAATGACGTTAGGCAGAAGCCAAACCATGCTTTTAATGTTAGGTATATGCGTTACTTGACAACGTTACCAGCGGCAATTTTAATCAGTGGGTTTCATTCTTACGGAAGACGTATTTTTTAACAGTCATATTCTAGACATTGCGTTATATTATGCGTTTCCTATTAGATACACATTAATGATCTACTAGAAGCAAGTAATAACCCGATACACGGTTTTGCAGATGATGGCAACCTACACTGTAGCAAAGCGTACAACCGTCTCATATTTCTAGATATTCTGGAAGAGGACAGAAGATCCACAACGGCTTTTTTCAATCAAGATTTAAAAATTGTTGACGAGTGGGGAAGAAAAAATCTTATCACGTCGGCCTAAATTATTCTTTATTTCATTTGAGAATTACTGGTTGTACTGAATAAAGTTAGGTTGGGTTAGGTGTTTTTTTTGCAATCAGGTGGTATAATAGTAATTTACGTAACGAGTTATGAAAAGACCAATTTTGTTTAACGAGTGTGATGTTGCAGCACGAGCGTAGTGAGTGCTGCAAATGAACACGAGTTAAACAAAATGGCGTTTTATAACGAGTTCCGTACAAGATTTTTTATAATTTTGACGAAATTCTATAATTAAAAAAATATATAATTATCTAATAGTAATTAAAAACGATATATCTTGTTCTCGTGTTTATTTTGCATTGACAGCTTTCTAATGACAATTCTATTTAATATAGATATAATTAAAAGGTGCTAATAGTTTCTGACTTAAATATTAAGTATACTTATTTTATTTTTTGTTTAAAAATGTCTGCTTTTAAATATTTCTGGAGTTTTTCTTTAATAAAGTTAGTATAAAAAAGTTCTTATTTGTTTATATTTGCTTTTTATTTTTCGTAACTTGTTTTGAAATTAAGTTTTCAAAACCGTAAATTGCCATGACTCTGAATCTTTTGCGCCAAAGTTAAAATTGAAAGTTTCGCTTTTTTGGAATTCACACAGTTCTATAGTTTGTTATGTTTTTGGAATAATCCAAGATTCTTACTTAAGCCTATGTATGATACTGCAACCTACCAACCTATACGAAGAATTTTAAATACCATATTTTTTAATATGCAACATGTATACTTAGGCTTACATAATTTTGGTACTGCTTATTGCCGTTTTTGGAATATTAATATTTATTAAGAGATTAGACGAAAACAAAAAAATAATGTAACCAAAAACAAATTTAATTTACAACTTAAAAGTAACTTATGAAACAAAGTTCCACCAGACGTAATAAAATTACCTCTTGCTATTATAGTAAATATGCCAACTTAAATTTCTATATTCTCTTAAAAAGGCGGACCTACATAAATCTTGTCCCTAAATCCAATTGAAATAATAAGGAAAATTGTAATATTTTGTTCCATTTGTTAGAATTTTTACCACTTGCAGTTTACGACCATATTCTGGAGTCTAGAGAGTTGGATATTGAACTGAATAGAAGAGAAATAGGTAAGTAAACAAGTTTATGGTTAGTAAATAGAGAAAAGTCCTTTTAGCTTATATTACAAATATACTGAATTTCTCTTAATATAGGGTAACTTTATGATCAAATCTAGAATAGGCTGCGTATATATACAAAGAATGCTTTGATAGAATTATAAGAAAAGATGACCCACTGACACCAAAGCGCACCATGCATGAAAAGGAAAAACAGATCTATAATAACATAACTATATATATATATATATATACCTATATATATATATATATATATATATATATATATATATATATATATATATATATATATCATGTCTAAATTGCTCTAATTCCTATAGGGTGATATTGTAAAAAAAATTTCAGTGCAGTACCAAATCTTTTACACACATGATTTAATAAAATATATATACCTATATATATTATAAAACGATTTTTATAATAAAGTTTTTAGTGGCATATGCATCGTTACGTATAAAATAAATCGCCATTTTATGATTAAATTTATGACAACATAATAATTTAATGGTCAAGTTCATGTTTCTGACCTTCCTCTAACCTTCCGAAAATTTATCTCTAGGAAATATCAAATTAAACGTTTAAAACAGAAACTGGGAGTTATATTGGCTCTTGTTATTTTTTTAACAACTTCCTTACGGCAAAAAGAATAAATATACTTGATCCAGAAGAAAAATGAGCTTAGTTCAAATAAAACTTGGAATAAAAATTACTTCTCTAGAGTTATATTTCTTCGTTGGTATACATAATTGGGGTGAGTGTACAGTTCGAGTAATAAATCATGATGTCGTCCTCTAGTGACCTTGTATTAAGGGTCTTAACAGCAAACCCGAGAAAAGCTTTTATCGACAAAATAAGTTTCTATTATTTTTGAAATTTATTGAATTATTTATTTTTTTAAATCTTTCACAAAAAAAATTATTAATTACAATGGATTATAGGGTCACTTTTTTCATAAAGTCGACAAATAGTTATTTATTGTACAAGACGATAAAATTGTACCTTATCTTCGAGAGCGTTTTTTAGCGTCAAGACGTCAGTCGAGACGCTAATTATGCGCGAGAAGATAATGCGATTTTATCGTCGTGTGCAATACAACATTTTTTTCTATAGCAAGACTTCAAGTTCAGGTAAAAAATAGAATTTCAAAGAAAATTGTAATTTTGGGCACAAAAATCGCAATTGTGTTGCTCCGTTGCTAGGCATATGAATTACTCTGTCAACAAATGTCAAACAAATGTTACGTTTAGGTTTTTGCGGAGAATATTGTTGCGTTTTGTGTACAAAGTGAATAAATACGAAATGGATGGAAAAGAATTGACACCAGAAAAGAAAAACCATCAGATGTAGAAAATGCAGCGTTGGAAGCAGAAAGTTTAATGTTGCCACAAAAATCTAGGATAATGTATGAGAAAGAATACCAGTCTTTTAAAAAATGGAAAAGCATTAAAAATATCAATGGCGTCAGTGAAACAATTTTTTTGGCGTATTTTTCTGAAAAGTCGAAGAAAGCGATGCCATCGTCATTATGGTCGTATTATTCGATGCTGAAGCGTACGTTGTTGGTGAATGAAAATTGTGACATTTCTAAATTCAGCAAGTTAACCACCTTACTAAAAAACTTGAGTGGAGAATACAAAGCTAAAAAGTCCAAAATTTTATTTGTTTTTAATCCCTAATGTGTTTGAATTTGTAAATTTTATTGAATAAAAAAAAGTTAAAACATTTTATCTACTTTTGCCGTTAAAGTGTCACTTTATCTACCCTTGGGGTTAAAGTAATACTTTATCTACTCAAAACAGTTGTTTCTTAAACACTTTTTTTTTATCACCAATAGTTTGTAAACCTCACAATAAACATTTTAATATAAGATTTATTGTCTAAAAATACCTAGAAATGCTTTAATTGTCCAAATAAAATTCCATCATTCTTAACTGATTTTACAAATATTTTAAATACTATTGAATTAATTTTTAAAAAACTAGTTGAATTATATTTACTATAAGATACTCTAACTAATCATATTACTATAACTTTCGTTTTATTATTAATTTCCATCTACGTATCAACTCCATGTTACCCATCAAGATATTCTTAAACCTGCTAACCATAATTACATTACAATAAATAAATATATATATATATATATATATATATATATATATATATATATATTGTTATGGTATTAACTGGTTGGTCTTTGTGTATGGTGTAAATATGTTTAAGACTAACGAGTTATAAAATTTGATAGTGTCAATCTATGGAAATTATCAAGGAATCATAAAAAAGTTGGTTGCTACGTTTCTGAGGGGATTTTGGTTAATATTGATTAGATTGTCAAGAATTGTGAATTAGAAAAAGTCATTAAAAAAAAATTAAGTTAAAAAGATAGATAAAATTTGATTAATTAAGTAATTGGAATTGGAAGAGATTATTGGGGATGATTGATTGGTTTTGAGTCAAAGAAATTTTAGAAATGTCATATGAATTATAATAAGAAAAAATATATATAATTTTAAAAATAATGAATTAATGGATCAAATATCATCAATATAATTAAATAGAAAGAGAATATGGAATTAGAATGTGGAAAATGGAATTTAAAATAAAATACATAGATTGAGACTATCATTTAAAGATTATAAAAAGAATTTATATTAAGATAAGTATTTCTGTTATAAAGATAGTATCATTTTATAATATTATTATAGTATTATTTTATAATAGAGATAATTATTAGAGGGATTTAGGAAAAGGGGCAGAATTTATTTAAAATTAAGAGTAGTTATAAGTATTTAATTTGAACAAAGGTTATTGCAATTGTATTATTCTATTGTAGTGTATGTTAAAATGTTACATTAAATGTTGTATAAAAATGAAAATTGACATTTTAGTTAATGCTAATCAATGAACCCACCCTGAAGAGTCCAACAACAATATATATATATATATATATATATATATATATATATATATATATATATATATATATATATATATATATATATATATATATATATATATATATATATGTATATATATATATATATATATTTGGTGATAGTAAATCATTACAAAATTGGCGCCCAACGTAGGGCCCAAGTAAAGAAGTTAAATAGAGTTTTCCAGTTTGGAGGAAGCAGTATATTGAGAGGGTGAAATAGACAAAAGTGTGATTAGCAGACTAGAGCAGTGAAGCATTGAAATACAACATAATACAAATTATAATAGAAATAAGGGGATTAGGTGAGAATGTTAATAGTATTTATATATATATACATAAAGACCATTAAGTTAAAGAAATTTTTTTTAAAAATCTACATATAAATTAAATAAATATAACAAATTGACATTTTAAATTAAAAATAAATTACTTAAAAATAATTACCTAAATAAAATGGATACAAGACAAAATAGAAGAAATAGAAGGAGAGAAGATGGAATACAAGAATACAGTGAAAATAGGCATGAAACAAAAAGTAATGATGGTATAGGACAAGATGTAGATGAAACAATAGAAAATATTGGTATAAGGAAAATTATGGATCTTCGGAAGGAGAAGAAAATACAACTATTCAGTTTGTAAATGTAGATGTGATAGGAGATGCGACTAGTTTAAAACCACATCAAGAAACAGAGATAGAGAGAATGTTTAAATTTTTGGAAAAAAATGGAAAATAAGATGGATGAAAATAGTAGAAAACTGGATGAAAAATTAGATGAAAATAATAGAAAAATTGTTGAAAATAATAGAAAACAAGAAAATTATAGAAAAGAAGATAAGGAAGAGTTAAAGATTTTAAAAGAAAATATAGAAGGCATTAAATTAGATATTAATAATATGAAAGTAGATATTATTAATAAAAAGAAAAATATTTTTAAAGAAGAAAATATTAAAATACAAAAAGAAGTAGACCAATTGAAATATGGAATTAAGGAGGTAGATTATGATACAAATATAAATGAAAATAGAAATAAACCTACGGGAAAATATGAAGAATTTATTTGTCATGAAGACAATGTACAAGAAGAAAAAAATAAAAATAATGATTATAAAGAATATGTTACTTATAACGACAAAATGAAAAAATAATACGAAAATATGAGATTAAAATTAAATGATGAATATGACTATAATAAGAAGAATGATAAAGATAAATATTACAAAAATAAAGAAGCAAAATATGAAATTGAAATATATGAAGTTGATAAAAATAAATATAAAAATGAAGTATATTATTATATTGATAAAATTAAATATAAAAATGAAATTAATTATGATAATGAGAATAAAAGGAAATCTAAGAAGAAAACATATGAAGATGACGATATAAATTATTTTGAAATATGTAATAAGATTAAAACAAGATTAAAGAAGATTTGGAAGGATATAATGTATAATTATAAAAAAAAAACAAATAAGTTAATTAAAAGAAAATAGGATTGATATAAAATTAAGATTAAAATTAAAAATAAATAGGAGAATAAATAATGGGAAAATATCAGAAAAAGGGGGATGAAATTAATAAAATTAAATAAATAAAAGTTATAAAATTAAATAAAAAAAATATAGGAATAATAAATGTTAGATATAGATAAATAAAAATTGAATTGGAAGTAAATTTAACAAAAATAAAATGTATCTTAAAAGAAAATTTAATTTTTTAAATTTAGGGGGATTTGTTATGGTATTAACTGGTTGGTCTTTGTGTATGGTGTAAATATGTTTAAGACTAACGAGTTATAAAATTTGATAGTGTCAATCTATGGAAATTATCAAGGAATCATAAAAAAGTTGGTTGCTACGTTTCTAAGTGGATTTTGGTTATTATTGATTAGATTGTCAAGAATTGTAAATTAGAAAAAGTCATTAAAAAAAAATTAAGTTGAAAAGATAGATAAAATTTGATTAATTAATTAATTGGAATTGGAAGAGATTATTGGGGATGATTGATTGGTTTTGAGTCAAAGAAATTTTAGAAATAGCATATGAATTATAATAAGAAAAAATATATATAAAATTAAAAATAATGGAATAATGGATAAAATATCATCAATATAATTAAATAGAAAGAGAATATGGAATTAGAATGTGGAAATTGGAATTTCAAATAAAATACATAGATTGAGACTATCATTTGAAGATTATAAGAAGAATTTATAATAAGATAAGTATTTCTGTTATAAAGATAGTATCAGCTGATAGTTTTATTTTATAATAGAGATAATTATTAGAGGGATTTAGGAAAAGGGGCTAAATTTATTTAAAATTAAGAGTAGTTATAAGTATTAAATTTGAACAAAGGTTATTGCAATTGTATTATTTTATTGTATTGTATGTTAAAATGTTACATTAAATGTTGTATAAAAATGAAAATTAACATTTTAGTTAATGCTAATCAATGAACCCACCTTGAAGAGTCCAACAACAATATATATATATATATATATATATATATATATATATATATATATATATATATAACTCGAAGTCAATAGTGGAGTTGCAGTCAATGTTATGGCCAATGTAAATAAAGAAAACCCTTTTATTTTTGTCAAGCTTTCGAATTTATATATATAAATGCGCATATACTTCTTCCGTGTGTGGTGTGTAGGTGTGTATGACCAAAGCATCAAAACCTATTTTTCTAGTTTTTCTTACTCAGCTGTTCCACTTTCTCTGTACCTCTTATTCTGTTATTTCTCACTCTATCCCTTCTTGTTAATTTACACATCCAACGTAACATCTTTATCTCCGCCACTTCTTACTTTCTCAGAGTAACTTCCTAGGAGCTTAAAAGTAAGAGTTTTAGTGAAAACTTGATTTTGCAAAATTGGGGTAAACCAATGGCTTCCCGTTTTTGTAAAAGCTTTCAATTCCAAATGCGAACTTAAAAAAGTATTTGAGTTAAACATTTTTTGTCGTCTATGAAATATTATTAAAAAGACAACTTTTGGCGATGTAGGAATTTTTGGACAAATCTGAGCACCTCTTGTTTATTTTGAGCTGTGATTTAGAGAGGAATCTTAAAAAATTCTACACTAATTTATTTTTAACCAAAACTCAAAAAAAATAGCGTTTTTTTGCGGTACCTTAATGAAGAGTTATTATCTAATTATTTTTAAAACTAGTTGTACTCGCAACGTCGTTCGCGTGGCGTGTGATTGTTGTATAAAAATTTCTTACCCCACCCCATTTAAGGAATGGGAGAGAAATTTTTATACATCAGATGTTAAGTTGAAAGAAGACAAATACATCTGAGAAAACCGCATTCGAATCGGATCAGTAGTTTTCATGTGATGCGCGCACAAACATACAGACAGACAGACAAAAAATCTAACCACATTTTTGGGTTCTATTTCGATGTTCCCGCAACGTCGTTCGCGTGGCGTGTTGATTTTTGTATAAAAATTAATTTCCTTACCGCGACTTATAACTCTTCAAATTAGAGTTTACTTTTTAAAAAATATTTATTTTAATAATTTACAAAATTATTTAATGTTTATTACTTGAAGTATAAAATCAGACTAACTAATAATTCTAATAAAAATATTAAGATAATATTAAGATAGTAAAAATAGCAAAATCAGCAAAGTCAAAGTTCATAATTAGATAATGTATTTTTATAATAGTCTTATTCAGGGCCGGCTCCATAACTCCTCCATCCTTAAAATTGAGCATTTTTCAGGAAGTGAAAAATGATCTCGCTGTAGGTTGAGGGGCTGTTGAGGATTGAATTCTTTCTTGAAGTTCTTCACCTTCTTCTTCTGCTCTTGCGGTGTTTCGTGATAATATACCGCAATTTCTTCTCTGGTTAACTTTCTTCACCACGATGTAAATGATAATGGATCCCAAAATTGCATAACATGGTAGGTACCAGTAGGAGGATATTTGATTCGACGTATGTTTTATTAATAATGGTTTAATTTGACTTTGTTTCCTACGAATTTCGTGAATCTTATCCGATGAGACGTCTTCTAAAACTATTTCTGGTATATCTTCCTCTGCTTTGGAATGTGGTATCTCTAGTTGGGGTAGCAGCAATGGTTGACCTTCAGACATGAATTTCCCATTTGTGAAATGTTGATTTTCCATCGCAAATTGGCACTGGTAAGGTAGAGATATTAAATAGTTGCCAATTAGGGTAGTAAGATCTGTTCTGGCACACACAGTTTCGAGTTTTGTTTGATTGACGAATAACCCAATGTAATGAGCATCATCTATTTGCTGTATCAAGCTCTTTGTAATTCTAATTGGTATTCCATGGCAATCCTTGGGGTTTGAGTTTAATTGAAGAAGCTGAACAACACAGTCGTCTGTTTGTAATGCATTGGACAGTAACCCATTCGGACAATAATAGTTTGGCTTGAGGTCCTTGCAGGGTGTTGATGTGTATTGGTAAAAATTTTCATTCATAATCAGATGGGTACTTTGAGGGATTATGGTAGTAAGGTTTCTTGTAGGGATTGAATAAAGATGATAATAGGAAAAGTCCTGAGGGTAAACAATTGGGACGTGAATAGCGAAAACGATCTTAGAATCGGAATAAAAAGCTTCTACTTCTAAGATGTCGTAATATTTATGAATATCGTCAGGGATCTTTTCGAAAACTAACTCATTTGGGGTGTGTGGTCTAAAACAGTACTAATTATAGAATAAACCTCGTTAGGTTTGATAATACTTGTATGTAATATTCCAATTCGTGCGAAAGCGACCGAATTTTCTATTTCATTCATTAAATGAATAATAATATTTAGATTTGAGCTAAGTTGATCTAGAACATTTCGCGTTTGCAAATAGTCATTGAATTCAAATACAAACGTATTGAGAGAAGTTCTTATGGTATTAATCCCGTCAGAAATTACTTTTTGGTTACTTTTAATAAGAGAAATGGTTTTATTAAAATTGTCTATTGTTTCTGTATTGAGTGAAATTTGTCTATTTAAAGTTTCAACAATATTATTCTAATTATCTTGGAGATCAGCAATCGCCTGATTATAGTGAATTGCATCGTTAGCATCTAAATTTCCTGTAATGCTTTTAATAATCGACCCCAATCCGTCTATGAAACCTCTTTTTATTCTTTTTGGAGGAATTAAAATATTAAGTTTAGTTTCGGCTAATCTTAACTGATAAAGGAGAATACGATCAAAATTTTGTAGCTCGATGAAGTAGGGATGGCTTAGCCCTTTTTGGATTGCTTCTGTTAAATTTTCATAAGCAGATTTTAATATTTCGACTTCATTTTGAATGGGTGCAAAATCGAAATAATGCAGAAAAGTGTGAACTTCGGACTTTACTTTAGCTTTACCTAGTGAATAAGGGAGGATTCCCGGATTATCTTCTAAGTTGGATATCTGTACTTCCTGAAGCCTTGCTGGTGGAAGGACCAGGATCATGAGGATCAGTCGCGTCCTGTAAAATTTTGTCAGTGTTAGCTTTTGGTCGTTTGAGTGTTTGTTTATGTAAGATATTCTTTGTAGTCTTAAGTTTGATTCCTTGATTTTTCTCAGCTTTGTCTTTGAAAAATCTCGGATTTAATTTATTTCTTATAAGGGTGGTGTTTTTTCTGAAAACGTTAGTGTCCGGGGTATATTCGAAAGGTTCATGTCTATTTTTGTTATGGTAGTCAATCGTCCGTTCTTTTCGTAAAATTAGTTTTTGATTAAGTGTTCTGTAAAGTTCTTGGGTGATTTCTCGATGGTTCTGAATATAATTATTTATAAGTTTTTGGTTTATGTTCATATCGAAAACGTCTTTTGTGTCTAAATGTCCGTTTACTACGTCTATTGGTTTCTGTCCTGTTACCGAGTGAATTGCATTATTATATCCCAGAAGAGCATATGGCATATCATTCAGGATGTCAATTTTTCCGTTGTTCTTGAATTTAATAATTCTTAAATGCTCTATGAGGGTCGAATGGAATCGTTCTATGTTTCCTTTCGATTGGGTAATATTGGGCGATATATAATGTCCTTTGATTTTGTGGACGTCCAGAAATTCTTGTACTAAAGAATTTTTAAGCTCCGATCCATTATCCATTACGACTACACAAGGTGTACCATGGTGTGTTAAAAATATTAAAAATGCTCTTATAATTTCGACACCTGTTGATGCAGAAATGGGATATGCTTGTCCGTATTTAGAAAAGCTGTCTACGACTGTTAAATATTTTTGTCCTTGTGCTGAGAAAACATCGATAAATATTATCTCAAAGGGTTTCGAAGGAGTAGACGTAATCGTTAGTTTTTGTTGTGGTGGATTTCTGTCGTATTTGTTCGCTTGACATACTTCACATTTATTAATAAAGTCTGTCACGTCATTCGTCAAACTTGGCCAATAGAAGGATCTTTTTATTCTGGAGATTGTTTCTAAAATTCCGCGGTGGTTGGTTTTACCCTCGTGAATATTTCGAATAGTAATATGTTGTTCGTCTTTGTCAGTTACGTCGTCTAGTAGCGTTTTACAGTGTATTAAATTATATGCCGAATTTTGAAAGTTTCCCGCAAGATAGTTAGTAATTCCGGAACGTAGTCCTCTTTGTCAAAATATACACCGTATGTATATTTGGGATCAATGTAATTTTTAAATAAGTTTATCACATCGGCTTTAATATCATTTACGGAAATTTGTGCGTAAAGGCGCTTCTTTGTTGGAAATAATCTTTCTTCTTTCGGTGTTGCTGGTGAATGAAGTACAAAATTTATTTTTATTTGATGATCGTAGGAATTTAGGCATCTTTCTGAAATTTTCATACTTAAAATGGGTTCTTCAGAGCTAGAATGGACTGTTATGTCATCTGAGTTTTCGTCTTGACTAGAGTCTTGATTTTCGCTACTCGATTCTTCAGAAGATTCTTGATCTATTCCAGTATTAACTATCATAGAAACGTTGTCTACATTTTCTTGATTCGCAAGGAGTAAATCGTCAAAATTATCGATGTAAAAGTCTTCCAGTTCGTTAGCGAAAATTTCAATTCGAGATAATGCATCAGCGTTGGTGTTCATTTGACCTTTTTTGTACTCGATTTCATAGTCAAATTCTTCTAGCTTGAGACGCCATCTTATTAGTCTCGCGTTTGGTTCCTTTAAATTCATGAGCCATTTTAAAGGCTTATGATCTGTCAAAATTTTGAACTTCCTGCCAAACAGATACGGTCGGAAGTGTTTCGTAGCCCAGACAATGGCTAGTAATTCCTTTTCAATAGTGCTATAATTTTGCTCCGACTCATTAAGGGTCCTTGAGGCAAAAGCAATCGGTCTGTCTTTACCTACAATTCCTTGGGACAACACTGCACCAAGTGCAACGTTGCTCGCATCCGTAGTCAAAATAAATTCTTTATCAAAATTTGGGTACTGTAAAATGGGTTCATTAGTAAGGAGTGTCTTGCAAGTTTCAAAACATTTAACAAATTCTGGCGTATGTTCTATTTTAGCATCTTTCTTAAGACATTTTGTTAGAGGTTTTGTCAATTTGGCAAAATTCCTAATAAATCTCCTATAATATCCTAGTAACCCTAAGAAAGATTTTATATCCCTTGTTGTCTTCGGTATTGGATAGTTCTGTATTGCAATGATCTTTTCTGGGTTCGGTTTTACCCCGTCTTTGGTGACAATATGTCCCAGATACGCAACTTCTCTTTTTAGAAACTCGCATTTGTCAAGTTGTAATTTAAAATTTGTTTCTTTGAGCCTTTTGAATACCTTATCTAAGTTGGTTATATGTTCCTGAAGGGAACTGGAGAAAATTAAGATATCATCCAGATATACTAAACAAATTTCATTTTGTAAGCCCCTCAATATGTTGTCCATTACTCGTTGAAATGTGGCTGGGGCGTTTTTGAGTCCCATTGGCATCCGAGTATACTCGTAGTGGCCATTCTTCACATTAAAAGCAGTTTTAGGAATGTCTTCGGGGTTCATCTCAATCTGATGGAACCCACTGGCTAAATCAAGCGTACTAAAGTAGTTACACTTGCCCAATTTATCTAAAACATCAGTGATATTCGGGATAGGGTAACGATCGTCGATAGTTTTGTCGTTTAACTTGCGGAAATCGACTACGATTCTAAATTTCTTTTTTCCGGACATGTCGGCACGCTTAGGGACAATCCAGACATTTGAGGACCAGGGACTGGTACTAGGGCGAATGATGCCTTGTTCTAACATGGATTGAATTTGATTTTGAATTTCTCGTTTATATGCAAAAGGATATCTATAGGATTTGGAGTGTATTGGTATTTCGTCCTTAGTCTTGATACTATGCTTGACTTGGTTTGTAAACGTAAGAGGTTCATTTTCTCTGTAAAATATGTTACTGTATTTTCTGCACAATTTTATTATTTGATATTTTTCCTCTGAATTTAAATGATCTGTTCGAAAAACTTGTCTATGTCAGATTTATTGGTTCCATCCCGGGGGGTCACGTCAAGATGGTAAAGTTCGTAACAGTTTTTGTCAAAGTCAATGGTTTGTACAGGTTTGGTTAATGAAAAGATTTTGTCATGGTTAGTATTGTTTATGATTTCAATTAAAGCTTGTCCGTCCTTAACTTCAGTAAGAATAGGAGGAATTTCACAGTTATTTATAATTTGCTTAGGTATTAATATTTCACGATTCTCTCCTGAAATGGGAATTTTAGTTAGAACTCTACTGAAGGAATCAATTTTAGTTTTGAAGAATAAATTTCTTTTAGTTTCCAAGTAATTTATAGGTATGTTCGAGTAGGGTGTAATTAATGCGGAATCAGCAAAATTCAGATGTGCGTTAAGCTTTTTTAAATCGTCTAATCCTATCAATCCATCAAATACTTCATGAAAATCAAATAGGTGAAATTTTATGTCACCTTTTTGGTTAAATTCTGGGAAAAGAGGGACTTTTGCACAATTTTGGTGAGTAGACGTTTGATAAACAGCAAATGGTTCCCTGAAAATGGTGTCTTTATAAAATTTGAACGCGACACTTGGCTTTAAGAATGATTTTGTGGCTCCCGTATCAATTAATAATTTGAGAGGTGGATGTGAAATTGTAATATAGGGTAATTCCTTTTTGTCTGTAGAAATGTTTATTTCTATTATGTCGTTTCGTGAATCCAGTCTTCCTCGTAAAAAATTTTCAGACTGATCTTCTTCGTATGCAATATTGTCGTATTCGATATTGTCGAAAGTTTGGGACTTGTCGTCAGTACTTTCGTCGTTTGTATTTTCGTGTATGGTTTCAGTATTAAATAGTTCTTCGGCAATATAATTTTCAGACGGTCCAGTATTTGCGAAATGGTTATATCTAGGTCCCCTGAATTGATTTGAGGTATTTCGAGTAGAAACACTCATTGGAGTGGCCTTAGGTTGTATAGTATTCGACTTGGGTTTCCAGACATTTTGTGGTCTGCCGAAAACTTGAGAGTTTGTTGGAAATCTCTGAGGTGGGGGATTTGGATGTTTTTGTATATGAATTGGCCCTCTAGGAAAATTTCCAGAATTCGAGGGTCTCGATATTTTGGGCTGAGAATTCATTGAATACTGATTTTGATACTGATAATATGATTGAGGTGTATTTGAATTTGGCAACCTCTGAATTGGTTTTCTTAAATTATTTGCACTGTTAGAATTTGAAATGTGTTGACCTTTTTGGTAATACTTAATATTTTCTTCCTCGCGTATAAATTGAACAGCTTGTTCTAATGTCTCGGGTCTCATAGCACGAATGGTAGGCCCTAATGGCTCTTTCAAACCAGCCAAAAAGGTTTTTAATGCTTGTTTAGTGAAAAATGATCGTTTAGAGGCTCTTTCCTCGCCAACACAATGCAAATCAATATAATTGCAAATAGTATTTAATAATTGTAAAATGCGTTCGTGAAATTTCAGTGGAGGTTCATTATTATGTTGTCTTAAATTAACTAAATCTTGGTTGAGACAATTCTCATCTCTTTGGTCACCGAAGTTTGAAATTAAGGCATTTTTTATATCTACCCACGTATTAGCGCCGGTGATTGCAACTACTTCTTCTGCGCGACCTTCTAATTTATTTAATATTCCGTTCAAAAGTAAAATATTTTGAAAACTACCTACATTAGTCCTATCAAAATAATGCGTTAAAATCGATTCAGTTGCACTAATAAATCGGTGCAGCTTATTAGCATTACCGTCAAAATTCGGGATAACCGATAAACTTTTTAAATCTAAAACTGGTACTGCCATTTCTTCTAAATTTAAATTATTAAAATCAAGTAAAATATTTTCTAAGCTAATTGATTCTCTAAATAAAGTATTACTTAAATCGAGCTCTTCCGATAATTCGCTTTCACTAAAGGATTCGGTATCAAAAGAGGAGTCTGACATAAAATGAAAACTTACCACATCACTGGCTTCTTTAATTCTTTAACTAATTGAGGGTGTCCTCGATGGATCCCACTGGACAGCTACAGGAACAGGAGGTTTGTTGGATCTTCGTCAAAGAGTTGAAACTCACGGATTTTCCCCGATGGATATCCTACGAATATCCTACTGACTGCGCCACTTATAACTCTTCAAATTAGAGTTTACTTTTTAAAAAATATTTATTTTAATAATTTACAAAATTATTTAATGTTTATTACTTGAAGTATAAAATCAGACTAACTAATAATTCTAATAAAAATATTAAGATAATATTAAGATAGTAAAAATAGCAAAATCAGCAAAGTCAAAGTTCATAATTAGATAATGTATTTTTATAATAGTCTTATTCAGGGCCGGCTCCATAACTCGCGTTAAAGGGGTGGGGGAAAAAAGGTTTTAAACACCAGATGTTAAGTTGAAAGAAGACAAATACGTCTTTGAAAACCGCATTCGAATAGGATGAGTAGTTTTCATTTGATGCGCGCACAAACATATACATTTCTACAGTTTTATTATATGTATAGATATATAGATTATAGATATTTGTATACAAATTCATGTTATTGTTATTTCATCAATAATCAAAATAATTATCTCCTTTCTTTTCATGACCAGTTATTTAAGAGTTGTTTTTTACTTATTTTTAAACAATTGTCATAATATTAAGAAACCAGAAGAGATTTTAGGACAAAATTCTCGAATTGTATCTGATTTAATCTTGAGCAATTTTTTTTACAAAAAAACGTGCTATATTTCGATATTTTTTTTGTATCAGTAAACACAAGAATTTATATCTGTATGGCTATCTCTCTACTTTCTCCAAAAACTAAAAGAATATTCTGATATAAAACCAGGAATATGCAAGATTTGTGTAAACCTTTCAACGTTCTGGTATTTCAATCTCAGTTATTTATTTTAGTCAATGAATCTCTGAAAATAGACGTGTGCACTCTATATAAATTATTCATGAACATTATGTTTTTATCGCGTTTCGCATGGAATAGGCGTTGCAAATTCTAAAATGGTCAACACTACATATGTTTCTGGTTTTGTAAAGAAGTTAACACCGCCAAAGAGAATAAATAAATACTAATATTAAGGAAGTAACCAGTATCTCTATAAAAGAAATAATCAATTTGTACAACCAATTAGTACAACCATATAGTTTGTTTACAACATTGAGACCACTTTAAACCAGTTTAGCCTTTTAGACATCTTCTTAGGTTTATTTTAGGTTAACAAAATATAATTTAAATAATGCCAAAATGAGTATTTCTTTTACATATATGATTTATTCTGGAATAATTTCATGATTTTTTTACAGTGACTGTCTCATAAACAATTTTTTGTAAAATGATGCGTGGGTGTCAAGGCGGAAAATATTGTGAAAAGCGTTTTTTTAATACTACAGCTTATAAGAAATATTAGAACAATCTGGTCATTTAACGTAAAACAATTCGAGTTACAAACAATCGAGTGTCCAGGTGCTCGGTCTCCTTGACCGTCATTACTCTCGGCGCTCTAATATGGGTATCTTTAAACCATCTGAGGTAGGTACCGTTTTAAAAAGACTAAATGCGATAAGTACTGCACTAAACTAAACTAATTTGGCATCGTATGTCTTGCAGAAACGTTACTTTATAGTCCAGTTATCTTAGTCAAAATTAGGTGAGAATCAATAGTTTTTGTGCCATTAGCATATTCTAAGATCCTAAAGAGACAGATATTCATTAGGTGGATGTTAGTATGCATTACTGCGCTGTTTATGGATCTATTGTGAACACCCACCATAGAATAGGATTAGAACACCTTGTCTAGCCCTACCCTCTTAATGAGACTTAATAGCCTCCACGTAAATTGGAGCAGCTCGTTTCTCCTCTCCCAATAGAAGATAGCGCGTCCTTGCAAGGCCTTCACATTGACATAGGACATGAAATGCGGTTTTTTCCTTCGCTTGACAGTATTGAAAGATATTTTCTTCTACCAAATTCAGCTGACTCAGCTATTTTTTGAGCCGACAATGTTCTGTCAGGGGACTAACAATCATTTGGACATCGTTTCACGTTTGTTATAACAGCTCTGTAGTAAATTTCACTGATTGTCCTTTTATAAAGTCTTTGGCTTGTCGCTTGGCCGGTGATTTTTCTTACCACTCCTGGGCCTTCTCAAGCTTCTATTTTTTAATGGCTGCCTTTCTAAACGTGTCATCAAACCTGCCAAATGGTTACGGGCCAATCATTGGGATATTAGCTCTCGCTGGGGACAATTCATAAGCCACGAGACCCTGAGTGGCCTGGTACTCATACCAGTGTCAGAGAATTCCAACTTGCGGCATCTGTCTGGACCCTAACGCAATCCCTCACCATAGTACAGTTTTCTGCATTCCATTCGTTAGAGCGTCAGAAAATTTTGTCGCTATTTTTCATAATGTAGAAATGATAAATTGCATTTGTGCATTAGAAAAGTGCATTCCGACCAGACGATAGATAGAAAAATTACAACTCGGTAAGTGTTGCTGGAAATGGGTTAAATTTTTGTACTCAGGAATTTTTAGTGTCGCTGAATACAAATGTCATGATAACGAAACTCTCCGTTGCACCTGGTGCCCAGGGTGCATGGTATTTACCTCTTGGTCTGGGGTTCTATGCCAATTCTATTCAAAATCAGTGCACACTTGGTATTCGGTTTTTTTTTGGGTCGCTGAATACGTATATTTTAATGGCGATGATGTCCGAGACAACTGGTGCTTGGGACGGACCTCATCTCCAGGAATTTTATACAAATTCGATAAAAATGAGTGTCCACTCGCTACTACGACGTTTTTGGGGTCGATGAACTTGAATATTATGGTGCGAATAACGAACTTTTAAGAAATTTGTATTTAAACGTATTTAATGGCCGTTATGAAAAGTAAACAGGTCTTCATCGGTAAAATTGTACCAACTGTGGATGCAATTACACAACATTTAAAAAGAGCATACCTTCAAGTACAGGCTTGGCTTAACAGTAATAACTGCTAAGATCCAACAAAGTGGGGTTGAAAAATTGAAGATCACAATTTAATTCACAAAAAATTTATGCAGATTTCTGGCTCACCCCAGCTATTGCAAAAGATTTTTTGCAGTTGTAATAACAGAATTCTGTAATTCTTATGCTTGCAGAAAACACGGCTTAGTGTGCAATCTTGCAAGTAAGTCTTGCGCTGGCTGCAACTGTTCTAATACAGAAAATCATAACGAGGTTTAGATATTATTGGCAGAACAAGAAGAAGTAGAAGAATGCATTGAAGAGAATATGATTTAAAATTAAAATTGTTAATTCATTTTTTTATAAATAAAATCTGAAATTTTTTTTTACTTTTGAATATAAATGGTTTTTTTCACACATCTTTTCAACCCTGAATACCACATTTTCATAAAATTTTAGAACAACAGGTGGGTACCTTCCATCATGGACACCAGGTACTTCGGAGACTTTCCGCACCAGGATATTCGTGTTTAGCGTTTCCAAAAATCCCCTAGTATTGAGTGCACACCCATTTTGTATGGAATTTTTATAAAATTTCTGAGCACTTTGGGCATCAGGTGCCTCGGAGAGTTTTGGGATCATGATATTCGTGTTCAGCGACCCCCCAAAAATCACGGATACAAAAATTGCACCCATTTCCAGCAATACTTACCGAGTTGTAATTTTTCTATTTATCGTCTGTTCGAAATGCAATTTGCCAATGCAGAAATACTATTTCCCATTTTTATATTATACAAAACAGCTACAAATTTTCCTGGCGCTCTAATGAATCGAATGCAAAAAACGCATTCTTCATAAATTTTGAAGGTCCAGAGCTTTATTACCTCGACTACCAGCTGTAAACTTCTTGTGCCGAAAATATTATTTTAATAAAACATTACTTTATATTTCTTCAACTGTTTGTCTGAAAAAAAAACGATACCATACCAAATAATTTTTATAGAATTATTATCGAAATGTATTAAATCTATTGTATTTTTATTTACTTCTTATTCTTTATTCATACAAAACCAAGAGATCGTATTTATTTTAAATAATGTAGCACTGACGTTATGTTTCAAATGCGTCATTTTTTCTTATCATAATCATATCTGCCTGGAAATTTGTGTGCATGGAATAATTCCGTGCTTTGTGCCAATTTATTATGCTTTAAATATTTAAAATTGTCATTTTTAATAAGTAGGTTACAGCTTGTGATATGCAATCAAAAGTCAAAAACGTAATTCTTACTGGAATTAAAGCAGCTTTATCAAAATAAGTCGTTGGTTGCAAATTGATGAAACAGTAGTAGAATAAATTCGAACGTATCTAATAAAATACTTATTTAAGATGGTTTAAATTTCCACTATATTAATAAATATGCATGACGCACGTTTCGACACACAGTGTCTTTGTCAAATGCTGTGGTACAACTATTATTATGACACAAAACAATTATGTAAAATGGTAAAGAAGATTGATAAAAATAGGTACGCCAAATTTTATTGTAGGATGAATTTAGGTGAAAAGGTTTAATACTGGGGAATTCGATGTTATGTTTGAATAACACAGTTAGGTACTTTAGTTATTTCTAGGATTATCAGTAGGTTTTATGTACGCGCAATTAATTTATGTTAAAACCGTTTATTTCTAAACGCTTAGCAAAATAATGCGAATTAATCTTAGAAATGTTTGGATATCTTTAAAGTAAACTGTTTGAACTTTTGATTGATTGGGTGATTTACTTGTAATTGCAAATATCCACCAAAGCAACGAACTGCATTAATCTATTAATTTTGTCAGAAATTATATACATTGCAAATAGAAGCATGGTGTAAATGGGTCACTCCAATAACATTTGAGTGGATTTTGGGATTTGTTTTAACTCTGGAATGTTTATACTAAAGGGTGGTCAATGAACTCGTTAACTTTAAATCTATCATCCCGTGTAAACACAAGCCATACATGGAGAGGGCTTAGGGCTAACTTGGTTTTCAGAAACTCAGACGTTTGCTTTTTTATCTAAACAGTATGGTTAACACGAATTGAATGCGCGAGTGTTTCTTTGATAAAGAAATGGATAAAGAAGTACGAAGAGACCGGATCGACACTAAATGTGACTTATAGGAGCGAAGAGAAGATGCAGAAAATCTCTACTGCAATTCGACGTGAACCAGATTTATTGACGCCCAAACTTTAGGTTAAATTAGGGTAATCCCGTTTATATTTACAGCGTATTTTAAAACTAGATTTATAATTACATCTATACAAGATCCAAATAGTGCAGGAGTTTAAACCTAATGATTTAAATTTACACAAGTCTTACTTTAAAACCATGTTGGATTAATTTAGTTATTATAAAGAAATCTTGTTTTTTGACGAAGCCTATTTGTATACCTGAAGGCTTACGTTAACAAATAGAATAAAGCAGTGAAATTTTCGAAGTTTAACATTTAAGTCACTTTATTCAACTAAGGTAACAGCATAAGGAGACATTGGCATCTACTTTTCAAAAGATTGTCGTTTTCGCACAATCACTGTTTAATCTGCAAAGCTTGTAAAATATTTTGGGATTGTTATTTCCTGGTTGTAAGCATACTACTTGTAGTCACGAACTTTTGTCAGTGGTGAAATAAATGTTTTTAAAAAAGTTGATTTCCAGAGGATTTATCTGCAGCAGATCTTTTTTAGAGTTATTTAAAAAAACATGTCTATATAAATAAACCAGATAATATTATTTATAAAAAAAAATGGGATAATATTATTTACTGGTAATTAAATTAATTATTTCTACACCCTTGCTTCTCCCGGTAGATGGCGAGTTGTGTTTGAGAAAAATATCATTAATTGGTATGCAGTACAAAATGTAAACTGTGTATTTATATTAGGTTTAATAAATTCCTAATAGATGGTGGTGTAAGTAAATTGGTCAAAAATATATATCTGAAATATCGTTTAACAACTGGGTTGCAGGAAAATAGGGTATAGGGCGTTGTTTTCGAATTTTAAATAAACAGATAAACAAAATACTAAAGTAAAATGCTAAAAAATTACAAAAAGAAAAAATTACAAAAAAAAGAAAAAGTAAAAAAATAGTTACTAAATCAAGTACTTTGACGCCACCACAAGGTGACGCAGTGAATATTTCAAATATTTTGAGGGGCAATTTTTATTGAATTAAGTACTTTGACGTTATGTAATGTAGCGCAGTTAATATTATATATATATATATATATATATATATATATATATATATATATATATATATATATATATATATATTGAAACTAGCAATTTTTACTAAAAAATAGATATTTAGCCACCATAAGTTGGCGCAGTTAATACCTTATATATTTAATTAATTATTTACAAAATTAAAGAATAAAAAAAAACAATATCGGAATCTTATATCTTATATATTTTTTGGTTTACGAATTGATTGTTGCTTAGCATCAACATTTTTTATTGTGCAAACAGACTAGAATTACTATCCCAATTTGATTAATTATCTATCAAGATTTAAAAAGAATTTCATTGAAAAATACAACTTTAAAGTCTCTATAATTAATATCGCGACCATGTAGATAGTAATTAATATATTATAATATAATCATTTCTAGTATTATGTATCGAAATTCTTTTTTTAAAGAGATTATGAATCTTTTAACAATTAGACTTTTTTTAATTAAAATATTTCGTTTTTTGTTTCAAACATATCATTTGTTTACATTTTTGTGAATTATACAGGGTATAATTGGTTGTCAAAGAGACTGTAACAGAAAAACAAATAATAGAATGAATCTATCAAATAGCGGCACATGAGCAAAAAATGACACTCCGCTATGAAATGCCGCAACGGTCATATCTTACGTTTATTTTTTTCGCAAAGTCAAAGTAAACTTTATATTAGTGCATCTCTGTCGAGCCTTGTAAGTGTTAGTAAATTCTTCATAGTAATAAACTTTTTATGCATTTAATAAAAATCATTTTGTGATTTTATGGTAATAACGTTTCTTAGAAATGGAATTATTGCAATTCAGTATAATACTTTTATCTACTCTACCTCATATTATGTATCAATTTTTAGTTCGTGAAAACTGTCATTATAGAAAGCAGTGTGTGAAGAATTGAAAGTGTGCGAGAAGTAACAATGCATTTTACATGGGATTTAGTTTTTCGCACTGTTTTTGACACACCTTCATATAATCAAATATCCTTAGCATTCGCGTTGCCATGGTGTTGCTATGAGATCAGTAGTTTTGTTAGTATCTTGTAAATGAATTGAAAATAAATTGCATTCTTGTAATTATTTTTTATTTGATTATCGTAGATAAAATACTGTATGAAACGGTGCGTGAAGTGCTTTTTGCGCACTTACGCGATATATAGCAATCGCTTCGCTCGTGCTCTAAACATCGCGTGCGTGCGCAAAAAGCATACTTTACGGCGTTTTATAAATAACTATTTATTATGCTTAAAAGGTGTTAAAACAATTTTTTACGATCACTATTAAAACTTGGCTTTTCCATATTCAAATACCTACCTAATAGAAAATTGACGTTTGCCATCATTTGTCACTTTCCGCTCTAGGACAGAAAATTGTTACCTTTTCGATTGCTTACTTTAATTTAAAATAAAAAAAATAAGGTATCTTTTAGGGTATAATAAACTAAAACTGTAATAAATATTTCATTTGATTCTCCAATATTTTAAGAAATTAAATTTTTCAGTCTGTTAATAAGCTCCACTTAAGTTTGACTGCTAATAAAGGCAATACAAAATCACATACATGTAATAAATTATTAAAAATCTGTTTTTTCTGTTATTTTATGTGATCGTAGAAAAAATCTTTTTGTATAATTTAAACAAAAAAAATCTTTGCCGGTTTTAATAAGCCTTAGGCTAGTACTGCAAACTTCGTGGTCAGTCTATAAGGTCTGTTGACTATATAATAACCCTCTACAAAAATAGACTACGAATACGAATGAAATCGACAGTTTTTTAAAGAATATTAAAATACTAAATGTATTGAGATTTTCACAATTTTTATTTAATGTATGACGCGTTTCACTATCTTATAGCTTCTTCAGATACATTTAAACTTACAAAGTTATGGTAAAAATAAAATGAAATAATGGCATGACATAATGACATAATAATGGTCGAAAGACATTGTATAAATAAACTGAAATAAAACAAATGTACTACAAATTGCAATAAGGACAAAGTTAATAATAATAAATTTTTACGATAGTAGTAATATATACAGGATTAGTACATAGACCTTTGTGTAAATAAATTTAATAACGGTGAATTATTTAATTCTGTTTGATCATTCAGTAATGTATCAGAGTGTTTACGTTTATTAATTTCTAGACTTTCTAATAAATTTAAATTAAAACCTTTATTTTCTTGGTGTAAAATATCAAAATTATTATTAAAGTTATGGTTTTCAGAAATTAGATAATTTGAGTACGTAGAATCAGTTTTTTACTGATAAACATAAAGTAGTAAAATACCTGACTCTGGCTTTAAGCGTCTATTTAGGAATGCTTTTAAAAGAAGTTAGGCAAATAGCGTTTCAGTGTGCTGTGAATAATCAATTGAAGGTGCTTAAATTTAGGGAATTGAGCGAACTAGCTGTAGCCGATTTGTTTTGACATTTTTAAAGCGACACCCTTCTTTATCTTTTAAAACAGCTGAACCCACCAGTTTACTTTGATCCATGATCTTTATACTATGTGATATTAAAATTTTGTTTAATAACTGTAACTAATCCCGAATTTTGGAAATTGGAAGAAAAGATTATCCATATACCGATATCTACATATGAGTCAATTCAAGGCTATTTAAAGACATCCATTAATAAGATAAAATAATAATTAATTCCTTTAATAAACATAATTAAACTTCTTCGATAATATTCAGTTTTTAATATTTTTATTTATCTAATTAAATGTTTTTTGGTATTGAAATTAAACTTTTAATAAATCATTTAAAACGGCGTTTACGTATAATTTGTGGAGTTTATACTTTGGAGTACTTAATTACATGCTTGGGGGAGACTGGTAATACTTTTAAAAGGTAACCCACGACTTATTAAGCAAGCTAAGGTAATAACGCCCGGTATTAGGACGTTTTGACGTTACATAACCTTGCATCGACAATTAAACGAAATTATATTTAGCCAAATAACATATAGTACATTATGAAACCAGAGTAACTACAGTGCAAAAACCGACCAACATTTTTGCTAAAAAAGTAGTCAAAAGTAGTTCATCCGCAGGAGGTACACTTGTTATCTTAGTGGTCGCTATTTGGGCGATTGGCAATTCATTTTTTCGCGGGTTTCTTCGAAAGTCAATTTTTTTACCAGGCAAACCAATTGGCTGTAAAGGAGGGAATAATCTATAATTTTAGATAAATATATATATTTTTTAAATTTATATTATAAGCATTTTTTTTAATTAATGTAAGTCTTTTTTGTAAACTTACTGTAATTTAATATTTGACAACCTACCCTAAACACTGAGACAACCATCTCCGACTTGGTTTTAAGAGTCCCACTTTATTTGCAAAATGACACAAATTTTTTCAACAAATAATACACTAGAAATACTTTATTTTATTACAATAGTTACACCAACCATTGGTGTAAAGTGTTATTAAAGATGAATTTTGGTAGTAAAAACAAAATTAATGTGACTTTTTATCCCGGTTTCCCTTCTGTTTTCCGATAACACATTTGTTTAAAAATGTCACTATCGTGTCGTTAAAGAATTTTAATTTTGCACAAAAATATACCATTTCGTCAACGTGACTGACATCAAGGTGTTTGTTAAATAATGTCTGTCAGGTTTAAGTGTTTGATTTATAACCGGTCTAATGAATTTTTCACAAAATGTTAACAGCAAACTGTTCGATATTTGTATTTTTAAATTCAAGTGTCTGATCTCATCTTTTAAGTTCTATATTTCATTCTATAACAATTAAATCAGGAGACCGTTTACATCTGTTCCAAATACAGACTTAAAACTCATTCAGATTTCAAATAAAATTTGCATTTCATTTCATAATTTATACAATGAAAATGACAAAGAGATTGTTGGTTCAGTATATCTGCTAAATGTATTCTGACATGAATATTTGCATTTGTTAAATCTGTTTTTTAGCACAGATGTATAATTTCATTAATTGAAATTACTTACGCTAGACTGCTGTAAACCATTAGCAAGAAAAATAAAAGATATTAAGTAGTATATTGTTGTTATCTATCAGAAACAATTGTGCGCAAACTTTCATCAGCTTTAAGTTAAACTATTTAAGAAAACATAACAAACTTTTTATCAGATTATCAAACTCAATTAAAGGTTTTTCAATGAACGTTTTTTTAACAAATTAAATTTATTAGAACGTATTTTAATTAATAAATTAATTTGGAGTTGAAAAATAAAAAAAAACCAAAAGGCAAGCGGACAAGAGCTTTAGTTTATAAAAAAAACACTAACTCAAACTAAAATGTCAAGCATTTGGACATACACAAAGATATTGCAACAGGGAAGCAAGATGCGTGAAATGCGTAGGTAAACACCTAACAAAAGACTGTGAGAAACTAAGTAATATACAACCAAAGTGTGTTAACTGTGGCAAGAATCACCCTGCAAATTATAGAGGATGTATTGCAGCTAAGGAAATTCAAAAGATGAGAACCAACGCTATCAAACCAAAAAGTTTACATAGTAAACCGACTAGAAACAAACAACAAGGCGACAACCAACGAGTTGCTCCACCACAAAACGTAAATAATATGCAAATATCTAAAACTAATACTACATCTAGAAACTACAGCCAGGCGGTAACTGGCAATTTAGGTAATAGTAGAAATGAAACAAACACTTCTCAACAAAATATGCACATAGAACAAACTCTGCAATTAATCCTGAGCCAACTGAATGAACAGAAACAAATGCTCAATAAGTTTGATGAGCGATTAAGCAGACTTGAACATAGCAATAAAGGAGCTATTCCCAAGCAAAGAAATGGCTACTAACCTTAGGATAATGTCATGGAATGCTAATGGACTTTTGCAACACAAACAAGAATTGCAAGCAGTCCTAGATATAGATAAAATTGATGTATGCCTAATATCAGAAACGCATTTCACCAATCAATCATACATTAAACTTAGAGGCTATAAGGTATATCACACAACTCATCCTGAAAATGCTGCTAAAGGAGGTAGCGCTGTTATAATTAAAGAAAACATTTCACATTATCAAGAGTTAGAATATAAGACTGAGGAGTTTCAAGCTACATCTGTAAGAGTAAAAACGAAAACTTACCAAGTCTGTATAACGGCAGTTTATTGCCCTTCCAAACACTCAATTAAAAAATATCAGTATTTAGATTTTCTGAGAAATCAAGGAAATAGATTTATAATAGGAGGCGATTTTAATGCAAAACATACTGACTGGGGATCTAGGCTAACTACAACTAAAGGCAGGGAGCTACTTTAAGCAATCAAAAAAATTAAATGTGAATATTTATCAACAGGCAAACCAACTTACTGGCCAACTGACCCAAATAAGGTACCTGATCTTATTGACTTTTTTATTATTAAAAACATATCCACCAACTATCTGCAAGTTGAAGAAGGATGGGATATGGATTCTGATCATTCTCCAATATTAATAACATTGAGTGATAATATAATTAAATAAGCACAATTTACAAAAAGGAACTTTTTATAATAGAAAGTTTTTTACTGATTTATAGGTCATATTTTGTGTCATCTCAACAATGCACAGCATCCCTGACATTGTAAAAAGATTAAGTCATACAACGCTGTGATTGATCATAGAGAAGATTGTTTCCTTGTTAACAAAATCAAGGGTAGTTGTATCTAAAAACTTTCTAAAAACTTTATTTTATTACCAGTTAAAATAATAATTACTGTTTTCACATGTATAAACAAAAAAAAAAAAGAAAAAAAAAATTCTCTCTCGCGAGTTCGATCCTATTACAATAACCCAACAGAATTGTCACAATCTACCGCTTCACCCCTTATCCAAATAGGCCACCGCAAACTTATATAAAGTCTTTCAAAATGATAATATGTATACATATTTAATTTAATAACAATTCAGTATAAATTTCGAAATCTGTGTATATGCCTAAACACACTTGAAACATGCATTGTCATCCAGTTCTTAGCTATCCTGAAAATTTCAGAGCTCTAGGTAGTCAAGAAGTAGGTTTAAATTCGATTGCAAATTCCACGGAATGACACAGAGGCACAGAACACGGCGAAAATATAAAAAACTTTCTAAAAAGAAAATAGTCCAACCCTAGTAAATAAGCTAACTGATTGGGAAAGCTTTAGATTTTGCCTTGAAGAGAAAATTAACCTATCAGTTAAAATTAATTAATAAAATGCAATTAGAACTAGAAGTTGAGATACTTGTTAATGATATCCAATCTTCAGCATGGGAAAATACTCCCATATTAAACGCTAGAGTAGCAGGAAACAACTACCCAAAAGAAATTAGACAACTAATCACAGAAAAAAGAAAGCTTAGGAGAAAATGGCAACAGTCCAGAGCTCCTGTGGATAAAAATAGATTAAATAATGCTACCCAACAATTAAAAAGAGACATTCAGCAAATCAAAGATGAATCTATTAATTCTTACCTGAGAGACTTAACCTATGATAGCAGCACTGATTATTCTCTTTGGAAAGCCACTAAAAGATTAAAAAGACCAATAATCCAGAATCCCCCAATTAAACAAACTGACGGAAAATGGGCTAGAAATAATACCTCAAAAGCAAAAATTTTTGCAAATCATCTAGAACAAACATTTAAACCAAATGAATATCACGAAGAAGTAGCAGACTGGGATGAGCCGTTTCAAAAAGAAGAAACAATCAGACTTACATCACCAACAGAAGTAATTACTGAAATAAAAGAAAACATTAACTTAAAAAAAGCACCTGGTTTTGATTTAATAACTGGAGAAATATTGAAACAGCTTCCAAGAAAAGCTATAGTTAAACTAACATACTTAATCAATGCTGCTTTTAGATTAAGATATGTCCCTAGATTATTACGATCCCTACACCAGGAAAACCTCCTCACGAAGTAACATCTTATAGACCTATATCATTACTACCAGTAATATCAAAATTGTTCGAAAAACTCCTTCTGAAACGATTAAAACCCATTATTGAAGCTAAAAAATTAATACCTAACCATCAATTTGGATTCAGAAATAAACACTCCACAATAGATCAAGTACACAGAATAACAGATATAATAGAGAAATCGTTAGAGGAAAAAATGATCTGCTCTACAATTTTCCTGGATGTAGCGCAGGCATTTGATAAAGTATGGCATGAAGGCTTAAACTATAAATTACGATCATACCTACCAAAACAATATTCTGAAATCCTGCAATCCTACATCTCGGAAAGGTACTTTAGAATAAAACAAGAAGAAGCATATTCAGAATTAAAACCAATTAAAGCTGGCGTACCTCAAGGAAGTGTATTGAGCCCAGTCTTGTACCTTTTATACACTTGTGATATACCTCTGTTAGAAAATAATACCTTAGCTACCTTTGCTGATGACACTGCTATATTAGCAGTAGGAAGAAGCAATGAGGAAGCTACAGAGAAATTACAAACAGCTGTCAATAGAATAAACATTTGGACAAAAAAATGGAAAATTAGATTAAATGAAACTAAATCTATACATGTTAACTTCACTAATAAAGTATGTCAACATATACCAGTAAACATAAACAATAATATAGTACCATACTCGAACACAGCAAAATACCTAGGTATAACGCTAGATGCAAAGCTCCATTGGAAAGCACATGTTAAAAAGAAAAGAGAAGAACTAGGCATAAGATACAGAAAAATGTATTGGTTGATTGGAAGAAACTCCACTCTGTCTCTACATAACAAATTGCTACTATACAAGCAAATATTAAAACCAGTTTGGACTTATGATATACAACTTTGGGGATGTACCAAACAGACGAACTTAAATATAATACAACGTTTCCAAAATAAAGTATTGAGGAATATAGCTAATGTTCCCTGGTATATTCGTAATAGTGATCTTCACAGAGACCTGAAGATGGAAACTATTGAACAAACCATTACTCAAATTGCCATTAGCCATGAAGAAAGGCTCCACCAACATGTAAACGTCGAGGCGATCCAGCTCCTAGACAACACAGGGATAGAAAGAAGACTTAAAAGGACAAAACCATTTGAGTTAGTTAAGTGAAAGTGCAAAAGCAGAGTAAAGTGCGTTGTAACACGTTAAGTTTAGTGTAAAACGGATATGTTATTACAACTTATTAATAATTCAACTTGGAGGTCTAAAACTTTTTTAAATCCTTATTTTAATGCGGGATTGGTCAAGACATAAAATTCAAAAATTTGTAACTCAAAGTTTTAATTAGAAAAAATATAAGACCGTTAGAATTAGATTGTGAAAGGCTTTTGCGGCCATTGTCTAATGTATCAATGGTTTTTGGGCTGTTAGGCCGGCGTCGATTGTCTTGCTGACTTGACGTTTCTTCAACACGAGCGGTTGGCATCTTCAGGAGTTGCTTTCTGGTTGACAGTCTGCGAATTACTGAGTTTTGCGTGGACGGTGCCCGTATTTATACGTCGGGAAGGAAGTGGGCGGGGCCTCAGTTGCTTTCGATTCCAATCGGTTCTGGTCGGTATTGTTCGTTAAGGGTAGAGTTTTCGCACCCTTAACTATGGGGACCCATGTTTTGTTGATCTTGACTGCTTCCTCTTTTTTATTAAAGTTGTTCGGGTGCTTCTCTGTATCTATGGCTTCTCTATAGAATCTGGAATGGTTTACTGATGTAGTAGCGAGGACTTGGGTCATCTCAAACTTAATCCGATGGTCCGTGAGGGTATGTTCCGCTACGGACAAGTTGTTCGGGTGCTTCTCTATCTCTATGGCTTTTCTATAGAGTCCTCGCTACTATATCAGCATACCATTCCAGACTCTATAGAGAAGCCATAGAGATAGAGAAGCACCCGAACAACTTTAATAAAAAAGAGGAAGCAGTCAAGATCAACTAAACATGGGTCCCCATAATTAAGGGTGCGAAAACTCTACCCTTAACGAACAACACCGACCAGAACCGATTGGAATCAAAAGCAACTGAGGCCCTACCCACTTCCTTCCCGACGTATAAATACGGGCTCCGTCCACGCAGAGCTCAGTAGTTCGCAGACTGTCAACCAGGAAGCAACTTCTGAAGAAGCCAACCGCTCGTGTTGGCGAAACGTCAAGTCAGCAAGACAATCGACGCCGGCCTAACAGCCCAAAAACCATTTATACAGAATTAGATTCTTTCAAAAAATTCATTTTATTAGTATTGTAACGGGATAACCGAATAAGAAAAGGACCTTCACTTAAAAGACTGTTTTTAAGTTAATCTAGAAATCTCTAGCGTATGGTGACTACGTGACTAGATAAGATCATGTTTCTCGCAAATTCTAGAATATTCATTTGATGTATATAAGCGGATGTATGGGTAGTTCGAAATGTTCATTGTTATTGTAAATCAGTATAGACGTTATCCAGCAGAGTTCTGTGTATCTTGTTACAATTCTATTGAATAAATTGTGTTAAAGTCCCCATAATTGTTTTAGAATTTAAAATAGGAAATTTAAATAAATCTTAATTTTTGTGAAAAAGACCATAGTTTATTGCTTTAAAATAAGAACTAAAAATATTTATACCGGTCTGAAATATCACGTGTTAAACATAAAATTTCATTTAAATTATATATGTTTTTTAATTTTTTTCTGTTTATTTGCACGTTTTTTTGCTACAATTAAAAATATGTAGTTAAGAAAGATATAAATATTTTTATTGCGAAGATTTTGGTACAAAATTCACTTGGTTGCCAAAGAGTTAGGGTCATGGTTATTTTTAGAAGGTTCGTCGCTCTCCTATCAAATATTAAATTTAATAGCAAATCAACTACTTCATATAAACTTCAAAATGGGTTTAGGATTCAGAAAGGTGGTTTTCACATCTATGGATCATCCTTTAGTCCAATATTTACCAACATTTTTACTGCTGTTATTTACTGTTTTTCCCATAAACCATTTATTTTACTGTTCGTTGTAAACAATTTTTTTTTTTGTATTATTTAATTACTTTTGTCCCCCATTACTAAATATTTTAATATACCAATGTCTAACCATTATTTAAGAAAAATCAACAATTTTTAACAATTCTTGGTAAAAATATTTTCACAAAATCCCTTTACTTGAAAGGCATAACTTAAAAACAAATTTAAGGAATTATTGCGGCGAAACAGGATGTATAGTTTAACTAATATTAATGTGAAAAGACAACCACGCCTTCTAACCTTAACAAAGGAACCGACTTTCGAATCTAGGTTGCCAGATATATTTCTGAATATTTCTAAGTTTATATATTTTGAAAATTTTCTCTCTACTTTACTATTCAATTGTTCGTCAATGACTCTTAGAAAGATAGTATACAAATATTCTTACAAAATTTATACCTAAATTAATTAACTAGGTTCTTCATATTTAAACAGTTTTTACTTCTAATGATATCAATTTTGTATATATTACTTATACTTAAAGATATTTTTAAGTAATGGCAACATTGTGTATATAGTTTGCCGTTTAAAAGTCGGTTCCCACCCTTTTGATATTATTGTAAAGAAATGCCGACGGCTTTTACTAAGCGCGGGGTGCTTCAAACGACACATCAAAGAGGAAAATTGCGTGAGTTAAATTCCGCGAATAGTGTTGTTCCCCATTAAAGTACACAGTAGCGTGATTGATTTTTATTGATTTTTTTATATTAGATATATATTACGGTCAGCTTGATAGTACTTAATATAGTAAAAATTTCTCGTTTAAATATATAAGATAATAACTGCGCCAGCTTACGGTGGCGTTATATTATTTGATTTAGAAAGGTATTTTTTTAGCCTTAATTTTTTACGCATTTTTTCTGTTTTTAATTTTCCACTTTTTTTTAGTTTTTCGTTTAATTATTTATTTATGAATCGTAATTCAACACTGTCTTTTGGGTTTTCTTACAATTCAGTAATTGTTATGGACAATGCCACGTATCTTTTCCGCATATTAAACAAAATACCTAATAATAACACAAAAAAGAATGAAATTTTAAGATTTATGGCAATCAAAAATACCAATGTTCCTAAAAAGGTTCCAGTAAAGATGGAAGTAATAAGAATGATCAAAAGTCAGAATTTTAAAAATGAATACGTCATTGACACCATTTACAGCAGACATGGTCATACCCTTTTGCGTTTACCTCCTTACTACTGTATTTTTAATCCAATCGAAATGGTTTGGAGTACTGTAAAGAAACGTTTACGAAAATATAATCAGTCACCAACCTTAAGCGCAGTTGTTCTTGATAATATTTGAGAGGTAATTAGTGGCATTAATAGCGATGTATGGAAAAATTGCGAAACACATGTTATAAAAATAGAAAAGGAATATCCTGTTTTACCGCCAATAGCACCATTAGTTATTCAACCTGGAAACGATTCTACTTCAGAAGACTCTGACAATTCTTGTTAGTGAGTCCAACCAATTTCCTTTACAACTATCGTGATGTATCTTGAAAACTTGTTTTCAAAAACAAACTAATTTTATATTCTTACTAACATACCCAACCCTTTCCTTTCCAGGCAAGGAAGGCTCATACCTCCTCGTAGTCCTTGCTGGACAGACAATCTTTTAAGATTGTCTAACAAAATGAGTATTATTTGTAGACAATTGTTATAAAAATATTATGAGTTATGTACTATTTGAATAATGAGTCAAATGTTCTTATTAATAACTAAAATTAACAAGTTTTAATTTGAAAGAATTAATTTGTTATTTGACAATTTTCAAATTGATACAAAATTTACAAATATACAAAAACCGTTTTTCTTTTGAAATTTAAAACAAAAATTAATAAAAATTTATGAACATTTTTTATTTAATTCCACGCCAATGGTCGGCACAGCCATCAAAGGCATTTAAAATCCGACAAAGAGCCAAAAATTTCACATTTAGATTGGAAAGAGTATAACTTCAAGCAGCTTATTTAACTGATTTATTCTTAAACTACAACCTATACAAGTTGCTAAACTACATATCTAGTCCTTTGTTTTCAAATCAATGATATAATTTTCTGTATAATGCTTGCTGACACATTTACTTCAGTTTTTACCAGTTTGAACTGGTTTATATTACAATCGGGATAAAATACAAGATACCAACATTTGTTTCCTTAATTTTTATTACAAACAAAATAACAGCCCCAAATTTCTGCAAAACACTTTAATTTTTTAAATATAAAAAAATTCTAATCTAATGTAACGAATAAACGTTTTAACTTTGGCTCCTGACTGAGCTGTTTTCGGCTTTACTCACCACCAAAATAGATATAATGAAGAAAAGATTTAAGTAATTAAAAAAAACTATATTTATGATTTAAACTTAACTATGCTGTTTTTAATGTTTTTAATGTTTAGGTTGTATTGTCATCCAGACATATGATTTTCTTCCGCTTATAGCTTTTATTATCATCTTTACATAGTGTAACTACCTATTGAAACGTGTCAACTTAATTGTACATTACAACATACTTACTGTGTGTTTTTGTTTATCAATGTCCTGATGAAGCAGTAAATAAACAGCAAAAGCCCGACCAAACTAAATATATATATATATATATATATATATATATATATATATATATATATATATACTACACTGATGAGCTCAAATGAGAGCGAAACACGTGTCTGTAGTTTGGTTTTTGCCCTGATATGAGTTGAATGATATTTATATCGCAGCATCCGGGTGTCTTTTAAAGGGTTAGAAATTCTAACCGACACCATTCCAGTTCAAAACTGGAATTATTATTTTTGACAGTATGGCACTGGATACGTTATATATTATCTTTGACATTATATATATATATATATATATATATATATATATATATATATATATATATATATATATAAACAAAAGGGGAAAATTATTGGGCATGTACGCAAAAAGGATCAATAAGGCCACGAGTAGGAATGGTAACCGCAGACATGCATGTTTCTGGCTCATTAGCCGTCATCAGTGCGGCATAACCAAGTAGGGTATTGCACTTGGCTAGCAAAAGTGTTGGGTACTTGGGAGCAAAGGATGTTGGGGAAACATGTGTAAAGAAACACAAAAACACAAAAATAATAAACCAACTTTTTTGTAAACTGAAAGACAAAGTGAATGATGGTTTAAGATCCAACGTTATTTACCAAAATTAATTGTAATAGTTGTGAAATGGTTTACATAGGTCAAACTTCTAGACTTTTAAAAGACAGAATCACCTCCCACAAAAGTGATTTAAGATTAAATAAAGAATCTTGTGCAGTAGTTAGCCACCATATTGAGAATGTTCACTCTTTTAACTTTAACAACCCGAAAGTTTTAACCTGTGAAAATAATTACTATAAAAGAAATTTCTTAGAAATGGTACACATTAACAATGAACCATTAGCAATAAATAAAAAATCCGATATAAAAAATTTAAGCATCATATATGCAAATATCTTAAATTATGATGTCAAAAAAAATATAAAACGAACGGATTTATCTAATACGATATAAATAAATTCAAAATCTCTGAAAAGTAAAAGACAAGTTTCAAGGTTGACCCATCTCGACATAAAAAGCACTGACAAGCTGATAAAATATTTAAAAAAAGTTGTGAAAACAATCAGTTGAAGTAGTAAGGGGAAGTCTCCTAAGCTCGGACGGCTCCTAAAGCCGGACATAATTTAAATCAGAACGAAAAAGCGTGCCAATTTGTTGCTTTTGCTGCGGTTACAAAGGTTTTCCCAAGTGAAATGTGGTGGGGGAAAGCCAATAGTCAGTGCCGAATCGTTCGTCAGGAAGTGTGGTCCAAATTTTGAGGATAGTATAAATTTTGTTTCAAGTAATTTTTCGGGGTCTCTAAATAGTAGTTAAACTGTGGAATGATATTCATTATTTTGAATTATTATTGCTATTGTTCTGATCTTACATAATTCATTCGTTTTTTATGATTCCTAAACACACAATGTGTATGAGAATTTTTCTTGTATGTACCTGAGGGTCCCTAAGTTCGGACACTCTCAAAGTCCCCTAATACCGGACAGTTTTACAGCAAGTTTTTTTTTGTTGTAGTTATTATTTTTATCTACTCTACCTCATATTATGTATCAATTTTTACTGGTAGTTCGCAGACTGTCAACCAGAAAGCAACTTCTGAAGATGCCAACCGCTCGTGTTGGCGAAACGTCAAGTCAGCAAGACAATCGACGCTGGCCTAACAGCCCAAAAACCATTGATACATAAGATTACTTTGCTTTATTAACAGAGTATTTGTTAAAATAATGTTTAAGTTTAAAAATAAACGAAAAATTGTCATTTTTGGAAACGTCGTTTTTTCTATGTAAATTTTCAGTCAATATTTACTACATTTAAAGTAAGATTTCAGACTGCTGATTTATCTGTTTTAATTGGGTGTATAGCTAAAAAAATTCTTAAGTGAAATAATTTAATTAGACTATTCTGCAATTTTTTTTATTTTTGTTATTCTTTAAGTGTCCGATTCTCGGGGACCTCCCCCTAATGGCGTGGAAATAACGAAATAATTTTCAACTTTTAAGAAAAATTGGTGTTTCTTAGCAATGTTTTTTTGTGTAAAGTTTTATAAGGAATAATCTCACTTATTGTAAGTAGTTAAATCATAATTTAGCCAAATTCCACTAATATGTAATAATTTCAGTATTGACTGATTAAGAAATAAACATTTCGAAAGCTTTCAAGAAAAATAAAAAGAGTTTCACTTTTTTCCTTACAAGGCTGCTACCCGATATCTTAAAGCATTTTTTGGTTTTCAACTGATCAGCCGATCATACTCGTATATATATATATATATATATATATATATAATATCACTCTCTCATGGGTAAAATAAAAACTTAATCGCGTTTTTCTGTAAAGACAAAAAAAAATTATTAACAAAGTTACAACTTATAATTAATTACACTTTTATGTTTTGTACACAAGTAATAAACTTACCTGTAAAGACAAAAAAACAACATTTAAAGCCTTTATTCCAGTTATTGATATTTCTTTTAAAATAATAAATTATAATAGTATATTGTTTTACGAGCAAGGAATGATACTCATTTCCCACGAGTACGATGTTTGCAGCAAGAGCCGCAGGCGAATGCTGCAAATCGTACGAGTGGGAAATGAGTTATTCCTTGCGAGTCAAACACTATACTTTTTCTACGGTTATACCACATAATAATACAATAATTCAAAAATAAATCCAGTACAAAACAAAACATAACGATATAAGTTATATTATTTAAGTAAAATTAACTATTATTTACCATATTTACAGTTATCATACCTTAAATTTATTTGTTAATTCAGAAAAATAAGCTAAAAGCACAGTTTCTGAAACGGAATTTGTTGCCTTTTTCTTTTGCCAGGTCACGAAACTTTCATATGCATTCTGGTACTTATGTTTTGAAATTTCGGGAATCAAATTCTGACAAGCTTCGTTTGCCGCTTCTCTTATTTCAGGAGGAGTTAATTCTAATTCATTTTTATCACTACTTAACATTTTTACTTAAATAACAATCCAATTTAAATAATGTATTAAAAACTATCTGTTGTACCTGTCACTACTTTATTACTGTCAATCTGTACTGTTAGTCAAATATATGAATACATAATTGTCACAGTATACTTGATTAAGTTAAAACAATAAAGAAATAAACATTTTGTGTTATCAGATAAAGAAATGAGATATTTCTTTATTAGATATAACAACGTACCCTATTTCTTTAGAGATTACTGTCAAAAAATGATACATTTGTATAATAACCGTAGAAAAAACACTTTTCTTTCCATTGACAGTGACATAAAAAGTCGCTATCAAACGAGTCTGTAGTTAAGACGGCAAATTTAAAATATAGTGAAAGAAAAACAACAACGCTAATGTTGTGATTTTCTTTACATCTCCCACCTTCAGAAAAAACAATCGGCAGCGATTGTTCGATTATAAATCAGCCATTACTGGAGTTAACTTCGAAACATGGTAAAGATTGGACTCTGTCTTCCTATGTCCAGTCCAGCCTCAACTTCATAGATTGAACTGGAAACGTTCCTTAATATTTTGTATGGTCCTATCCTTAGTTTCTCCATTTTCTTTCTATTTAGTCGATTTCCATTTTCTATGTAGACTTTATCTCCCACTTCAAATTTATAATCTTTTCTACGTAGATCATATACCATCTTATTATAGTCATGGGATCTTATTGAATTTTCGAGGGCTAGTTTTCTATCTCTTTTCAGATCTTCTTTTGTGCATTGAGATTTTAACTCGAGTGGCAGAATATCCATTTTCTCACCTTCTAAAAGGTATTTTGGAGTAAATTTTGTGACTGTATGTTCCGTTTCGTTATATTTTGTAACACATTTTTGTGCAACTGTTGTCCAGGCTATTTTCTTGTCACCTTCGTTGATTTTACATCGTATCCTATTGACTAAAATTTGGTTTAGCCTTTCACTTAGCCCATTTGAAAATAGTGCGTCCACAGCTGTAAATACTATTTTTATGTTCTTCTCCTTCACGAATTCTTTCAATTCCTTGGAATTTATGCCAGGGTATTGATCTGTTAATATCACATCAATATTATAGTTACGCGTCACATTACTTATAAGCTTAATAAAATCATTGGAGCTTTGATTTTTTGATGTTAATATAAAAGCATATCTTTTAAAGTGATCAACAAGAAGATGTAGGTATTTTTTTGTAGATCGTGATCCTCCAAATCCTCCTATTGTATCAATTGATACAATTTCAAATGGGTATGTTGCTGGACCTAAATGTGACATCAGACCAAATTTTGATTTTCTTCTTGATTTGTTCTTAATACAAATGTCACATTCATCACAAATTTGTTTAATATTTGGAATTATATTCTTTGCTGTGTAGTATGGTGTTATTTTACTTATCATCTGCGTTCTACCAATGTGGCAGTAGGTATCGTGGACATCTCTTATTAATTTTTTGCTAAATTCTTCTGACAGTATTATTTTATTTCGTTTGTTATTCTTTTTGTAGTAAATATTATTCTCTAGTATAAATTTGCATTTATCGTTTTGTAAATCCTGATTTGTGCATTGGTCATTCTTTATGTCTTTTAGGTTAATAAAATTTACAACTTTTAAAAAATCATCAGTATTGTCATATGCTTCTAGGACTGGGTTTCTGCTTAAGCAGTCCGCTTCTTGGTTTGACTGTCCGGGGTTATATTTTATTTTAAAATTATATTGTGATAAATAATATGTTAAATCACCTAGTTCTTCGTCTGTTCTAGCTTTTATATTTAAATTTTCTAATGGTTTATGATCAGAGTATATGACAAATTCTTGTCCCATAAGCCAGTGCTGCCAATATTTTATGGCTTCTTTAATAGCAAGACATTCTAGATATATTGCCTTCTTTTTTTTCTGAGTTTCTGTCAACTTTTTTGAGAAGTAAGCTACAGGTTTATTGACTCCATCTCTATCTTCTTGTTTTAACACTGCTCCCACTCCTTTAATACTAGCATCTGTGTAAATTTTTATTGGTTGTTCAGGGTCAAATATTTTAAGAACTGGTTTGGAACATAGTAATTCTTTTATTTTATCGAACGATTCTTGGCATTTTTTGGTCCAAATAAATTTTACATCTTTCCGTAATAAATTGTGTAATGGGTTCAGGATAATCGCACTATGTGGTACAAATTTATGATGAAAATTTACTTTCCCAAGGAACTGTCGTATATTTTTTCTTGTTTCTGGAATTGGAAAATTTTTGACACCAGTTAAATAATCGTTAAGAGGTCTGACTGAATTATTTTCTATTATGTGACCCAAGTATTTGGCATAATTATTCGCAAAAACACATTTTGAAAATTTCAGTCTAAACCCTTCTACTAGAATTGCCTCTAAAAGCTTTGATATATGTAATATGTGTTCTTTGAACGTTTTTGAAAAAATTAAGATGTCGTCTATAAAATTTACTGCAAAATCTGAGAGTTTGTACTTCCTTATTATATTGCTTAATATTCTTTGAAATATTGCTGGAGATGTTTTTAATCCAAATGGGAGACAAGTCCATTGGAAATGCCCCTCTTGTGTTACAAATGCAGTTTTATATCTATCTTGAATTTTTAAAGGAATGGACCAAAATGCAGAATTTATATCGAAAGTGGAAAAATATTTGCAGTTCACAGTTTTTACCATCAAATTCTCGATCAGGGGAAATGGCTGCGATTGAGGGACAACAATTTTGTTCAGTTCCCTGAAATCAATACAAAGTCTTGTCTTTTTATTATCTTCTTTTTTATATGCCAATGTAACAGGAGCAGCAAACGGGCTATAGGATTCTTCAATCAAATTTCTTTTTAACAAATTTGATATTTGCTGTTCGATTTCTTTTCTATCATCAGCTGTGCACCTGTACGGACGTTTGTAGCAATATTTATCCACTATCAAATCTATATGGGCTTCATAGTCTAGTACTGTGCCGACGTCGTATTTATCTTTAGCAAAAACTTTTGTGTATTTGTCTATTAATTTATTAATTTCTGTTTGTTGATCTGCATCTAGATCATTCATTTTAATTTCAAATTCTTCTAAGTTAATATGTTCGTTAAAGTTTATTTATATTTTTTTTCCATTTTCTCATAATATGACAAAATATTTATCTTATTTTTTTCACCTAGTACATCAGGAATTATTGAATTATTAAGATCAATTTTTGATTCTTTATTTTTTATATTTTCTTCATTTAAACACTTTGTGTTTTCTTCTGTATTATTACATTGAATAATATTTAATTTTTCATCTTGCATTAATTTGAAATCTATACATATAATAAAACTGTAGAAATGTATATGTTTGTGCGCGCATCACATGAAAACTACTGATCCTATTCGAATGATGTTTTCAAAGACGTATTTGTCTTCTTTCACCTTAACATCTGGTGTATAAAACTTTCTCCCCCCCTCCCCTCTAACGGGGCTGAGGAAAGAAATTTTTATACAAAAATCAACACGCCACGCGAACGACGTCGCGGGTACATCGAAATAGAACCCAAAATTGTGGTTAGATTTTTTTGTCTGTCTGTCTGCATCACTACTGATCCGATTTGAATGCGGTTTTCACAGATGTATTTGTCTTCTTTCAACTTAACATCTGGTGTATAAAAATTTCTTTCCCATTCCTTAAATGGGGTGGGGTAAGAAATTTTTATACAACAATCACACGCCAAGCGAACGACGTTGCGAGTACAACTAGTTTTTAATACAATCCAAACCGATTAGAAAATCGTAATGGAAATTTTTATTGTCAATCACAAAAATATTCATAGTTTTTTCTATATTATATATTTTTAGTTTTAGAGTTACCATACCTTTTGTTTTCTTCTCACCATTAATAGTTTTTAAGTTAGCTGTTTGTGTATCATTTATGTTTTCTGCTTCGTGTATCTTCAACAACTTAACATTAATTAAAGACACATTTGAACCCGAATCATAAATTCCAGAAACATTTAAAGTGTCATTTATCAGCAACTCTACATTTATTAATGGTGGTACTTCTAGTTTTTTGGATTTTCCCTATTTAGTTCAATTTCTAGTTCGGAGTTATTTACACTTTTCACAACTGATTTTGGATTATTTCCTTTAAACCAGCAATTTTCTTCCGGGTGGAAACGTTTTCCTTTTTTCTCAGTGATACAGATTTGGCATGGTTTTTTTTCTTCTGTTTTTTTGCTTTTCGTGTCAGAGTGTATTGTGTAGTTTTTATTTTCATATTTAATCTTTGCAACAAAGTGTTCGAGTTTTCCTAATTCGTTGTAGAGATCTTCGGTTTGTTGTAAAGTTTCTCGGACAATTTTATCAGTTAGGTAGTTAGGCAGGCCTGCGGCAATAAGGTCTATAAGTGTTCCAGTATCAATCGACTTCCTCACTTCCAATAATAATTTTTCCTTTTTTAGTGCATATTCAAGCAACGAGCCCATTTGGTATTTAAAAGCCAGAGCATATCTGATGGGCGACCATCCTTTATTTCCAAATGTATCGCAAAAATTTTTTTCCCATCTATTCCACTCTGATTCGACCGTAAATTTCATTAACAAACAGCTGTACCAATCCATACTTGAATGTTCCAAAAAGTTTTTTAAAATCTCAATTTTCTTTTTGTCTTCAGTAATATGAAAACGTTCACACTCTTTGTTAAAATCTTTAATCCATTGATACGCATTTGCATTTCTACCAGTGAATTTTTCAATCATAAAATCTCTTGAAATCCTGCCCAAGTTTTGGGTTTTAGATTTTGTTTCTTTTTTTTCAAGTAATTTCTCTAATATTTTTTCTAATGTGTCATTGGAGGTGCTTGGTACAGATTTATTCTCATTTAAGTCTTCCGTTATTTCTTCCAGGTAAAAATCGTTAAACTGTAAGTTTTCTTCTTCATCCAAATATGTCCTTGATATTTCATCATTTAGGGTTATCCATATTTTCCTTGTCTGGTGCCTTTTAGTCAGTGTTTTCTTCACCTTGGCGTAATTCGAATTGTTTATAATTACTTGATGTAAACTTGCAGGCTGGTACTCTAACCGTATGTTGAAAACTTGTCCATCTGGTGTACCTATTGAGGTTATGCAAATAATATTCGATTTTCCATCTGTCGCAGTTTTCACAGCAAAATCAAATCTCAACTTATCCATTGAAATATTTGCAGAAAATGTTGTTTTATAATAATATCACTCTCTCATGGGTAAAATAAAGACTTAATTGCGTTTTTCTGTAAAGACAAAAAAAATTTATTAACAAAGTTACAACTTATAATTAATTACACTTTTATGTTTTGTACACAAGTAATAAACTTACCTGTAAAGACAAAAAAACAACATTTAAAGCCTTTATTCCAGGTATTGATATTTCTTTTAAAATAATAAATTATAAAACACTTTTCTTTCCAATGACAGTGACATAAAAAGTCGCTATCAAACGAGTCTGTAGTTAAGACGGCAAATTTAAAATATAGTGAAAGAAAAACAACAACGCTAATGTTGTGATTTTCTTTACATATATATGTATATATATATATATATATATATATATATATATATATATATATATATAATTATATCTTAGTAAATATAACGGATATGGTAAAAAGAAAAATTTAATTAATTATTATTATCTACATAAAATGATTAAACAATCTTGTTTAAAAACTTTTTATTTAATATTAGGTATCTGTGTATTAAATGAACAAAAGTTGACGGTTTTGAAATACGCAATTTTATTATAATAGTGTTTTGACGGTAAAATACCGACTCGACATAGTAGCACAGTAAAAACCAAACCTGCCAGACAAATTGAATATGAGAGATTGATGGTTAGCCGATACTTTCTCACGCCAAACCATAATAAGTATATAATTGGACTTTTCTTTATGGTTTCTTGTCAATCCCATCATTGTTTTGGAATATTTATAGCTCGATTGATCTGTTTTGAAAGTGCAGTGTAACTCTCAAAGACATATAAAACTTTTTCATTTCTTTTCTTTAATTTTTCGAATTGACTACAATTGAACTTCTGTCGTTACTTATTACATACGATTTGTATGCACGAGTCTCTTTTTTTTGATGGGGAATGAAATGTGCCTCGAATGTCGATGTTTTCCGATGAAGGATCGTAAGGTATAAATGGGACATGTCGAAAAGTCGTATATTATGTTGGTTTAAATTTTTTCCTTACGGATGCGGATTTACTTAAGCCTGTGATAAAAGTAGTAACGATTGTAATCTTTAAATTTTGTATAGTTTTTTTTATATTACGGTCGGCCACACAAAAAGGCCTACATTTAGATATCCCGAAAATACTCGACCAATGTGGGTTTAAAATAAAATATTTAACAGCAAGTCTCCCAAAAATAGTAACAACACTAATTATAGGAAAAATATGGTATACCTTTATTTTATTTAAACAAGCGAAACTTCCAGCTTTGTTTGTTTAAATACTAATTAAAACAGTTAAAAGGATTTAACAAAGTTTAAAATATTTAAAAATAATAAAATTTAATATGAACAATGAATTCAATATTTAATTAAGAAAACTGTTATTTTTAAATACTTTGCACAACAACAAAATAATAATACTTGCGTCCAAATCGAATAAAAATTAATATCGTAAAAAGAAAAATTTAATAAATTAATTATCATTATCTACATAAAATGATTAAACAATTTTGTTTAAAAACTTTTCTTTTTATATTATCTGTGTATTAAATGAACAAAATAAAAAAAAGTAGTTGACGTTTTTGAAATTATTTTTATAACACTGCATTGATGATGTTACAAAGATATCTTAAAAAAGATTTTCAATCTGAAGTACATTCTCGTCAGATACAAAATAAATTAACGGACGCACCCGAATTGCGGTCTTAATTTCTGCAGGGAAATATTGTTGATTAAACCCTTATAATCCTCCTTCCAAATTACGGCCATAGTTACCTAATTAAATTGTTATTACCTCTATCAAAATTGTTAACCAATCTCATAGGATAATTTTTGAAACTACCTTAAGATCCTCGACTTCTCTATAATGCGTGTGAGTTCTTCCATTTAAAATTTAATGCAGAATTATCAAGACCGCATCCTTGAATCCATTTTTTTAGTATTGCACAGTAACACACGCTTATGCAAAAATTAAAAAATAAATGAATATATATTTAAAACAGAAACAAAAGTATATTTAATGTAAATTAGATCAATTTGAAAAAAAAAGAGAGAGAATTGATATACCAAGTGTGTAAATAAAAAATTAATTACTTTTATAAATTTTAAGTGACTTGAATTTTATTCTAGATATGTTGAACCGTCTTTTCAAACGATTAAACAAGAAGTTATGGCAGTTTTCGGTTATCCATATAATTTAACCAATACCTTGAGAAAAGTTTTGCAATCGTTAGGATTTAAATACCTTACCTTAAATAAAAGACAATCAATTATGAAATCGCAAAGAATCAGTATGGCCCGTAAAACGCAATCGATAAAGCACGCCAAGAAGAAAAGTTCATTGTCTGTCTTGATGAAACTTGGTATGACACTCACAATATTTTAAAAAAAGAATGAAGCTACCAATCTTTTAAATGCTCTGTAAAAGCTCCACCAAACAGAGAACAACGCGTGATCATTTTACATGCCAGAAATAAGAATGTTTTTGTGCTAAATTGTTTGCTGCTTTCATGAAGACATGACATCTATATTATTCGAAAAATGGTTTGAAAACCAACTGTTACCAAATTTACATCAAAATTCAGTCATAGTGATGGACAGTGCTCCTTACCATTCACGACAGACTGCAGAAATTCCGAAAGCTAAATCTCGAAAAAATGTTATTTTCCTACCTAGATAATAGTCCAGGGCATTTAGATCAAAATCGCCCGAATAGCGGAAAAATTTACATCCGGCAGATATCGAAATGCGTTTTTTTGCATTGTGTTCAGGAAGGTCCCAAAAAAAAAGCCTACAACGTCTGGTTTGGCGCATTTTTTGAAAAATGCCTTCTGGGCCGGAAAATGCATTTTCCAATTGCATCATTCCTTGTAACATTATAGAAACGACTGGAAACTCGGAAAAATCGCTTGGAAATCGTTACTCAGGGGTTTTTGGGGCTGCCGAACTCGATTCTGGCATCAGAATTACCTGGGGGTGCGCAGGGGATGAATTGGGGGAGAAATGGCAGCGTGCATGAAAATCGCTCCAAACTCGTTACCCGGGGGTTTTCGGGGATGACGAATTCAATTCTGGCATTGGAATCACTCGGGGGCGGCTCTGCGGTGGTATCCCGTGGGACATTCTGAGGGAGAAACTGCATAGTCCATGAAAATCGCTTCAAACTCGACACTCGGGGGGTTTTCGGGGATGACGAATTTAATTCTGACATTGGAATTACCCGGGAGCGCTCGGGGACGGCTCTGCGGTGGAATCCGGGGATCATTCTGGAGTGGAAATTGCATAGTCCATGAAAACCGCTCCAAAGTCATTACTTGGGAGTTTTCGGGGATGCCAAATTCAATTCTAGCATTAGATTTCCACGGGGGCGCTCGGGAATCTCTCTGTGGGGGTGCGCGAGGGGTGAATTAAGGGAGAAATGGTAGGTGCCTGAAAATCACTACAAACTCGTTACTCGGGGGTTGTCGGTGATGCCGATTTCAATTCTGGCATTAGACTTCTGCGGGTGTGCCCGGGGTTGGTACTGTGGGAAATGGTAAAGGAGAAAGTGAAAAATCACAAATTATAAAAATAGTATTTTATTCAAATAACAAATAGGAGTTTTTATTAATGTTGAATTATTCATTATAAACTTAGATACTAAACATTTTGTTAAAACTCTTATTCTTCTGCATCTTCTCCCCCTTCTTTATCTTTTTCCTCGTCACTATATTCGGCCTCGTTGCAAAAATATTTAAACAAACACATGTATCCATGAATAATTTAATAGATCATGGGCTTCGTCTAGCTTTGGCTCTTTACGGGGCACCCAAAGATGTGCGCACGAGCGATAAACCAGCGATTAAGCTCGTCCAAAGCTATCGAGCAAAAATGTATGTTGAAGCCACCGATTCTAACAAAGTCGATCTTGCACGCATAATCCCGACTGCCAATGCGTTAACCGAGCATATTAAGCGAGTCTATTTCCAAGTACAGGCTTGGTATGGTTAACAAGGTCAAGACGAGACCTTAGATCCGTTGGAATGGGGGTGGGAATTGGTGGATGGAGAGCTCAGTCCTGTCACCAGGACCCAGGAAGCCGGTCCTGAGGATATTTTAAGCAAAATTTCTTGTTCTTGTGAAACCGACTGTGGCACTACGAGGTGCGGGTGCCGCCGAAGTGGATTGGAGTGCTCACTTGCATGCAAGCATTGCAATGGCAATTGCTCAAACCAAAAAGGCACTTCTAACGGGGCCAAGAATAGTGACGAGGAAAAAGATAAAGAAGGGGGAGAAGATGCAGAAGAATAAGAGTTTGAACAAAATGTTTAGTATCTAAGTATATAGTGAATAATTCAACATTAATAAAAACTCTTATTTGTTATTTGAATAAAATACTATTTTTATAATTTGTGATTTTTCACTTTCTCCTTTACCATTTCCCACAGTACCAACCCCGGGCACACCCGCAGAAGTCTAATGCTGAAATTGAAATCGGTATTACCGACAACCTCCGAGTAAGGAGTTTGTAGTGATTTTCAGGCACCTACCATTTAACCCTTAATTCACCCCCCGCTCACCCCCCGCTCACCCCCACAGAGAGACCCCCGAGCGCACCCGGGGAAATCTAATGCTAGAATTGAATTTGACATCCCCGAAAACCCCCAAGTAATGACTTTGGAGCGGTTTTCATGGACTTTGCAATTTCCCCTCCAGAATGACCCCCGGATATCCCCGCAGAGCCGCCACCCGAGCGCTGCCGGGTAATTCCAACGCCAGAATTAAATTCATTGAATTCGGCATCCTCAAAAACCCCCGAGTGTCGATTTTGGAGCGATTTTCATGGACTATGCAGTTTCTCCCGCAGAATGTCCCCCCGGATACCACCGCAGAGTTGCCTCCGAGTAATTTCAATGCCAGAATTGAATTCGTCATCCCCGAAAACCCGCGAGTAACGAGTTTGGAGCGATTTTCATGCACGCTGCCATTTCTCCCCCAATTCACCTCCTGCGTACCCTCACAGAGCCACCCCCTGGTAATTTTAATGGCAGAATCGAGTTCGGCGGCCCCAAAAACCCCCGAGTAACGATTTCCGAGCGATTTATTCGAGTTTCCAGTCGTTCCTATAATATTGCAAGGAATGATGCAATTGGAAAATGCATTTTCTGGTCCAGAAGGCATTTTTCAAAAATGCGCCAAAGCAAACGTTGTAGACTTTTTTCCTGGGACCTTCCTGAACACAATGCAGAAAACTGCATTTCGATATCTGCTGGATGTAAATTTTTCCGCTATTTTCGTAACTTCCCTGGACTATAACGTAGGAGTAGCTTATTCTTCAGCATCGTTAAAGTGTAAAATCAAGTTATGTTGTCGATAGTAAGTATGGCTGAGCTATATAGACATAATGTAATTCGTTTACCACCTAATTATTGTGTATTTAAGCCCATCAAGTTGATTTGGAGCAACATTAAAAGAGAAGTTAGAAAAAAAAATGTGACGCTAACTTTATAAGGAAGTAGACTATAAGGGAAGTTGTTGCAGATGTTTCGCATAAGTTATGGTATAATTGCGTTCGCCATTTTCGTTGTAGATTTTTAACCTTTTTTTTCTAGAGAATTGTAACCTTGACGCGGTGAGAAGGTTTGCGTGCATTAATCATGGTAATTTAAAATCAGACTAATATATCTCAGATTATAATTATTTTTTAAAAATATTTCAAATATTTGTGTAATCCTAAATATCGAGTATCTAAATAATACAAGTGAAGTCCGACCCTGCACCAAGTAAATTATCGACATAAATTGTGAATGAAAAAAAGACAAAAATTAAATTTGATCAATACTTTACTTACAAAAAATGGAAATAAGAGAAAATAAGTGCTTTATATGAGTCTAAGAAGCATAATCTAATAGTATACCTACTTCAAATATTTATCAGCAAAGTTCTATCCATCTACTCTGTGGAGTGTTCATTCTATGTTAAAATCAACTTTAAAAGTTCCTAAAGCATAAAAAGTCAGCTATCTTAACGTGGGACGAAGTTATTCAATTTATAAATACTGTACCCGATTACACTTATTTAGCAAATTAAGTATTTATTTATTAATATTTGTATTGATTACCTAATTAATTAATTGCTAACTTTATATTTATATTTTAAGATTTTGCTAATTTATGGGATTTGTGCAGCTATCAAATGTGACGAATTAAAAGAAATCGCTTTGTTCGTGCCGCAAATTTCGGGACAGGCATCAATATCTTTAATACACACAAGTCATTGTTCCGTACTGTCGACCAGGTAGGAAGAAAAATAGTATACATTACACGTACAGAAAGTTTGAAAGCCCTGAACTGAACACTGCAGGAATTTCAAACTTTCTGCCCTTGTAGTGAAATATACTATTTTCACTTTATTTTAAAAAGGAAGTCTTAATTAACGAAAATCATACTGTTTCTTTAAAAATAAGACATACCAAAAATTAAATAACATTGTGAAAAAGCGACAAAATATTTAAATAAAATTAATTATTTTTCAAGAGAAAAGCGTAGTAAATTTATTTTAATTTTGTTTTTAAATTTATGCGTGTGTTCGAGCAGTGGATTATACCTAAATATTTTTTTAGTGTACGCCCAAGGACTATTACTCATATAATTTGCCTACTTAAAGCAGACTTTAAATTAGTAAATCTATAAAGAATCGTTTTTGTAGTTGTGGCTACAATATCTGCTTTTAACAAATGTTTTAATTGAAACTAGTGTGTGTATCTAATTAATCAATAACTATTTAATAGCCAACAATTGAAACATATGTAACCCATAAATTTTTAATTATTTTCCAAGCTTATAATACAAGAATAGTATCGATTGAATGAGGTATTTTTATTCCACATTCTTATAGGAAAATTCTGGCCATAGTTAGTTGATGAATAATCAAATTTATTTTAAAATAATCAATAAGTTTATCTGAATAAAAAATGATTACATAAACATTGAATTAATTGCATATTTTCAGAATTAAATTATATGTGAAAATTAAGATAATAACTTCAATAAATATTGATTGGTACGAAACCACTCGGCGGGGTTGCAGACCTGTTTAGAAATAGAGGCTAGAGAAGTCTCAGGAGTGCTGGGAAAAATCACCGATCAAGTGAAAAGCCAAAGTGTTCAGAAAATAATTATAAAATAATTGTTAGCCTATTGAAAGGGCATTGTCATCTCAAAAATCACCAGAGTCAGCTAAGCTTGATAGATAAGGATATTTCGTGATAGTGCCACGAGTAGTGGGAAACCACATTTCATGTCCTATGCCAAAGTAAAGGCCTTGCAAAGACGCGGTATCTAGTATTGGGAAAGAAGAAACGGGCTGCTCCAAGTTTTTGCTAAGGCTATTAAGTATCATAAAGAGGGCAGGGCTAGACAAGTGCTCTAATCCCATTCAAGGAATGAATATCTATCTATCAATTACTGTTTAGCCTTTAATGAAAACTATCGTCTAAAATATTCTGGTATCATGCGGAACCATTAATTATAAAAAATGAAAAAATAACTCCCATCAACAAGCCGAAAAGCAGAGAATGTAAGGAAAGATACAGTGATATCCAATTTGTAAGCATCCGAAGAGCGGTCAATACTGCTAAGTCTACAATGTTTAGTTCTTTCAAATTGCGGTCAGGAAGATTAAGTTTTTAAAAAGTTCTCTTAAATATTTCACAGAATTGTAGTTGAATTATTCGTAAGTTAAACGTTATAATCAGCAATAAGAAATACACTGAAAAACAATTTTATTTTATGTAAAAAAAAAAAAAATTTAGAATTATAAATAGTTGTATTATGTAGCTGAACCGGAAAAACTTTGTACAGCCTACTATTCAATGATTTTCTTTTGCAGTTTTTCGTTTGTTTTTTTGTTTTTGTTGCTTGTATCATATTTATTTTCGTTTCCAGGTTTTCACTAATTTTTTCTTCGTTGTATTTTGGCATATTTCTTTAGTTGTTTTTAAATTCGCACATTTTTGTATTTTTTGTAATATTTTCTCAAATTTTCTTGTTTCAGCTATTTTCGATTATTTTTCATTTTACTTTAGTTATTTTTTGGTATCAAGTTTTTATCAATCTGTAACAATTTTACGCTTTTGTTAATTCTTCTTGTTTTTTTAACTTCCCGCTAAAAAAATATTTTTTTTTAAATCGGGAAGTTAAAATATTCAAAAAAAAAAAACTCAAAAACGTCAAAATACGCCACGTTAATATAGCTTTGCGGTTAAAATTAGCGGGAAGCTGTAAGGATGGCCCTTAAGGTCAACCTCTTTTTGAATTTTTTAATTTGTTTTTTTTTATTTTTCGTTTTTTTCCGATTCTAATATTTTTTCAGTTTTGCTAGTTTTTGATGTTTTTATTATTTTTTCGATTTTCTTGTAGCAATTTTTTTGTTTCTTTTTTTCTATATGCTGGACGGACGAAGACAAATCAAAATACTCTTTTTATTTTTTAATTGTTTAATTAATTATTTTCTTTATTTTTGCCTGTGCGATTTTATGATTTTGTTTTTTTCCTGTATTTTTGGTTGCATCTTTTTTTTTCGCATGTTTTCCAGTTACTTACCTACCCATTTTTAATTATTTATGTTTTGTTTGTTTTTTCAAAATCTTTTTTTGTTATAATTTGTATTTTTTTAGGATTATTCGTTTTTTTATGTTTTTTTTTTAATTTTTGATATTTTCTTGGTTTTTCTTTTTTCTTTTTTTTTTTTCTTTGTTTTTTTATTTTATATTTTACGGTAGTTGCAAGTTTGTAACCTCTTTAATCAATTTAAACCATTTTTTTTTGTTTTTTAAAATTTTTTTCATCTTTCGTTCTTATTGTTTTTTCTATATTTTCCTATTTTTTATTTATTCGTTAATTATATTTGCTTAAAGCTTTTTTATTTTGTTACCTTGTTTTTTGATTTTTTTCCAATTTTAGAGTTTATTTAATGCTAGTTTTTTATCTTTACTGGTTTTTACAGTTTTTTAATTCTCTTTTCGATTTTTTCCCATTTTCCTTAAGGGTTTTATTTTGTTTTTATGATTTTCGTTTTTTTTTATTGCCATTATTTTAATACTTTAATTTTTATTATTTTATTCAGAACGAACATAAATCCAAATAATCTTTCTCACTAAATTATTTATAAATCGAAATACAACGTCATCTACCAAGTGTCTCCGTAACCCAGATGTCAAATGATGGAATACATTTATATCGATAATTAACTTACAATTTAATCTATTAAGAACTCATAGAACTAACTCTATATCTATACTTATAATATAAAGCTGAAGGGTTTTTTGTTTGTTTGCTTGTACGCGCTCATCTCAGGAACTACTGGTCCGATTTGAATATGTTAGATAGCCTATTATTTATCATTACGCTAATACCAATAAGAGCGGTACACCAATGAAAAATGTTTAGAATCGAGTAATTTTTTTTCTATTGTGAGCTTACGCGGTTAAATTATCGCAAAAATCATGTATGATATAATTGTTCCCCTTAAAAGTTATAAAAAAAAGTTCGCGACAGCATATGTCTATCTTTTAAGGTTAGCTCACTACAACCTTTTTCATGCTAAAATTGTTCTAAAATAATGCATTATTTGCGAAGGTGTTTTTATAAACATTATATTAAAAGACTTATGGGAACTTAAACACAATTTATTCAACAGAATACAAAGAACTCTGCTGGATAACGTCTAAACTGATTTACAATCAACAATGAACTATTTGAACCCCCTTTAACTGCCCATACATCCCCTTAAATAAAACAAATAAACATTCTAGAGCTTGTGAGAAACAAGATTGAACCTAATCAGTACACACTAGAAAGAGTGAGAATATTTTAGAATAAATAACCTAAAAACAGTCTTTTAAGTAAAGGTCCTTTCCTTATTCGGTTATCCCGTTACAATATTAATCCTTATACAAATAAGTTCTTTATTCACTACAAGTATTTAATTTAAAACAAAATTGCTTTTTACATCATTCGATTTAACTGAATATCTTACCCGTTCAGACAGCATGTTTCTAAATTAGAAACGGTGATAGTGACACTCATTTACACGACACACGTCGAACCGAAACGTATTTTTATTAATCATATGTTTTTTTTCAATTATCTCGGTTAATTGTTTATAAATTTAAATAACTTTTATATTGAAAACTTTTTAAAACCTTTAAGTTTTATATTAACTATTTTTCTCCTAAATAAAATATAAAAATTATTATTAACAAATAAGTTGTTTTTTGATTTTTGTAATTGTTAAAAAAAACAAAGCAAAATTAGTTTGTATACGGATTTTTCATCTATTGCATCCTAAATACCAATTAGAATTTTCAAATACCTAAAAAAGATTTTTTGGTCCTCCCTCCAGAAACAATACTATTAATTACTTCAAAATCGTCCGGAAAATGACATTTTCCGGCCTAGGCCGGCAAAGTAACTTTTAGATTATCTAAAGAGATGGCGCTATGAGTCATCAAAAATACATAATGAATAATACAAATTTTAATTAAATTTATTTACAAACAGCGTATAATATACTAAACTAATAACTTTTTCTAAAGATAGGCAGGATGCTAATTTACATTTAATTTCTCTCACAACTTTTATTTTAAATTTGACATTTATGTCAATTTACAGCTACTTATCATTCGATTATGAGAATACATATCTCGATTTTATTTTTGCTCATTGAACTAAAATAGTTCATTGTCTCTGCTATTTTTATATAAAATTATTAGATATTAGTGTTAATATTTTCAATATAACAATTTTTACTGTGTTGGTTATTAGCAAAGTATTCGTATGTATAAAAATTAAGGATCTTGAAATCGATTATCAGAAAATCATTCCTTATTAGTAATTCTTTTAATCGTGCAATAGATGTCAATAAACATCTAAACTTGAATGTCATAGGGTAAAAAGTTTTTGAACTTTTGAAAATATTAAAAATTAGTCGGACCAAACAATAGTGTGTGTTACACGTCCGGGAAATGTTTTGCAAGTGCTCGTATTGTTTCGCCTCGGTGCTACGCACCTCGGCTACACAGCTGTACTCGCTGTACTTTCCGTTCTAGTGTCACAAATAACTATTTTATCGTGTCCCGGCATCCGGTGGAAACTTGGAAGCTAACCGTGTTTTTTCACTAACATTTAATTTATATTTATATTATGTTACTTGAATTTTTAAACTTTTGGGTCAAGGTTAACAAGCAAAATTGTGATTGATTTAATTCTATTAAGATATTTTTGTATTTTTAATTTTTTAGTAGTTTTGTTATACAGATTGTCAGTTCAAATGTTTTCTCCACATTTACAATTAATATTTCTAAATTTTGAATTTATTGTTAGGGAGATTCTTTCTTTTTTAATGGCGGAATTTTTTAGCTGATGTTGGCTTCCTGGATGATTTTAATGTGTTTGTAGCGTAATATCAATATGTCCTTTTTGTTTTTATTTTTTATTACGAGTGAGTAAGATTTTTTATGATTGTGATTTATAATATGATGAATTATTCCTTGTTCTTACTTGTTATTTGAGCTTTATTGTATTTTTCTATATGGCTTAGTTTTGTGGTTCTGCGAGTTGCAGTCAATTTTTGTTTTTTGTATTCCTTTACTTTCTATATTTTGGAATTTTCTTTTTATCTCTCTCTTTGTCTTTCATTTCTTTTGGTTAAAAATTTGGAAGATGGTCATGAGGAATTTTTGCGTAGCTCTACTTCCTTTGATGGGTTCTGGCTAACAAATCGCCTCTATTCCATTTTGCATTAGATTAGCGAATTCGTTATCTTCACCGCTCTTAAATATTCGTTTATGTTATCTTTCCATCCAAGTCGTGATCTTTTCGTAGGTTTCCTATCTGTTGCTGTTTCTTTCACATAAATTAGATAAGTCTATCGTCATCCTGTCATTTTACATGTCTTGTGCCTCTCATTCTCATTGCTTTTATTTCTTGGACAATATCTGGAGCTCTATATATTTTTATCAATTCGGCGATAGTTCTTATTCTGTATTGTAGCGTTACCTTATTTTTTACTGGACCATATATCCTTTGTAAAAGACTTTTTTCGTATACTAGCAGTTATAAGCTTTCTTTATTCTTTCTTTAATTTCTTTTGTAGTATCATTGTCCAATATCAATTTATATTTATCCATTATTCTATCTCTTGCTTGTGTTCTTGTATTGTACATATATTTTGTTTTAATTTTTAAACCCATTTTTTTCACATTCCTTTTTTAGTTGTAAGATATATTTTTTCAATAATTGTAGTTTTTCCCATTAGGTCTATGTTGTCTGCGTACACCGGAAGGAGTCGAGGGCCCTGGTTGCCAAACAGTTCGCTTTTTATTTCTGCTGCTCTTATGGCCTTTTCCAAAGTAATATTAAATAGTACCTACCAGTGATGTAGCGTCCCCTTGTCTCAAGCCAGAGTTAACCACGAAAGAGAACGTGAGCAATTGTCCTACTTTAACATTACTGCTAGATCCGACTACACATGCTTTTATTAAATTAATCATAGTTCTTTCATTGCGTTTTATAGTTGGGTCCGCAGCACGATGTCCTATGCCTGCTAAAAACCAATAAACAGCTGGTGCAGTTCCTTGAATTGAATTTCCACCATTCCTTCTATTCTCGATCACCACGAAAACAGAACTAATAAAAAACAACTACTTTTGTTATACAACTAAGAAGAGTACCTATTTTTTTATTTATTTAAAAATTTTGGATTTCGTTTTATTTTACACAAAGAACTACAGTGTTTTTACCAATGGCGCCAATTTTTTTTTCTACCAAATTGTTTTAAAATATATTTTTAGCTTGTTCATATTTCTTGTAAAAAACGTACGCTTAACAGTAAGTGACAACTTAATAACCTAATAAATCTTTTTTTGAAAAACAAGTCTTTTTCGGTCACATGTAAGTATACGAAAAATTTACCGCGATAAAAAATAATCGGAATTTTTTGCGAATAAATTCATATACGAATACTTGGCAAGACTTGTCAAATTATAATGGATTTCAATTCAGGTTGGCACATCAAACTAGTTAGTTTATCCGGACATTTTTTCACACACATCAATCCTGGACTCGGTCATGCATTCCTTTATCTTTTTTTGTGCATTATAAATTGATTTTTTTATATATAGATTTAACATAAGGATCGTTTTCATAATTTGTATTAACCATTTGGTAGTCGTACCTTTTTTTTTTAACTATTAACTTATAACCCTCATTTTATACAATTTAAAATGTTAAAAGCATGTCGTTTTAAGCACAAATCAATATTTAAATAAATTAAAATTTTAAAATTAGCAGATTTTACATTAACAAATTGGTACTAGTTTATTTACACTGCACGACAAGCTTTTATTATGATATAAATGGTATGAAATATGGTTGTAACTTGAAAGTTAAAATTACAAAAAAAAAAAATATTTTCTTCTCTGTAGATCGTTTAATTTAAAGCTTTTTAAAAAAAATTGCTTTTAATTTATTGTCTTCTTTTTAGTTATTGCTAGCCAGGTTTCTCAGTCTGTTAATCTCATTCAATGGATCGTTGTTACGAGGTTGTTTCGCCATATTGGATTTAGACTAACATTTTACTTTTTAAAAGCCCTTTCATTTGATACCCATATTGTAGAAGTGGATTAGAGATAACTATTCCACCATCTTATAAGGTCCGCCGTATTACATTTAGAATGACGTCACATGACTTTTCAAGTTACTCAGAACAAGCCCCCTTTATTTGATACCCATATTGTAGAAAAGCATTAAAAATAACTATTCTGTATCTTGTATGATCCGCTATATTGGATTTAGAATGACGTCACATTATTTTTTAAACTACTCTCAAGCAGCTCTTTTATGTGATACCCATATTGTAGAAGTAGATTACAGATAACTATTACGCTATCTTGTATGGTCCGCCATATTGGATTTCGAATTTCACAACAAGCTTATTTATATGATACCCATATTGTAGCAATGTATCAGAAATAACTATTTTGCCTTCTTGTATGGTCAATTATATTGAATTTAGAATAACGTCACATTATTTTTTAAATTACTCTCAACAACCTCTTTCATTTGTAAATGTGCATTAAAAATAACTATTGCGCCATCTGGTATACCTACCATATTGGGTTTAGAATGACGTTACACACATTAATGTGCATTGTCATCCAAAATTAATACAAAATTTCAGCTCAATCGATTGAAGACATCTACTTCAAAATTGAGTTTGAAGATTCCACCCGAACTAACATACTTATTTACGCACTACATACATACATTTCAAGTAAAATAAAAGCTTTTAAAATGATAGTATTCACGACAACTATTATTCAATATTAATTTACTTTTTTTAGTTTTGGGTCACAATACACCGTGAGAAATAGTAATTTAATCGTATTACCTAAAAAAAAAACAAAATTAATTGGTTAATCACTATTAAATAAAAAATAGATTTAATTAATTTTAAGTAGTTTATTAGTCTCCTATAATTATAATTTTAAACAAAAATTGCTTTTTCTTGACAAAAATACTTTTCTTAGTTGTAAAACTCAATGATGAAATTTAATTATTTATTAAATTGAAGAAACTGCCTTAAAATGGCAAATACTATCTTTTGTCTTTGTACATTTTGGTTTGCGAGTTGAACCTCATGTAAATTTTTTTCTATTTTATTAAAGTAGTTTTGAAAATAATATAACATGAGCAAATTACAACATTTAACGAATATAACAGATTATAAAACACAAGTGTTTTTTTAAATAATTATTTTTATTTTTGATGCATCCGCCCATGGAGACTAGACAAGGAGTACGCACTCGACCGGGGGAATTGCCAAAATCTGTTCACGGTATCGTACATATTAGGTTTACTTTTTTCACCACTAGCGTCGCTAGTTTTCCTTTTGTACCGGTATGAATATAGACATTTAAATAATCGTGAACCATTAAATTGGTTTTTATTATTTATATCTGAAAGATCGAACTATTTTTTTCATTGTGTAAATAAATTAATAATGAAATAATTAAAAATTATTTATTTTATTTCAAACTACGTCCTCATTGGTCGCCATTTTGGTACAAATGGAACACCAGCGCCCTCTTATTTTGGTAGCCCTATTTGCATACATGAAGTTCGTACTCCTTGTCTAGTCTCCATGCATCCGCCTATGAGCAATGATTTAAAATCGAATAAATGATTAATAATAAAAAGCACCGTTGATGTATGTGGCGTATCGCCTTATATGCCAAATTTAATTTAATTGATGTTCCACAGTGATAATGACGTGAAAAGTTATTTATTTTTGTCAAGTCGAAAAGTGCCATGCCACAGACAACGAGTTCAAACTTATAATCCTAAATTAGCTGAGGAATTTCATGACTTCTCTCTGCAGCTTTCAAATCAGCGGGTAACGATTTTTCAATGATACCACACTTCCCGTTGTGATTTAAAGAACAACATTTACACAGATCCATTTGCATGGGTCTCGTCTGGGATTTTTGGGTAAATTACAGATAACCATAATATATAAAACCAACTTTTTATGATTTATAGGAAACAGTATAAAATTATAAATTATTTTGGTTTGTAAAAAATCAAGTTTAAAAATTTCAATAACACTATTAATTTGAGAATTTTTCGGACAGAAACTAAACAAAAAAAAATTATTAATTTTTAAACCACCAAAAACGGTTACAACACTTTTGCATAGTTTATAGCATCGTCATCTGTTGAGAAAAGTTTGAATTAGTTTACCAAATTGTAATTTAACTTCAATAAATCTGTCTAAAAACACCTAAATCATCGAGCATCGAGTTAGCGGCGACCCTGAAACTTTCATTTTAAAATCAATTAAAAAGTTCCACCCGGGCAGACAAAGAGACAAAGAGAAAACAAGCAAAGAACTATGCAAAAAATTTGATATGCGGTCTTAAAAAACAACGTTATAGCAAATAAACAAATGAACTATTAAAAAATAAACCATTACTTACACCTAAATTTATAAAATTAAGGCAATAGTGTGTGTTTAGTAATGATTTCATAAAGCAAAAACAGTAATTCAATTAGTGCGATTACTGATAAACCGAAAAGCAAGTTTTTAAGATATTTTACATTAATATACATAGACTTGAACTTTATACATAGGTATATCGTTGAGGGCGTTTGTAAATTCAGCCCGCGGTTAGATGTTTACTATACCTGGTCCCTTGGATTAAATATAGTTAAGCTCACTATGGGAGATTAAGAAAACTTTATACATAGTGGTGCCACCTGATTAATATTTAAATAAATCCGTTGAACTATTTCCTTTATTTATTATTATAATATGTATTGAACCATTTACTTTATTATAATGCGTATTAAATTAAGTATATAAAAAATTTTAAAAGGTGGGGAAATTTTATATTTAAATAGACTAAATTGCATTACGTCTTTAGTTCAGTTTCAAATTTTTAAACAAGGATTATGAAAAAAAACTTAGTGAAAGAAATCATGAAATGTATGTGGTGAATGGTGCTGAATTTAAAAAACCTTGTGTTTTAAAATGTAAGTAAGCTATATTTTAAAATTATATATTATATCTTAACCTAATTTTAATTTATTTAAATTAGGAAAAATTCGCTGTTGAAAAGATAGCTGCTTAGCTAAAATTATCACACTTAATGAAGAAATAGTGAAAAGTGATTTAAACCACAATCACGACGTTAATGCTACGCTTGTAGACAAAAAATAAGTAATTCCCTTAAAAAGAGGGTTCTTTAAGATGCTGTCAAAAGACCTTCAAAAATAATTCACAGTGAATTAAGAAAAAATCCCCATTTAAATTTTACATGGGAACATATTAACTGTGTTTATAGCAATCTATACAATGCTAAAAGAAGCAAACTCCCTCCATTGCCAAAAAGTATATGGGAAGTTCACGATGCTCTTTCTTTCTTACAAATTCAGGATTTAAAGGGTGAAAACTTTTTACTATCAAATGATAAAACTGCAAATATTATGATATTTTCATGTTTTTTAAATTTATCGTTTCTTTGCCATACATCTTTATCGAATCCAATTTACCTTGATGGCACTTTTTAAGGCTGTTCATCAATTCGTCACCAAAAGTAATCTTTTAAGCTGTGCCCCAGACACTACCTGTATGAAACCCTACTTCGTCACCGATACCTAGATTAGCGGTGGGTGCGTTAATCCCAAACACTTGGCCTGCGGCCCGGATTATCTTAAAAATTATATTTTTGGTTTACCTTTTGTTCCCCCTGGGGAAGTATCAGATTGTTTTACTTTTGATTTGATGAGTATTCAACCAAGTGATAATAGAGTTGTAAAATTTTCAGATTATCAAATCAAATTAAATATAATTTATTGCTTAGCAAAATAAAACCAATTACAGTCTAATATACAAAATAAAAAACAAAAATTATTTAAATATTTAAAAGAAAAAACTTTAAGTAAATAAAAAAAACAACTAAGCAAATGGTGTTGATTCAATAAATGACTTAAAAGTCAGACAGTGATGTTCCATTGATGTTGATAACTACATAACTGACGAATCGTTATTTCCGCCAAAACTTTGGGCCAATTTTAATGAAATTTCAGATAGAACGACAAACTGCTGCGAAGCTTTCCATTCAAAATTCAATGAATGATTCTATAAATCCCATCCATCTTGAAATATATTTGTAAATATTTTAATCCATGTTCAAACGGAAACGTATATTAAACTTAACTCTTCATCGGAAGATCATCCTCGAATTAAAGATAAAAAAAGAAAACCAGAGAGGATTTTGTTAGAAATAAAATAAAGCAATATAATACGATAGGAAGTTTTTATAAATAAATACATGTTTTAAAATATTTTGTTTTGTTTATTTATTTTATCTTTTTAGTGACGAATTAAGGTTTGCCCTCAAGATAATCCACAGGTCGGTGACGAATTAAGCATTTTGGATTACCTACAGGTAGCTGGTGACGAATTTAGATTTGCCCCTTTTTAATATTGTCCAAACTTTTTCTACCAGCTCTTAACTATACATTGTTTGGACAAAATGAGATTTTTTGACCCATAAATAAACTGGAAATTACTAAATTCTGACCGGTTTAAAAAAAATATTGTACGTAATACGTCCCAAAAGTGCTTTTACTGGCCTCGCCTGCGGCTCGCCCTGCAATTGCAATTGCCCGCTCATCCAGTAAAAGACCACATTCTGGACTTGTTACGTAAACTACTATTGTTTAAAAGCGGCCAGAAATTAATAGTTTCCGGTTTATTTTTAGGTCAGAAAATCTCATTTTGTCGGACAAGGCCAGAAAATAAAAATGAGTCCGGTAAAAGCTTTTACCGGACTCATTTTTATTCACTTTCTGGCCTATCTTTAATAAAAAAAAACAATAAAATAGTTAGTCTAAGATAGCGGTCAATTGGTTTCTATGTTAACCGAGTTTTGTATATATTTAAAACTATAAAATAACTTGAAATATTTTGACGTTTAGTTGAAAACGTGAAATTTATTACAAAATGGATATTTAAAATGATGCATTTGATTGTGAATTACTGGAAGATGAAACTATACCAGATGAAATTGTTGAGGCGGACACACAAGCAAGGTTTGTTAAAAAAAATGTTAAAAGAGTTCTTGTAAACTGAATAATATGAGGTTTATAGTACAACAATGTCCGTTTTAAAAAAAATATTGTACGTAATACGAAAGTGGTCTTTTACCGGACGATTGGGCAAATTGCAGGGCGAGCCATAGGCGAGCCCTGCAAGCCTGTTACGTAAACTACTATTACTTAGTACACATTTGATATTATGTAATGTTCTTTAATTTATATTGGTAAATTATTTTTATAATTTTTATTTTGAAATATAAATAATTTAAATATAATATTTGTTTTCATACCTGGTTTTTATTCTAAGAAGTAAATCTGAACCTTGGGCCGAATTTATTTACATAGTACATAAGACTTTTTAATCCCTTGACCGTTTACATACGTCCATCGTTGCATGACCAATAAGAAGATTTGTTATGATTCTGATTAAATTCCTATTTTTTTTGTACATTCCGCAGCAAATATCTTTTAATGTACCTACATTGCGGCGTGTTCTGGAATGGAAATTTGGTCCTTGTAATAGTTGTGTATTGTACGGATTCAGGCTCTGATTTGATCCAGAAATGTTCTTTTTGGCACTCCTAGAATCTGCATTGGAACTTGGAATGTAATAACTGATTTGCTTCAAGTGCATTAATCAACTCACTTATTGCCTGATACTACTCGATTTCTTACACACCTCATTATAATCCCTAGCTGATTTTGCTCAAATTTTAGGAATGGACGCTGCCAAGTATTGTGATTAAAAGTTGTAATAAACAATTTGCCATCACTTTAAGGAATTTTTTTAATGACAAGAGCAAAAGTTTTTTAAGTATCGATAAAAATTGTGCTAAACCGCATATCCTAAGCTTAAGTTAAAATGATTTTCAACATTATTAAACAACATTCCTGTAGGTCTCAGGATCTCAAAACATTTATTCCCAACGCCACAAGAGCAACTGTTATATTTCTTGATAGTTTATGGCTGATTCTTCTATCCTCAGGTAAACCTACTAATAGCCACCTAATGCATTAAAAACTATGTAAGTATTAGATTCTTTATCTATAATATAAAAATAAATCGCTGAATGTGTTGCTAAGCGTAAATATCGGGATTAGCTAAACCGACTTGGCTAATTTTTTTTTATAATAATCCTTGAAGTACGGTGATGGTTGTTACGGAAAAAAAAATTCAAAATATTGCCTTAAAGATTTTAAAAACGACACTTTTTTATATTTCCATACAGACATAATAATAATTAAAAGCGGCGCACACTAGTTGGCTCCGATGACCCTATACTAATTGGCTCCGGTGGTTAAGAGGATTAAGTACCTATCTACTTTTTTCTAGGAATAAGAAAACTCAAAATAAATAATAAAATAAATGTTTGGATGGAATTTATACGACATTAATTTTACAAATTCAAATTTGCTTATTTCATTATTCTTTAAGGATAATATGTTTTCCTCCACAAATTGTTTTTTTAAAAAAACTACCCTGCGGTACACCTTTTTCCATGGACTGTCACTACTACGCATTTTAATGTATGTATCAATTTAAATATTTTTCAAATTTTCCAAAAATTGGTATATATTTGGATGGCAAATATAAAACATTGAAATAAATTCGCAAGCGTTTGTGGTACGCTCCAGTGACGGACTCTTTTCGGCCCACATATGAGGTAGAAAATCGGCGTCCTCCGAGATGTAATTCTCCACCAAGTAATCAGCAAATTCGTGAAGTGCAGGACGATTTGGTAACACTTCGGCGAAATCGAACTAATCCCTTCCCTGCCTTCCGTACTAGTAATTTTTAATCTGGATTAGCGATACTTTACCTTAATTCCCAGAATCGGCAACGGGAGCCAACTAACCTAAGATCCTCTTAAAAATAGGGATTAAAATCTGACCGCCGGAGCCAACTAGCATGCACCCATTAAAAGTCAAGTTAGTGGAGGGGTTCCGGGAAGTCAAAACATTAGTATCGTATAAATATTAATGTCAATATTTGTCAATATTTATACGATAGTAATATTACTCAAATACATTTTTTTTATATTATTACTTAATCTAAAAGCCACAAATTTCTATAAAATTTAAAAGAAGTGTTGTGTGTTCGTGACTTAAAGCTATATTGGCTGATAAAAACACTGATGTAAATTAATTAAATTTCAATATTCAAGATTGCATTCCTGGCGAAATGAGAAAATGTAAATCAGTTGATACGGCAACTACTAAAGATAATGTCGTGAACTATCCACCGGAATTTTCTACCTAACCTGATTTGTCAGGATTGCCGCTTAACAATCTTCAATTAAAGATTGGCTCTTTAGTTATAATGTTGCAAAATATTAACCAACCGCACCTTTGTAAAGGTATACGATTAGCGATAGCTATTGATTTTTTAATTAGTATATAAATTAATTAAGAAAAATGATATATATTAGCGCAAACAGGAAGCTGAACTAAAACTTACTGTTTACGTCTATGCACATTTTAAAGGTCCTATCACAAAAAAATGTTAGGTGGGATCATGAATTATCGGTAACAACTTCTGATTACTGATCATCATTTGCAGCATTTATTACCACAAGGAAAATCCACCAAGAAACAGCGATTTTCAAAAGTGTACGAATAATATCCTTATGCCCATAATAACGAAAATGGATACATAAATACAGAGAACAATATTTTAAGCTTGTGTTCGTATTAAGTATCGTATATAGTAAAAGTTCCTTATTCACGGTTTCCTTATTCGCGTTTTCATCATTTGTGGTTGAAAAAAGTGCAACCCAGTTCTTGTATTTGCGGATAAAATTTCCTTATTCGCAGTTACAATTAGTAAACATAAAAAGATTCGGTTTCGTTTATTAACGCGTTCACATTCGTTGAGCACAGTACGCACGTGTCAAGGCGGCTTTAATTAAGAATTTAACAAAATAGACAAAAAAAATTTACAAATCCAACAATCAAGAAAATAACATTAAGGAGAAATTAAAAAAATGTCGCATGTGGCAGGACTCGAACCTTCAACCTCTACTTATCACGGATAACGCCTCTAACTCCTTCAGCAACTAATAGATTAATAACTAGTCGGCTTTTTAATCATCTTGTTTTAACTTACTTACTAACTTCCTCCTTAAGCACATGTATGGGTTATGAGAAGAAGACTATTTATCAAATCGACAATTAAAACGTCACTTTTATTTGTGACCTGTGCATTTAAACAAACAAGAAAATGATATTAAAATAATATTTGTTATAATTTTTGGTTAAAGAGTCCTTGAAGTCACCCCTTCCAGGGAACAGCGGGTGGTCTGTAAATCCAAAATATATGTGAATAATACTTTATAAATAAAAATCAATAAATACCAGAAACATAAAGATAATTTTTTTTTGATTTCAACTATATACGCAAAATTTCTAAGTTTACAGATAAGACACCAAAATATTCTACATTACATTAAGAAAAGAACAACACTCAATGTAACATTAAATACCTCCAGAATATTTATTGTTTTTTTTTGAATTAATTACATATATTTTTTAAATTTAAACAATAGATTGTAAAATTGTTAGTGTATACTACTAGATGCCGTAAGGGGCGAGAAAAGTATCAAAGACCCTTTAACCAAATTTTTATATAAATAAATATGGAAATCTTAAAAAATTAAGTAATAGAAGTCAAAGTTGAAAATAAAAGATCCAAACTAAAATAATGTATATGATTTTGAGAAACCCAATCAAGAAGTCAAAGCAGTAAAAGAGCATAGTCCCATTCCATCCTTAGAAACACAACAATATGTATACCATAAAGTTACGAAGAACAAAGTCTGGAGATTTCGAAATTCCTTTGCTTAGATTTCTTAATCCGTGATCCTATTCATGCATGCTCAAATTCGATAGGGCCACTGGCTTGTCACCGTTTTTATATTATTTTTTAAATTTTAGAAAGTATACCAACTAGAGTATATTAAATGACATTTAGGAGAAATTGTTTGTGTACTTTTTATTATCCTGCTCGTTGCCTTGTATTCCTTTATGTCCTGGCATCCAAACTAGTTTAACCGTTATGGTCTTCTAGAATACCAAAATACCGAGTTCTACTCGGCATTCGTGTACTAGTCTGGTGATCAATTAAGGGATTTTTAAAGCCCCAAAAGCCAATATTGTGTATATGTTGATCAGCTAGTATTTTTAATTTTTACGTTTTGTTTACTTTAAAATTTCTGCTAATGAACTCTCTTTAGTCTTACACTTGTATGTGTACCACAAGTAATTAATTCTAAAGCTTGGGTTAAGTGCTCGCATTTTGCCAATTTATACATTATTTTTGTTCTGAAATGTTAACTAAGGCAGCTATTTGAGACTCATGTAGTTGTATTCCATCTCCCATATGTTTTCTTTAATTTTCTTCTTTATTTTTTTATGTTCTGATCTAAAAAAATGTTGCTCAGATTCTCTTGCAGCATGTAAAAGCCCATGTTTGCCTTTGCCTTTAAAATTATGTCAATAGGAAAGGTCTAACAGGACTTCTATTGCTACTTTTGTCGAGCCTTTCAGAGTCCTGGTTATGCCGAGGCAAGTAAGTTTTTGCTTAGCTTAATCATATTATTTTGTTATTGTATCTTTGGCCACCATATTAAAAACGTATGAGATATGTTACATAGTATAATTCATGATAGTTGTAGCATAAGAAATTACCAATACAAAAATAAGTTTAATTTTAATGTTACATAAATTTGTAAAAAATTATCTATTAATAAAGTATATGGAAAACAATAATAAAAAAAAATAATAAAAATTTTAAAAAACGAATTACGCCGAGTCATAATTTGTTTTTTGTGAATAATAACCTATTATTAATAGGGCAGTACCGAATTCCTAACTATGGTCAGATCGGCGTATTGAATTTCGTCCGAACGCAATGATTTTCGTCCGTTTATGTTAATCCTCAGAGATAAGGAAAATAATCTTCTTATTTATGGCCATGATTTTCGTCCGACTATAGTTATTACATTGCAATGAATTTCATCCGAAATTTAATGGTAAAAAGGGAGATAGACATTTGATAAAAATGTTAAATCTATAATTTCTAGACCATAAACCGAAACTTTTGTTAAAAATTAAATGAAAATAATAAAAGTACTTATTTGGAAAAAATATATTTTTAAATCTAACATTCTACATCCTATTTTTATTCTAAATTTTATACCTATTCGCTAAACTTTGAGACATATTCCAACCTTGATTTTTTACCTGAAGTATACATATCTATTTGATATTGTATATATAGACAAATTTTTAAAGTGTCTGATCTAACAGTTGGACATATGTTGACACTTTGAATTTTTATGTAGGTGTCCACTTGAATTTTTTTTAAACCATCTAAAAATATAAATATCGAAGGATGAGGGTGGTAAAAACAATTTTTAAAATGCGAATGAAATGACTCGCAATTGTTTGTAGTGTTTTGAACAGATGCAGATCTTTCAGCCCAAATCGCAGGAGGAAACATTGCAGATATACCAGTGTATGTATCAAATAGATACTTTATTAAATGGTCTATATTTCTGTTGTCTGGTTTGTTTCTACAAAAATCATTTGTAAAACAGTCCCAAATTTCAGTAGGATGCAGAAAGGAAATTCCAAATAGATTGCGTAACCACTACCCTATTGAAGTAAAAACTATATGTTATATTAAAATCGTAAGTTGTGAGTGAAAAAACATACCTGTCACAGAATTTGTATCTTTATATTCCACAGACAGACCCAGTTCATTTATTTTTCTATACCAGCTCTGATGCAAATGAAAGCGGCATCCTCGAATTGTTCATTCTGGCCACACGCTTTTTATAGCGTTTAGCATAGCCCGTTCAAAATAACTAGGTTTAAAAAGCACGTTAAATTCATTATTTATGGTCTCCACAATTAATTTCAGTAAGTTCTTATAAGTGTCCTGTGTTTTATCGGGTAGAAGACAAAACACCAAGGGGATGTAAATTCCATTTTCCAAGCCGTAAATGGTATACAATTGGTAAAAATGCTTGCAGCAATAGGCGAATGTACCATCCATATAAATTTTATTTAATCGGCATAAAAAGTTTAAATTCGTTTTGCAAGAAAATATAACAATTTTTGATTGTAAATCGTTACAATAACAAAATTTCCTTCTCTATGTGTTTTAATGTTGGTCCTATTAATATATTCTTGAATTTCTATAATATTCTTAGGTAACGCTGGTTGCAGTTTTCTTCTCGCATGGTAAATATTTTCCCTTATTCGCTTTATATCATTCACTGTTAAATTTTCATCTTCGACAGATTTCATAATTTCAGTTCTTATTATTTTTGACGGTCTTTCTGACACTTCTTAGCATGCTTTTCGTTTACACGATGAGGTTAATTTTTGTCTTCACTATTCATTAATTTATGTTTATGTTGAAACTTAAAATCGTTCATTAAAAGCATCACTTTACCACGTGTACTTAATATTTTTTCCAATCGGTTCATTTTTACGAAATAGCGTTATACACACACAATATACTTTGAACAACAGTTTTCAAATGATTTACCGTCTGCTCTCTTAATGCCGTTTCAGAACCAATTATAGGATTATAATAACAAAACTACCCCACTCCTATAATCAAACATTTAGTACCATCATTTAATAGAAAATTTTTCTGGAATTCCCAAAATCTAATCTACCTACCTACCCTTTTTGAATATATATTCCATTGGTTTTTCCTAATTCCTTATTACTGTATAAAAGGAATTATGAAATTCCCAATTTTATATATCTTAAATAAATGAATGAATTAACAATACAATTAGCAATAATACCAAATTTTTAGTGCAATAAAATAAAAAATTCGAAAAGAGGTTGACCTTAAAGGCCATCCTTGCAACTTCCCGCTAGTTTTAACCGCAAAGCTATAGTAACGTGACGTATTTTGACGTTTTTGACTTTTTTTAAAATTTTTAAAAAGCCATAACTTTTTAACGCGTTATTTGATTTTGATGTTCAAAATAGCATTCGGCGCAGTTTTTTAAATCCTAAAAACGTTACTAGGAGTGCAAAATCGATTAGTCAAAAATCTCCAAGTTATTGAAAAAAAATCTTTTTTTGAAATTTTTTGACAACGATATCTCATGAAGGAATCAACCGATTTTAATTTGCAAAACGGCATTCGACGTGTTTTTTTAAGCTTGAGAGCTGATTAGGTTATGGAATTGATCGATGTAATAGCCAAAAAGATATGCACAAAAAACATCATTTTTGCCAATTGTTTTTTTCGGTTATTTTAAAATTTCTCGAAATCTACCAGCTCGAATCGGTTCTAACTTACAGGGAATCTAAGTTAGATGGAACTCTTTGGAATGCTTTTTATTTCATTCGGATCGGTCAAGCCGTTCAAAAGTTATAAGAGGTTTACATACATCCACACACACACACACACACATCCACACGTACACACAGACATACAGACACCCTCGTAAAAATAGTCAGGGGAGGTTCCTAAGACCTCAAAACGTTGAGATCCGATGAAAACTGGATTTTCGAAAAACGGGGTGAAACCAATAACTTCCCGATTTAAAAAAAAAATTTAATTTTTTTTAGCGGGAAGTTAAAAAAAAATTACGGCAAACTCTGTAAACATATTTTTTTGTATACTCCAATATAAATTCCAGTGTCAAATGTGTAAATATAAAATCGGATGAAATTCATTGTGGTATCGGATGAAATTCATTATGTATTTTTATCCCTTGTACCTAAACGGACGAGTTTCATGGTGCCATAAAATAATTCAGATGAAATTCATTGCGCCCGGTCAGATCATTACGATCGACCCCCAGCTGAGCTACCGGTCTCAGACCCTCTCCGTTAATCCTATGTCCGAATTCCTAACTGCAATATTGTATATTATTGCATTCTGAATTTAATAAATCTAAAATAGTCTTCAAAATTTTAAAAACGAAATGTGTTTTGGAAAATTTTACATTTTTTTTATACGATTAGATTTGAGTCGTAAAAGTATCGCGCGTTAAAATCTTGAAGTGCACGTTTTTAGTGAAGATAAACTGTATAGTAGAAGGTAAACTGAAGTATTTTTTTTTCTAATTTTGTGTGATTAATAAAATTAAAAAAAGTTCAAAATTGCAATTATATATTTATTTTTGTAATTTTTGTCTAACTTTGTGTGATTAATAAAATAAAAGAAATTTCAAAATTGCAAATATATATTTATTTTCATTAATTTGATAAAATACGTACATACATACATGTCAAAATATATAAATAAATAGTTAAAATAAATATATACATAAATACAATCCGATTAAGAAATCTAAAGTAGTCGCCAAGATCAGGTAGAAGATGTTGAGTTAGGAATTCGGGGATTACCGAATTACTTACTAATCCCCCAATTTTATGACCTCGGTTAGGAATTCGTATATCCCGTATTAATATACCTATTACCTTTCTTGGTAAAAATTATTTTGTTTGTAGATATAGCACTGACATCACCGATCAAGCTAAAATTAAATGATTCACTTGACGCATACCAACGATAAATCATTAATTTATTTTTTACACTCAACACAAATAAAAAAGTCGTATGCCTTTTCCTTAAACTTATAAATCCAGAGTAACTCATATAATTTATATACGCGGAGAAGTATAAATCATTTTTATAAACTTGATATCCATTATAATGCTATCAAAATAAATCTTCATTACGAAAACACATTATAATTGTAAAAGCAAACCGGTTCGTTTCAATACTGCTACTAATTGCACGGTTAGTTTGATAAATAGTAATTAAACAATTTTAACATATTAAGATATTTAGAAGTAGAGATAATTTAATATTATATTTTAAGATTTGATGCTGAAAACTGCCAGATGGATGTTATTTTGTTAGATATAGGCTATTGAAAATATCATACTAAAGGAAACTAAGACTTTTACGGGTTTTTATATTTCAAATCGTTTTACTGGTCTGTAAGTATAATAATACAAAGTAATATAAAGTACTTACTCAATAAAGAAAAAAAATCATTTAAACATTCAAGAACAATAAAATAAGCAATCAATGCAACAAGGAAATTACTCCGTGTGTGGCTTATGGATATTTGTCTTATATCGGCATAATACGTAAATTAAATAATTTATAATATAATTAGTATATTTTTGTTATTTTTTTTTTAATTGTTTATGCATATCTATATTTTGTGTTTCTAGATGTTTATCCCAACTCAGGTAAACCCAGTGAGGCAGAAACCTTTACGATATTATTTCAAGCAATCCATGAATGTTTTGTCTTGGTTGCACGCGTAGCAAGTTTCTTAATATATTTGTATATAGACAGTATAAGTTTATTTGTCTATTTTTTTGTTGGTAGCATATTATAGATTTTGGGTTTAAGAATGTTGAGGCTTCTTTGGCCTATGGTCTTATGTACCTAGGTACGTGTAAAGATTCTTTTTTATTACGGGTATGGTAGTTGTGCACTATTGCTTTGGTATGCCTTTTGTCTCCGAATTGGTGTATTGCTGATGCTAAACAAAATAACTTTCGTATATCGAAAACTCCAATTTTTTCGTAAAGTGATTTTGTTGAAAATATTCGAGCTTTACCAAAGATAATTTTTAGTATCCATTTTTGTATTACTTCTACTTTAACATAGTAACATTTTGAGAGTCATCCTAATGCTATAATCCCATAGAATAAGTGCGACTAAATTAAAGCATAATATAGAATTTTTATCTCACCAGTACTGCAAAATTTTTGGCAGATTTTATATATTGAGATAAGTCATCGTATTTGTCTTTTGTTACGTGCTCGCTTAATATGTTCCATCTCAGTACGTGTAGATACCCAGATAGTTGACATTATCTTTTGAACATATTTGAGAAGTACCGTTAGAGTTCTTTATAACCAGTTTCTTGTATTTTGGCATATTGCCGCTGTTGCTTGTGAACGGTACAAACTGGTTTTGGCCGTATTAACGGTGAGTAATTTATCTTGAAAAAAATTAGTAATTATGTGAATGTCATTCTCAATTTTATTTTTTAGGTCCTCCCAAGTCCGGTCTTCGTAATAGATCGCCGTGTCGTCAGCAAAGCTGCATATATCGCCACATGTAGGCAAGTCAAACAGTTCGTTGATATAAATTGTAAATAGAATAGGTCCCAGTATTGTGCCTTGGGGCACCCAGTATTTAATTTGACGAAAACTGCTATTGCTTTTACTGACTCTCACACGAATGCTTCGTTCTTCTAAATAACTTTTCATCAAGTCAAAACAGTTTCTAAAGGGTGTATAATAATTTCGTATGGCTGACTGTTTCACAGACTTTGACCAGATCCACGAAGATGCATATTGCAGGTTTTTTTCATTTATTGTTTTGTATATTTTTGAAACTAGATGTTGAACGGCATCCTGTGTTGACCTGTCCGTCCTAAATCGGATATAATATTACATTTTGCTGGGTAACTATCCTGAGTTGAATATTGAAACACTTTAGGGGACTTTAACACAATTTATTTACAACATTGTGAAGATACACATTTTTTCTGGATAACGTTTAAACTGATTGACAATACAATGAAGTATTTAAATTATTTAAACTCTCCTTAACTGCCCATACATCCCCTTATATAAAAGAAAAGAACATTCTCGAATGAACGCGAAACATAAATCGAACTTAAATAGTACACACTAGAAAGAGAGAGAACATTCTCGAATAACCCAGAAAGAGTCATTTATTTAAAGGTCCTTTCTTTATTTGGATATGCCGTTACACTATGTTTTACAGATTTTTGCAAGAGCTGAAATTAGAAAGATTGGTCGGTAGTTGCTTGGGTCTTTTTTTCACCTGTTTTATAGTTTAGCAAAACCACGGCCTGTTAGAAACATTTAAGTATTATTTTTCAATACATACCTATATTTAGTAGGTAAGTTAAAGGAGCTGTTATATACTCAGCTACTTCCATCAACGTTTTAGCTATTATATTATCCGAACCCGGTGATTTGTGCTCCTTCAAACTTAAGATAGAATTCAATACTTTAATTTCAGACGTAAGATTTAGAATTATATTATTAGTCGTGCTTTTTTGTAAAAATGTTTGTTGTGATTTTGCAATGCTGTTAGCTTGTTTTTCCCCAGTAGTACCGAAGAAGTTGGCGAATGTGTCAGCCTCAACACTTCCATTGATCGAAATGCTTCCTATTTCTACTTTTTTTTATTATTACCAAACTCTTTAATAGTTTGCCAGGGTCCCTTTAGGTTTTGTTGATTATTTTTAATTTAGATATTTAGATATTCATCCCTATGTTATGTAACTTCGATAAAACCTATATTTATGTCGCCAACAATTCGACTAATTTTACTACTATTTTGGTAGGTTTTAAGAAAACTATATAAGTCAATGTTAAACTGGTGGAGGATTCACTGCAGGAGATGCATAAATTGTTAGAAGGTCTATATCTGTTCCCATACATTATAGTTTTACTACAAGTTTTTTATCTCGCCCTAATCTTTTATATCAAAAAAAAATTACATAATTTCTAAAGTACAATATTACTCCATCATTTCTGTTTAATGATCCATTATTGAATACAGCAGAAAAACCTTCAATCTGATAAATATTCACATCAGAAACGTCAAAAGTTTCAGTTAGTACAATACAGTGAATGTGTTTTAAATATTTATAAATAAAAGTATAAAATTTATCAAAATTTTTGTGTATGCTGTTATCCATTATATCATCGAAATTAAGCTAGCTTGGAATGTTTTTTTTTATTAATACATCAAAAAATTGCTTCCTAAATGCTTATTAGAATCCACAATTGCTCCAGTAATTAATTAATTTTTTAATTAATTAGTTGCAATTAAAATTACGAAATTTATTTTTTCCATATCTCAAAAAATTACAATTTTTTTGACGTTTTTGTCTTATTAATAAATTGCTCCCGATCTGATCTTTTGATATACGTGATGTGAACAACGAGTGACTCTCCCCACCGTTCCTTTTTCGTGTCTTATTTTTGTGACGCCACCATCACAATTAATTTAGCGTGAAATATGAAAAAATTGTTTTTACCTCGAACATTAATCCGCAATTGCTCCAGTAATTAGTCATTTTTTTAATTCATTATCTCCAATTAAAATTACGGAACTTATTTTTTCTATATCTCAACAAATTACAGGTTTTTAATTTTTTTTATCAATTAATCGCTCCCTAAATACTCATTCAGAATCCACACTTGCTCCATTAATAAAATAATTTTTTAATTAATTATTTGCAGTTAAATTATAGAGTTAATTTTTTTTATGTCTCAACAAATTACAATTATTTTTAATATTTTTTCATTAATAAATTGTTCCGTAAATGCTCTTTTAGAATCCGCAATTACTCCACTAAATAATTATTTGTAACTAAAATTACCGAACTTTTTCTATATTTTAAGAAATTACATTTATTTAAATTCCTCTTAAGGCTGCGGTTACTATGGATGCGAATTCTGACGAAATTTTGTTCTGACGAGTACGTCCGAGATGCTCGTCAGAACAAGGCGGTTACACTATTCGCTTTTTCTGACATTTTGATAGTCAGTACCATAGAGACTAGACAAGGAGTACGCACTCGACCGGAAGAATTGCCAAAATCTGTCCACGGTATCGTACATATTACGTTTACTTTTTTCACCACTAGCGTCGCTAGTTTTCCTTTTGTACCGGTATCGGTACGAATATAGACAATTAAATAATCGTGAATTATTAAATTGGTTTTTATTATTTATATCTGAAAGATCGAACTATTTTTTTCATTGTATAAATAAATTAATAATGAAATAATAAAAAAAATATTTATTTTATTTCAAACTACGTCCTCATTGGTCGCCATATTGGTACAAATGGAACACCAGCGCCCTTTTATTTTGGTAGCCCTATTTGCATACATGGAGTTTGTACTCCTTGTCTAGTCTCCATGGTCAGTACGCTTCTACCGCCCAGTAAATATGGACCAATTTGACGAATTTTATTTTCTTGAAAGTCCGTAAATGAAGTTGCTGTTGTTAAGTGGAGGAAAACAGATCATTTCAATCCTTTATTTTCTAGTAGAGACGACAAAGTAGAGTTTAAAATGTTCTTTAAAGTATTTCCTCTCTCTTTTGCCGACAAATATCTCTGTTACGATAATTTTTCTCTCATATCCCACAATAATCTGTTCTCGTACACAACAGTAATTAATTTATCGTTGTCCATGATGGAATAACTAAGTAACTACGCAAAAACAGACGCAAGTCGTACGAAAAAATCAAATCTTTTTGAACGCTCAAATGGTTCTGACGACGTCGTGCATGTTCTGACGTGCTGGTCGCTGGCAGTGTAAACACACTCATTGGGAAACAGGCGTTTGTTTATTCGGACGAATTCGCCAGAACTTGTCAGAACAAAATTTCGTTAGAATTTGCATCCATAGTAACCGTAGCCTAATTAGATCGGTTGATATTCGTTAACTTTTATTCCAAAATATTTTTTAATTATACGGAATTAATCAACATTATTATTTACTGGAGCAATTGCGGATTCTCAGAAAGCATTTAGGAAGGAAATTATTGATGAAAAAAAAAACTGTAATTTGTTAAGATATAGAAAAAATTTATTAAGGACGTAGGTAATTTAAATTGCAAATAATTAATTAAAAAGTTTTCTAATTACTGGAGCAATTGCGGATTCTGAAAGAGCATTTAGGAAACAATTTCTTGATTAAAAAAATTAAAAAAACTGTAACTTGTTGAGATATAAAAAAATAAATTTAGTAATTTTAATTACAAATAATTAATTACAAAATTGACTGATTACTGAATCAATTATGCGGATTCTGAGAGAGCATGTAGGGAGCAATTTATTAATAAAAATTAAAAAAAAAACTGTAACTGGTTGAAGTATAGAAAAAATTAATACCGTAATTTTAATTGCAAATAATTAATACAAAAATTGGTGCAATTGCGGATTCTAAGGTAGCATTTAGGGAGCAATTTTTTATGTATAAATTAAAAAAATCTATTAATATTCCACGCTAACTTAATTGTTTTTCTTTTATTTGATTAAATTTAAAATTTTTTATGTACTCATCCATTTTTTGTAACATATTGTAACGGGATAACCGTAAAGGAAGGGACCTTAATTTGAAAGATTGTTGTTGACAGTTGATTTTTAGAAGTTTGTAAAAAAATCAACTGACCATTTTAAATAATGTTTCTAGAAAATTCTAGAAACTTCTAAACACACTAACTAGATTAAATAATGTTGTATATAAGGGGATGCACGGACAGTTAACGTCAGTTCGAGTCAAGTGTTCAGAAGAGTTCATTGTATTGTCAAGTAGTTAGACGTTATCCAGCAGAGTTCAGTGTATCTTAACAATTTTGTAAATAAATTGTGTAAAAAGCCCCCATACGTGTTTCAAATTGGTGTCAGGTGTGGGGTGAAGATACAAGAATGCCTGGAAAAAAGATAACTGATTTATTGGTGGCTGAGCTCAGAAGAGAGCTCGAGGAATTAGAATTGGAAACTACTGGAAGCAAATCCGTATTGTTGAGAAGGCTCCGTGAGTACTACGTAAATAATAATTTGGACCCTGACGCTGTGGAGTTTGATGACCCAGTTCAAAAAGCAATTTCCCGACTACAAGAAGAACAAACTCAACAACTTTCCCGGCTGCAAGAGGAGCTATCAGGACGAATGACGACTATGACGAGCCAGCAAGAGGAGCTATCTAGTCAGATGAAGAGCCAGCAAGAGGAGCTATCCAGTCAGATGAAGACCCAGCGCGAAGATATGTCCCAGCTATCACAACGAATGACGAGCCAACAAGAAGAACAAACTCAACAACTTTCCCAGTTGTCCAGTCAGATGAAGAGCCAGCGCGAAGATCTGTCCCAGCTCTCACAACGAATGACGAGCCAGCAAGAGGAGCTATCCAGTCAGATGAAGAGCCAACAAGAGGAGCTATCACAACGGATGTCTACCCTATCAGATGAGTTATCCAGTTCGTTCTCCCAGCAAATATCACATCTTCGTGACGAGCAAAATCAGCAAGTAGCCAACTTGAATCAGCAAGTAGACAACTTGAATCAGCAAGTGACCAACATACGAGACGAGCTAAATCAGCAAGTAGCCAACTTGAATCAGCAAGTAGACAACATGAATCAGCAAGTGACCAACATACGAGACGAGCAAAATCAGCAAGTTGCCAACTTGCGAGACGAGATCAACCAGCAAATGCAGTCCGAAATAAGGAAGCTTCAACAAGAACAGGAAGCTTGTCGTCGAAACCAGCCCATCCACCACGGCGACGGAGATGCAAGAAGAATGGAAACCTGCCACGCAGACGTCGAACGACAAAGAAGCGAGGAGACGACCCATGTACGAACGACGATGAAACCCCCGACCTTCGACGGGAAGACTTCCTGGCCAAATTACCTGAAACAATTCGACGCTGCGGCCAGAGCTAATGGATGGTCATCCCAGGAGAAAGCATTGTCCCTAACCGTAGCTCTGCGAGGCCAAGCTTTAGACGTCTTGCAATCATTGACACCGGATGAAGCTGACAACTTCGAGTTATTGGTGAATCGTCTAGAGATGCGTTATGGTCAAACTCATCTACAACCGGTGTACCAAATGCAGTTAAAGAGCCGAAAACAGAAAAATGGAGAAACTATCCAGGAATTTGAAGCGGATGTAGCAAGAATGGTACGACTTGCGTATTCAAATGCAGCGGAGGATTTCCTGGAGTGCCTAGCAGTCCAAACCTTCACCGATGGTCTTCGAGACGTCGAGTTGCAGTGCGCTGTACGGTTGGCGCGGCCGAAGACTCTTGTGGACGCCTTGACCATTGCCCTGGAGTTTGAGGCGGCGACGGAGGCCTCACGTTGAGTTGCTCGACTGAGGGAAATCACCGGTAACTACGACCATGCCGTTCATTCCGTTAGCGACGTTGAAGCGGTAGTAGAGAAGTTTATGAAGTTATCTCCAAAAAGAAGGCGCCCAGTGAGATGCTGGAACTGCGGAGAACTAGGCCATATAAGAAATACTTGCCCCCATAAAGAAAAATCTCCTGCTGAAGTACCCCTGCAGCAGGAAAACTTTAAACGGGTCGACTCCTGGAGGGCGCCTTCGACCCCAAACATTCCCGTAGTCCCTCACACCATTAAATTGGCAACTCTGCTACATCACGTGGACAGCTTATATGTAGATGGCCTCATTGATGGGAAGAATATTAGCATGCTGGTAGACACTGGAGCTACAAAAACTATCGTCCGACCAACCATCATTATGCGAAATAAGATGTTGTCTACCAGTTGGAGACTGCGTACCGCTACCGGAGATTCTGCTAGAGTCTACGGTGAGATACAGGTGACGCTACAGTTTGGTTCAACCTCTCTTGTTCACTCAGTGCTGGTGGCTGACGTTGATGAAGATGTTGTTCTGGGCATGGATGTTATGCTCCACTGTGGTTTTCATTTGGATCTTCGCCAACGTATCCTTCGTACTGGTAATGAAGAAATATTCCTGCACCGAAAACAAGTTGACAATGCCTCGATTAAGCTAATGGATGATATCGAACTTCCGGCAAGCTGCGAATGTGTCGTCACAGCGCGGTTCGATGGACTGGAGCCAGATGGTGCCCCAGCCATGATAGAGCCGAAGAACCATGACCATGAATTGGGAAAAGGACTCCTTGTGGGTAAGACTCTTGTTAGATCCGCCAAAGAGGTACCCATCCGAGTTATCAACTTGAACGATCATCCAGTTCTTCTCCGAAAGGACACGGAAATGGGAAGTTTAGAACCAGTAATGGCCATAATTCACAAGATAAATGTTACGGAAACAGATGAGACCAACGAAATTGAACAATTAATGACAAAATTAGACCCCTCTTTGTCAAAATTAGAAAAGAAACAGGTAAGAGATCTACTTTACCAGTATAAACCTGTATTTGGTTCTAAAAGTAAACTGGGAAGAACTGATGTTGTACAACATAGAATTGACACTGGTGATGCACGTCCGATTCGACAGGTACCCCGAAGGATGCCTCAAGTTAAAAAGGAAGAAGCAGACAGAGCCCTTAAAGAAATGATTCAAAATGGCATAGTCGAACCATCCAGTAGTCCGTGGGCTTCCCCTGTGGTATTAGTGAGAAAGAAAGACGGATCAATGCGGTTTTGTGTCGACTATCGAAAGCTAAATGATGTCACTAAGAAGGACAGTTATCCTCTGCCAAGGATTGATGATGCCCTCGACGCTTTGGCGGGTTCTACTCTGTTTTCTACCTTGGACCTTAAAAGCGGATACTGGCAAGTTAAAATGAATCCTGCAGACAAAGAAAAGACTGCCTTTACCAGTGGATCAGGGTTATGGCAATTCACGGTCCTTCCCTTTGGCCTCTGTAATGCTCCTGCGACGTTTGAACGACTAATGGAGAACATCCTGCGGGGTTTGTCATGGGAAACTTGTCTAGTTTATCTAGACGATATCATCATAATGGGTAAGACCTTTAAGGAACATTTATCTAACCTGGAAGAAGTTTTTAAAAGATTACAGAACGCTAATCTAACATTGAATGTTAAGAAATGCCACTTGTTCCAGAGACAGGTCAACTATTTAGGACATAACGTAAGCAAGGATGGCGTTGCTGTTGACCCCGCTAAGATACAAGCCGTTCAGGAATGGCCAATCCCTATCGACAAACATCTGCTCCGGAGTTTCTTGGGTCTTTGTTCCTATTACCGACGATATGTCAAGAATTTTGGAGACATCGCCAAACCCTTGACACGTTTGACAGAACAAGATAAGTCCTTCTGTTGGGATCAGGAATGTCAAAAGGCGTTTGAAATATTGAAGAAACAGCTTACGTCAGCACCTGTTCTTGCTTATCCACTTCCTGATGGTAAGCTTATTCTGGACACCGACGCCAGCAATGTGGGAATTGGAGCCGTTTTGTCACAGCTACAAGACTGTAAGGAAAGAGTGGTTGGTTACTTCAGCAAAACTTTATCGAAAGCTGAAAAGAACTACTGTGTAACTCGGAGGGAACTGTTAGCAGTTGTAAAATCCGTCGAACACTTTTATAAATATCTGTATGGCAGAAAATTCCTGATCAGAACAGACCATGCCAGTTTAAAGTGGCTACTTAGCTTTAGGAACCCAGAAGGACAGATAGCAAGATGGCTCGAAAAACTGCAGGAATATGATGTTGAAATCGAGCACAGACCTGGAACCAGACATCGTAATGCTGATGCGCTTTCCAGAAGACCATGTCGACCTGATTGCCCCCATTGTACCCGTATGGAGCAGAACGAGGAAAAACTTGCCTTAGTTAAGGTTGTGCCAGAAGACGAGAGCTCTATGCTGGAGGAGCAACAAGAAAACGATCCTGTTCTGAGAAAGATTAGGGAGTGGAAGAGAATGGACCGTCGCCCGTTGTGGAGAGAGATATCCTTATCCCCTCCTGCTTTAAAAGCATACTGGTCCCAATGGAACTCTTTAATTTTGGACGGAGGGCTCGTTAAAAGACTTGTAGAAAATTCCGAGGGCACAGAAACAAGGAAACAAATAGTGGTCCCAAGAAATGCTGTACCGAAAATTTTAAAACAGATGCATAATGATAGTTCTGGAGGACATCTGGGTATCACGAAAACGCTGCAAAAGATCCGAGATAGATTTTACTGGGTAAATTGCACTAATGATGTTAAAGATTGGTGTCGTAAATGCACTACATGTGCTGCCAGTAACGGTCCACACCGAAAACTGAAGGCAGAAATGCAGCAATACCTGGTTGGAAGTCCTTTTGAAAGAATCGCAGTAGATGTATTGGGGCCACTTCCACAGACCGATGTAGGAAACAAGTACATCTTTGTTGTAATGGACTACTTCACTAAATGGGTTGAAGCATATGCAGTTCCCAATCAGGAAGCCACCACTTTAGCAGATATATTGGTTGAAGAATTCGTAAGCCGATTTGGGGTACCACTAGAATTACATTCAGACCAAGGAAGAAATTTTGAGAGCAAGCTGTTTCAAGAAGTTTGCCAAAGATTAGGCATCCACAAAACGAGAACCACAGCGATGCACCCTCAGTCTGATGGAATGGTGGAACGATTGAACCGGACTATAACCAACTATCTGTCAAAAGTGGTGTCAGATTGTCAGAGGGATTGGGATCGACATATTCCACTATTTCTAATGGCAATTCGATCGGCCATCAACGAATCAACTGGCCAAACGCCTGCGAAGGTCCTGTTCGGTAGAGAAATGAGGCTACCATGTGACTTGGTGTTTGGTTGTAAACCTGGTGAAGAAATGGCACGTGAACAATATGTCGCCGACCTTCAGAATCGAATGGAGAATATACACAACCTGGTGCGTGGAAAACTACAATTATCTAGTGATCGGATGAAGAGGTACTATGACACACGGACAATGGAAAAGAGTTACCAAGTTGGAGATTTAGTCTGGCTCTATAACCCCCGACGGCGTCGAGGTATTTGTCCCAAATTACAAAAGAACTGGGAAGGTCCTTACACCATCAAGAAGAAGATTAACGATGTCATTTATCGGATCGTGAAAATTCCCAGAGGGAAACCCGTCGTGGTCCATCATGATCGTTTGGCGCCTTACCAGGGAAACCACAGTGGCGATGCGCAGCAACTCCAAGAAGATGGTTTGGCTGGCTCAGGGAGTGTGCGGGATTCCGATGTAGGAAATAACATTCCAGGAGGAATGAATCTAAGGAGGGGGCAGTGTAACGGGATAACCGTAAAGGAAGGGACCTTAATTTGAAAGATTGTTGTTGACAGTTGATTTTTAGAAGTTTGTAAAAAAATCAACTGACCATTTTAAATAATGTTTCTAGAAAATTCTAGAAACTTCTAAACACACTAACTAGATTAAATAATGTTGTATATAAGGGGATGCACGGACAGTTAACGTCAGTTCGAGTCAGGTGTTCAGAAGAGTTCATTGTATTGTCAAGTAGTTAGACGTTATCCAGCAGAGTTCAGTGTATCTTAACAATTTTGTAAATAAATTGTGTAAAAAGCCCCTATACGTGTTTCAATATTATATCGAATTTTTTCCTGTATAAGGAATCAAAAGAATGCGAAACAAGTCTGCAATACCTATACTTTTTTCTTTGCATAAAAATTTGGGTATTATATACATTTATTCTAGCTATATTCAGTAATGTACAAAATATTGTAAACGGCCATCTATTACTTTTTGTATTTACTGAATATTTTGCTTTGAGCCTATCCACTACGTCGACTCCTCCTTTTGTGTCATTGTAAAAGGTAATGTATAGTTTGTATGAATCATGTGTTCTGAGTACTTCTGGACTAAACTGTAAATTACCGTACATAATATTATAAATTCTGCTCTATCCTTTCTGATACTGCTATCGTCGAACCTAAATTTAATTTTGTTAGCGCTAACATACTCACAAGTACCTACCTTGGTTATTATGTTAGTTTGTGATGTTTTCCTACAATTATATTTAGTTTGTGTTTAAAACACACTAGTCCATTTTTTGGTGTAGATATTTGGTTAGAAACAGACTGACAAAACCTTGTTCATCGCCATTGTCATTAAAGTGCTTATCGTCCACTCAATTTCCACATTATCAACAGCATCCTCAATATAATAGTTAGAGTCTACTGGCATCTCCTCATCTAAGTAAATAGCCACAAATGACTTCTGGCAGAACTGTAAAAATATCTGAGTACAAAAATACTCTTATACTAGAAATGATACTTGTAAATTTTGACAGTTTTCAGTCGCTTCGTTAGGTTTTATCTAACGTAGAAGATGACATGATTTATGACGCCTTAGATTAATACTGCAAAAGTCAATTCTACTAATATTCTGTCCGCTACCCTTGAACATGCGCATTACTACACTCTTTCTCGATGCACTTACGAGAAGGTAGCTATATCGCCAAATTTTTCATTAAGTAATCACCAAAAAGAAAAAAGATTTTTTCGAACAGCACGACAGATGCCGGTTAAACCTGTTTACATATCTACCTAAAACGATTTCAGGAAATGTAAGGTGAAAGCTTATTCGGAATTTATGATTTAAATATTTTAAAAATGTTTTCCAAAATATATCATTCAGCGAAAAATTGAATAGAGTTCAGAAATAACAAAGTGGCAATATTTATGTTTATGTACAACCTAATTCTACAGGCGAATTTCATCAACTCGAAATACCCTTAGGGACACTTCCCCTTTGCTAGTGCAGCGTTCAATAAATACCTTATATCCCAAATAAAACTCTTTTAGTGGAATAACAAATTGAGTTTGGCAATTCATTCTGGTCAATATGTTAACATATATTTTTTGTTTATTCATCCATTTCTTATATTAAGTACTTACAAATTTAAAGTGTTACGGAATTAATTAAATATAAATATAACTATTTAAACACAGTCGATTTTTTAAATATTTTGGTTTAAACATATAACGTTATAATGATTTTATCAATTTTTGACCCCTCTACCTCTTGTACGTATGCTTTCCCGACTCTCCTTCCTCTATTCTTACGTAAGGTGCCTTTTTTTTTTTTAAATAATTAAAGTTAGAAATGGATTCGTTATACTAAAAGTCCTAGTTTGACGAAAATCAAAGATTTATATTTTTCAACAAATACCTAAGTCATATTATTTTACAGCTGTCAATTACAGATTAATAAGTATATGTTCGTAGCTGACCTGGCGACCTTCGTATCGTCTAACAAATGTTTGTTTTCAATATTTAGTTTTTTTTTTTGTTTTTTTAAATAATTTCCATGACTTTATTATGGTTTTTGTTAATTTTATTATATTTTTTGTCTATTTACTGGTTTTTGATTTTTTTATGTATTTTGTAATTTTAACGTTTTGTCCAATTTTTAGTTGTTTTTTCTTCAATTTTTTTTTGATTTGTTACATTTTTTTTTATTTACAATTTTGGTGATATTATTTTTTTCCTTTTTTCACTGCTGATCCATTTTACATTTTTTTATTTTGGTTTTTCAATTTTTTTTCAATATTGCTAGTTTTTTATATTTTTTTGTTTTTACAATTTTTTTGATGTTCCTTCTTTCTTTTATAGTTACCTAAACGGTTTTTTACTTTATCCACTTTTTATATTTTTGTCAATTTTTCACGATTTTCAATAGTTTTTTAGGTATTTATTAATATGTTATGGGTACTGTCAACAATTTTTTACGATTTTTTTACACTGAAAATGGAATTTATTCTTAAAAAAATAGCCAACTGTGGGGGCAAATAATACCTAAAAGGACAATTATTAAAAATGTTTTTTTTTTTAAATCTGCAATAATTGAAAGCTAATATTAGTTTGTATTTTAAATTAACATCTTTGAAAACATATTGTGAAGTTTTTTTTTGTTAACGATGTACTCGTAGGTATAGACGTAAATACAAAAGTACCAAGATTTTAATTTAAAATAAAATACCCTTTAAATTCTTCACTTGGATTAAACTTTAATAGTGATCCATAATTCATTTTGCTTAAAAGTTCCCACTGCCTGAGTTATAGATTCACGCACAGACGTAACCGCTGACGATAGAAATTTGGGCAAATGTTTATTCTTATACTGTGAACATCTACTAAGCAGGGACTTTGAAAACCTAACGGCGTGAAAAAGTGGTTGAAAGTTTTTATGGAAAAGTCTTTAAATAGGCACCGATTTAAAAAGAAGTAAATTCAGACTCTTTAAAATATTTCATTAAATTCGTGTTTCATTGAATTTACTCCTTAGGGTTTAAATAAAGTATTGAAACTTTGTATGGATATTATGTAAAAAATACTCTTTTTTCTATGAAAATTACTATGCAGACTCCTACTAATAAAATGTTAAAAATTTTGTTGAAAATCTTGAAAAATTATTAAAAATCTTAATTTTTTAAAAATATTAAAGATTATAAGGAAATTATGAAAAACGTGAATGATTGTAAGAAATTCTAGACAAATTTGAAAAATTGATAAAAAAAAACTAACAAAACCGTTAAAAACTGTAAAAACAATGAAAATCCTTAAAAAACGTGAAAATCCTGAAAAAATGTTAAAAATTAATAATCGTGATATTATCTTAAAAATGGGAAAAAATTATGTTAAATAACATTGAAAATCTTGAAAAGTTAATAAATATCGTAAAAAAATTGTTGAAAATGGTAAAAAATTGTCAAAAAACGTTAAAAAGTGTTACAAAATGTAAAAAATTGTTGAAAATTGTAAGAAATTTTGGAAAAATTGTTAAAAATGGGCAAAAAAAAATGTGAAAAGTCGTACAGAAATCATAAAAAATCTAAAAAATTGTAGAAAATTGTAAGAAATTCTTGACAATCTTGAAAATCCTGAATCCTGAAAAATGTTAAAAATGATGAAAGGTTAATGAAAATCGTGAAAAATTGTCGAACATTAAAAAAAAATAAAAAGTGGGTAAATTAAAAAACCGAATAATATGAAAAACTAGCAAAATTGGTATAAAATCGAAAAACCTAAAAAAAATAAATACATAAGAATGTAAAATGGTTTAAAATTAAAATAACAAAAAAACAAAAAAATCCGAACAATAATACAAAAATTGGTAATGAAAAAAAAATTAAAATAAAAAAAAAACTCTAAAAAAGGACAAAAACGTAAAAATTACAAAATACAACGAAAAAATTCAAATCCTGAAAATGGAAAATGGGAGAAAAATATTAATTCTTTGGCCGATACAAAGTTATCGACCGGATCAGCTAGTTTCCGATATTGTAATGTAAGAATATTTGTATTTGTATTTTCTAATTTTCGTTTATTAAGTTTGTGAGCTGCTGGAAAATGTAGTAACCCTTTATTAAAAATATTTCTTTCATTTTGGCCAAAAGTAAATATACACAAAAGTTCTTTAATTTTGATATATTTATCGAAAGAGGCTTTGAAGGTGAAGAAAACTTTTTCAAACTTCTTAACATGAATAAAAGCATCTTAATAAAAACCCTATACCGTAAAGTTAAACTTCTCAAATAAAATGTCCAAAATGAATTTCCTACCATTATATTTCAGTAGGAATTCTGTATATTCTTTTTTTCCAAAGTTGTTTATTGGAAAATGTAGTTAATATAAACATATCAGTGTCATACAGCTAACGAAAAGTTTGTTCACCATGAAATTGAAAGGAATCAAACTATGATATATATTAGATTATTTTAGCCTTACTTCAGTGGAAATTTAGTATGAACTACATGACCCGACAAAGTTCTTACATTAATTGTTTTTTTCTATTTTTACGATTTTTGTTTTTTTAGAATATTATTATGTTTTTTATTTTATTAAATCTATCATATTTTCTCGTTTGTTTCCTTATTTTTCCTTTTTTTTCGATGTAATTTTTTCAGTTGTTTTTTTTGATACCTTACATTTTCGTTTTTTTATAATTGTTGTGATATTTTTGATTTTTCTTATTTTCCTATCTTTTTAGTTTTTTTACTAAATTCCATTTTAATTTAGTTTCTAGTTCATTTCCAATTTTTTACCCATTACTAACCATTTTGTTTTCAATATAATCTATAAAAGAGATTTGTTTTTTTTTTCAATTTTCGTTTTTTTACAATTCTATCGTTTATCCAATTTTTGCTGGTTTTTCCTGTTTTTTGGTTGCAATTTTTTTACGAATTGTGCAATTAACTCTTGATTTTTCAACTTAATTTTTTTATCTTTATAAAAATCGGTGCCAATGTTTCCATACAAATTTTTAACCCTTATTTCATCCCTTCCTCGTCCCTATTTCACGCGGTTACGACTGTGCGTGCGTCTATATCTAAGTAAGTGGAAACTTCTCCTTTTATATATATATATATATATATATATATATATATATATATATTATTTTGGTTCAAATATTCGGTATATTATTATGAAGTTTATGTTTTTTATGTTATTTACTGATATTTTAATTATTACACCAATAAAAAATAAAAATATTGGTTTATTAAAAGAATAATGACGTTAAACACAGTATTTAAATTTTTCAACAGTCATGGTTTAAAATGTTTGTTTTGTAAAAAAAAATTAAAAAAACAAACAAATAATATTATTTGTATTTTTCTTACCAAGCACGTTTTTTGAAACTCTTTTTAAAATATAATTATATGTTCTATGTTGGATATTTTTTAATTGTCGAAAAACTATAATTCTACAAAATGGGGAATTTTTTCTAGTTAGTACCAGATCCATGATACAAATATATCATGTGCCAGATCTTAACTGGACTTTATATAAAATAATTTTACTAAACAACAAGTTTAGCTTTTGGTCTTTGTCTTTAGTTTTTAAAGATTTTTAGAATTGCTTTTTAAATACTACACAAGTAAAGTCAATACATGCTTAATTCTTTCTCGGTGGAAGGTTACTGATGGCGTAATCACTTTTTCTTCCTTTTTTATTCTGTTTCTGATCATTCCTTAATGAGCTTTCGCAATCTGCTAACATTGATTTACTCCAGTTTCCTTGGTACCTTCTTTTCATATCCAAAATTTCTTGCTAAAAGCGGTCGTCTTTTTCGTCGTCAGTAACGCAAGAAATTTATCCTTAAGGACATGTCTATCGTAGTAATGCAGAAGTTTTTTAAAAATATTTCGATAATCTTTTGCCTTATTATTACCAATGAATAATTTGAATACTCCACCAAAAGTGTTTCTAGTTGTAGACTAACTAAAATTTCTTTTATTTTGGCTGCACGGAAGCCTGAAAATTTTTGTACACAAATACAACAAGTTATAATGGTGTCGTGGGACACCAGGTAGGAATTAAGTTCCTTCGGCTAATATAGAATCGACACTACTTGCTTGTATATACGACTGTAGCGCCTGCGCACGTCTCATTTAACGATTTTATTCCATAGACTTTTTGTTACGGTTTTACTATTACATTTTTTTCAGTTCGGTCGCACAGCAAAATCCCTATCTCCTCCAAGCCTTGGATTATACTACGTTATAGATTAATAATTACATTTCTTTTGGTTGTACATATTTTCATAATTTGTACTTTTCGTCTGGGCAGCTTATATATCAATAAATTCTCTAAAGATATAATTTTTATAATGATAATGATCGGAATAAGATAATTGAATTAATGTTATTTAAAGTTAAAATAATATTTATAGTTTTTTGTTTAACACTTGAAAAAAAAACTAAAAAAAAAATTACCATCCCGCGTATTCGATCCTCCAACGATATCCAATCGTAAAGAGTTATCATATGCTAATCAAATAATTTTTATATATTTACTGCATAAATTTTGATCATATTAATAATTTATTATAAATTTTAAGATTAACATTAGTAACAGGTAGATAATCCAATTAAATAAAATATCACAACATAATTTACACATTTTACATTTAAAAACCAATGATTTTCATTAATTTATAGGACATCACAAAAGTTGACATCGTTGGATATTTCTATATTGTTTACAATGTTTATATTATATTATTAAACTTACCTTTCGTTAGGAGATTCTGTTATAAGAAGATCATCTTTTGCTTGATTATAATATTCATTCATTCATTCATTATAACTATTATATTTTTTGTAAACACTTTCAAAAAAGTTTCGGTGACAGTTAAAAATTATATCATAACTGTCAACATTATGTCTATCGTATACTGAACACTGAGTAGAGGCTAGCGTTGTGTGGGGGCTAGCGGTAACCTGCCTACTGCCTACTAGATATAGTGGCACTATTACAAGCGTTACGGTTTTATTGTTACGGTTTTTACTATTACATTTTTTTTAGTTCGGTCATGCAGCAAAATCCCTATCTTATCCAAGCCTGCCGTAAGGAACTTAGTTACAAAAATGCTTCTCGATTACAATTTTGCTTAATTCGAGAAGTAGTTTATATAGAACTTTATATGTACCTGGTTAAAGTGATTCTCGCACATGCCAATCTTTCTTTTTGTAAAGTAGGCTATACCATAAACACTAAAAACAGCAGAATTTGATATAACGTTGTTACACGTCAAAAAATAAGAGAATATCTTTCAGAACACCGAAATGTTGCCTCTTAAACTCATACATACATACATACTCATACAGCTTTTTTATATTATAGTTTGTCTAAGCACAATTTACCAACGAAAATACGCCTTCTAATCCTATTAAAGACTGTCTTTCGACTCAAGGTTGTCAAATGTATTTCCTAAAGTTGCTAAGATTATATATTATGAAAATGTTCTCTATACTTTAATATTTAATTGTTAGTCAATGACTGTCTTAGAAAAATAATATAATAATATTTTGTAAAAATATATAAATTTATTAACTTGGTACTTAATATTTCAATAGAGTCTTCACTAATAAATAAAGCACCGTTGTAAATATTACTTATAGTTAAAGACGTTTTTGAGTATCGGCAACATTGTAATCTGGTGTGAATTAAGCAAGATGATTTAAATTGACGTTGCCAGATTGATGGTTTTAGCGTTAATTCTCTTGGATATAATTTCCCATTTAATTATAGAGTATTGAGATTATCAGTGAAATTAAAAAATTCAACGAAATGTTTTTTGTATTTCTTGACTTGTTAGGTCCATAGAAGTCTATTTTTAAAATAAAAAGAATTTCGGTAAGTTTGAAAGTATCTTTAACAGGTATTTTCTACTTCTCTAATTTAGATAAAATTTGGTAATATACCTGAGTTTAGGACAATAATTTCATCGGCAAAACAACGTATTTAAAAAAATACTGTGAAGAAAAAGGCATGGACCTGGTTACATACATGAATACATAAAAAGCTGGAGCGTCAGATATCGTGTTTCATGATAGTGTAACGGGATAACCGTAAAGGAAGGGACCTTAATTTGAAAGATTGTTGTTGACAGTTGATTTTTAGAAGTTTGTAAAAAAATCAACTGACCATTTTAAATAATGTTTCTAGAAAATTCTAGAAACTTCTAAACACACTAACTAGATTAAATAATGTTGTATATAAGGGGATACACGGGCAGTTAACGTCAGTTCGAGTCAAGTGTTCAGAAGAGTTCATTGTGTTGTCAAGTAGTTAGACGTTATCCAGCAGAGTTCAGTGTATCTTAACAATTTTGTAAATAAATTGTGTAAAAAGCCCCCATACGTGTTTCAAATTGGTGTCAGGTGTGGGGTGAAGATACAAGAATGCCTGGAAAAAAGATAAATGAACTATTGGTGGCTGAGCTCAGAAGAGAGCTTGAAGAATTAGAGTTGGAAACTACTGGAAGCAAATCCGTATTGTTGAGAAGGCTCCGTGAGTACTACATAAATAATAATTTGGACCCTGACGCTGTGGAGTTCGAAGACCCAGTTCAAAAAGCAAATTCTGAACTAACTCAACAACTTTCCCGGTTGCAAAAAGAACAAACTCAACAACTTTCCCAGCTGTCGCAACGAATGACGAGCCAACAAGAAGAACAAACTCAACAACTTTCCCGGCTGCAAGAGGAGCTATCAGGACGAATGACGACTATGACGAGCCAGCAAGAGGAGCTATCCAGTCAGATGAAGAGCCAGCGTGAAGATATGTCCCAGCTGTCGCAACGAATGACGAACCAACAAGAGGAGCTATCCAGTCAGATAAGAAGCCAGCGCGAAGAGGTGTCCCAGCTATCAGGACGAATGACGAACCAGCAAGAGGAGCTATCCAGTCAGATAAGGAGCCAGCACGAAGAGGTGTCCCAGCTATCACAACGGATGTCCACCCTACCAGAAGAGTTATCCAGTTCCTTCTCCCAGCAAATATCGCATTTGCGCTCCGAAATATGCAACTTGCGAGACGAGCAAAACCAGCAAGTAACCAACTTGAATCAGCAAGTGACCAATTTGCGAGACGAGCAGAATCACCAAGTGGCCAAGTTGCGAGACGAGATCAACCAGCAAATGCAGTCCGAAATAAGAAAGCTTCAAAAAGAACTGGAAGCTTGTCGCCGAAACCAAATCATCCACCACGGCGACGGAAATGCAGAAAGGAGGGAAACCGGCCACGTAGACGTCGAACGACGAGGAAACGGAGAGGCGGCCCAGGTACGAATGACGATAAAACCCCCGACCTTCGACGGGAAGGCTTCCTGGTCAAATTACCTAAAACAATTTGACGCAGTAGCCAGAGCGAATGGATGGTCACCCCAGGAGAAGGCATTGTTCCTAACCATGGCTCTGCGAGGCGAGGCTTTAGACGTCCTGCATGTATTGACACCGGATGAGGTTGGCAATTTTAAGCTATTGGTGAATCGTCTAGAGATGCGTTATGGTCAAAGTCATCTACAACCAGTATACCGAGTGCAGTTGAAAAGTCGGAAGCAGAAAAATGGAGAAACTATCCAGGAGTTCAAGGCAGAAGTAGAACAAATGGTACGGTTTGCGTATCCAAATGCAGCAGAAGATTTTCTGGAGTGCCTGGCGATCCAAACCTTTACCGATGGTCTTCGAGACGCCGAGTTGCAACGGGCTGTACGGTTGGCGAGACCGAGATCTCTTGTAAACGCCTTGACCATTGCCCAGGAGTTCGATGCGGCGACGGAGGCCTCACATGGAGCTGCTCGACTGATGGAAGACACTGGTAACTTCGACCATGCCGTTTATGCCGTCAGCAACGTCGAAGCGGTAGTGGAGAGGTTAAAGAAGTTTTCTTCAAAAGAAAGGCGCCCAGTGAGGTGCTGGAATTGCGGAGAACTAGGCCACATAAGAAATACTTGCCCCCATTGTACCCAAGTGGAGAATAACGAGGAAAAAGTCGCCTTAGTTAAGGTTGTGCCAGAAGACGAGAGCTCTATGCTGGAGGAGCAACAAGAAAACGATCCCGTTCTGAGAAAGATTAGGGAGTGGAAGAGAATGGACCGTCGTCCGTTGTGGAGAGAGATATCCTCAACCTCTCCTGCTTTAAAAGCATACTGGTCCCAATGGAACTCTTTAATTTTGGCCGGAGGGCTCGTTAAAAGACTTGTAGAAAATTCCGAGGGCACAGAAACAAGGAAACAAATAGTGGTCCCAAGAAATGCTGTACCGGAAATTTTAAAACAGATGCATAATGATAGTTCTGGAGGACATCTGGGTATCACGAAAACGCTGCAAAAGATCCGAGATAGATTTTACTGGGTAAATTGCACTAATGATGTTAAAGATTGGTGTCGTAAATGCACTACATGTGCTGCCAGTAACGGTCCGCACCGAAAACCGAAGGCGGAAATGCAGCAATACCTGGTTGGAAGTCCTTTTGAAAGAATCGCAGTAGATGTATTGGGGCCACTTCCACAGACCGATGTAGGAAACAAGTACATCTTTGTTGTAATGGACTACTTCACTAAATGGGTTGAAGCATATGCAGTTCCCAATCAGGAAGCTACCACTTTAGCAGATATATTGGTTGAAGAATTCGTAAGCCGATTTGGGGTACCACTAGAATTACATTCAGACCAAGGAAGAAATTTTGAGAGCAAGCTGTTTCAAGATATTTGCCAAAGATTAGGCATCCACAAAACGAGAACCACAGCGATGCACCCCCAGTCTGATGGAATGGTGGAACGAATGAACCGGACTATAACCAACTATCTGTCAAAAGTGGTGTCAGATTGTCAGAGGGATTGGGATCGACATATTCCACTATTTCTAATGGCAATTCGATCGGCCATCAACGAATCAACTGGCCAAACGCCTGCGAAGGTCCTGTTCGGTAGAGAAATGAGGCTACCATGTGACTTGGTGTTTGGTTGTAAACCTGGTGAAGAAATGGCACGTGAACAATATGTCGCCGACCTTCAGAATCGAATGGAAAATATACACAACCTGGTGCGTGGAAAACTACAGTTATCTAGTGATCGGATGAAGAGGTACTATGACACACGGACAATGGAAAAGAGTTACCAAGTTGGAGATTTAGTCTGGCTCTATAACCCCCGACGGCGTCGAGGTATTTGTCCCAAATTACAAAAGAATTGGGAAGGTCCTTACACCATCAAGAAGAAGATTAACGATGTCATTTATCGGATCGTGAAAATTCCCAGAGGCAAACCCGTCGTGGTCCATCATGATCGTTTGGCGCCTTACCAGGGAAACCACAGTGGAGATGCGCAGCAACTCCAAGAAAATGGTTTGGCTGGCTCAAGGAGTGTGCGGGATTCCGATGTAGGAAATAACATTCCAGGAGGAATGAATCTAAGGAGTAGGCAGTGTAACGGGATAACCGTAAAGGAAGGGACCTTAATTTGAAAGATTGTTGTTGACAGTTGATTTTTAGAAGTTTGTAAAAAAATCAACTGACCATTTTAAATAATGTTTCTAGAAAATTCTAGAAACTTCTAAACACACTAACTAGATTAAATAATGTTGTATATAAGGGGATACACGGGCAGTTAACGTCAGTTCGAGTCAAGTGTTCAGAAGAGTTCATTGTATTGTCAAGTAGTTAGACGTTATCCAGCAGAGTTCAGTGTATCTTAACAATTTTGTAAATAAATTGTGTAAAAAGCCCCCATACGTGTTTCAATAGCAACACATTTTTGATAAAATTTATTTTTGATTTTTTTAATGTGTCGGCATCATACAAAAATAAAATGAAATTTATATTTGTTTTTTTTTAAGTGCGGCATCATAAAAAATTCAAAATTTTTTATTAAAAGTAATTTTTTTTAATGGCTGGCATCATGAAAAAATTAAACCGCTCCTATCGCAATCGACTTTACATTTCATAAAAAAGGAAAAATATTTGTGCTCTATTATAATTGAGGAAAAACAAAAAATACTACACTATATAGTTCAGATTCCATTTTAACCATTTTAAAAATGATAAAAAAAAAACAATTAGCGACTTAAGGTAAAATTTTCAGTGGGCTGCCAGATCCACTTGGACAGGCACAAATTCGATTCTTGTCACATTTTTAATTTACGGCATTTTTAATCTGCGGAAAATAATAACAAATGTTTATATTTTTCTTTTAGCTTTAATTAAGTGTAGTCTCGTAAAAATATTGTTATTCTGATCTAGCGTGGATAAACCCAAAACTTAACAAGTTTATATAGTGTTCATAATTTAAAGCTACATTTTATCGTTTTTGTTTCAACGCCAAATTGTAGAAAACTTTTATATAAAATATAACTCATGCTAAAGTTTTTGATTTGAGGCTCCGGCATTGTTTATAAAGGTTTAACAAAACTAAAAGAAATAGAAAAGGTTATCTTAATTCCCTCTTGTTTTTGTCCAACTGAAATAGGGTTGAACGTCAATTGATTTCCAGGACGGATATCAACTGAGCTTTAAGCAGGTAAAGGCAGTAATTAGATATGTAAACGGCTTTAGCAAATTTAACTTTAAAAAAAGTATCATCAACCAAATATCAGACATAAAAACAATAAATTAACGTTTTTATTTAAATAAATAAAACAGTTCGTAACATTTCTTAGCAGTAAAAGACAGAAAAGAATCGTAATGTCCCTTTTTAATAACCATGAATCGTAAACAATTCGGTAAAATATTTTGTGCAATAAGAAAATTTACCATCTACATATAAAAGTACCTGGAGAACTATATATAGACAAGAATAGTATGATCACTCTTACAAAAACTTGTTCTATACCGCCTAAGCTCTCGGTCCGCATTTCGGTCCATATCATTGTCGCTCACCAACAGCGTTGCCAACGTAAAATCGGTAAATTGATAACAAAAATAAGTAGAGATCGGTATATATGTATAATAACAAAAATTGTACTATAACCTAATAGAATACAAACAAAGAGTGTATTTACTTATGTACACGCGTTAGAAGTTATAATTCTTTGACGTATGAAAAATAATCACAATTTAGAACTTTTTATAGTAGATAGTTTTTTTTTGGTGATTTAAAAGTCATATAACTATTATTAAATTATTTTAAATTATTACTAAGTGCAACCTGTCCCTTGGCAAATAGCGCTTTGCCGAGATAGATTACGGCATAGTCCACAGTAGTCTAAAAAACTTTTTAAAAATTTTCTAAATTAGTTTATTTTATTAACAGTTAAAATAATAATTACTGTTTTCACATGTAGAACAAAAAGAAAACAGAAAAAAGACAGAAAAAAATCATCTCCCTCGCGTAATCGATCTTATTATGATAACATAAACAGAAATGTAACAACTGGACTCATATCCGACGCTTATCCAAATAGGCTACGAACAACTTATTTAAAAACTTTCAAAATGATAATATCTATACACAACTTAAATCATATTTAATATCAATTCAGTATAAATTTCGTAATCTAAACATATAGAACTGATAGTTCATTTTTTGTATATATGTAAGTAGTTTGAAAAAAACTTACGCAAATGATTCGAATTAATTAAATTTATTGAACTATAAACCCCGATGTAGAATTCAGGTGTCGGTGTGCGACTAACTTTAGGGTGTTAAATTTAATTCAGGTATCGGTTGCGACTAACTTCATGGTGTTAAATTCAGGTGTTGGTGTGCCCGCGCATCGTAAAAATTCACTCTCATCCTTTTTCTTTATCGCGCCAAAAGAAGTATAACTTTAAAAAGTAGAGTTGATATCGTTGCTCACCAGTTTTTACAAAAAAACTGCCCACAAAACTTCGGCAAGCAAGAACAATATGTGGTACAAAGAATTTCAAAGGCGGCGCGCAAAGTAATCCTATTGTTTTTAAATTTTCTCTGTAGCTTCTTTGTGGCATAATAGCATGTTTTTAGTGGCAAAAGTTCCCCAACTAAAAAAGTAAATATAGGCCTATTGTTCTAATCTATATGCCATGCCTGGAGCTTTGCTTGTATAAAAAACGGAATCAGCAAGTTAAATGTGTTTTTATCAGCGATTTGACGCGTAGTGGCAAAACGATCTCGCAGAGCAAGTAGTCTAAAGCGCCTATCTTGACGCTCTGTGGTACGCCTTGGTTGGCCAGTTGGTCTTCTTTCTGTTCCTCTACCTTCGTTTGTGCACACACGACACACACGCATTACCGTCACTGCCCTACAATTAACACGAAGGGCAATTTGGCGATAAGACAAACCCATATCTTTATAGGCAACAATTCTACCCCTGTCAAAATCGCTAACATGGTGGTAATTTTGATGTCCTCGAACTCGAGGCATTTTGTTACACTGGCTACAATTAGACTGAAGAACAATAATTAAAAGTTTCTTTACCAACCGGTCTTCATAAATCGTTTTTTTTTTAATTTAAGATAAAATTTTATTTTTACAAAAACTATTAAAGATAAAACATTGATTTTGTTATCATAGCATTCTTTAAATATAGTTATTCTGTTGTCAAAAAATTAAAAATAAGAAATTATGCCTTTATAATTATATAAAGGAACGGAGCGTTTTTTGACAGTCTTATACATAATGATAAAATAATGATACAAAACGTATCTAGTGTCATGCTGTTAGAATATTCCAGATACACAACCTGTATATATAATATACAGTGTGGGCCACAGAAAACAGTTCACCTCGATATTTGGCCGTATTTATTAGATTTAAAAAAAATGTGAAAAAAAGTCGATTTTTGATCTAAGAGGGACACATTTTTACGATACATGCATCTGTCAATTGTCAACCCCCTCCCTTACATTTCCGCAACCCTTTTTTTTTAAATGGGGAATATACCATGTGCGGCACATCATTAGAAAGGTATTACATGAAGTATTCAGTTAGTATTTTTGCAAAAAAAGTCTTACAGTACAAAACCTCTTAAAAATAAAACCTTTTTTAACGATCTTTAGTAATTTTTAACGATAATATTTAACTTAACGATTTTAATAAATTTTTTAACAAATCTTATAATTTTTAACGATTCTCTACTGCGCGAAGTTTAAGAAACTAAAATGTTTGTGTTTGATGACGATTTTCTTCAAGGTGTTTTTGATGAAAATTGTAGCTTCGTAAAAATATTTTTTTTAAGCCATTTTAGGCATGTTTAATAAATGCTTGTTTTAAAAGACCCAGATTTTGTACATAATGTAAGTAGACAAATTGATTTTCTAGGTCTCACTTTAAATTTTATCTACTAAAGTAGAGTAATCAGTACTTGGCAATAGACTTCAGAAAGACTGACATTTTGCAGTTTATACCAAATACGAATATTCGTTACGCAATTAAATACAATAATAACGTAATTTAAGCAATTTAAAAAAATTACCATTAAATGTAATTGTTTTAAGAAAATTCTGAATCACAATTTCATGATCATTTTTTGGAAGAGAGCTCAGTAAAATTTTTCGACTTGTATAATAAATATTTCTCTGTAGAGGAATATTTTTGCAGGACTCGTAAAAAAATAACAAGGCCAAACAGTTCTCCTCGTTTTAATAATAAAAATTTTCAGAGACAAGAAATCGTTTGCTTGTTTACGTTTTACCATATATTATCAAATATCTTAAAGAACTGAGAGATAATAATTTATCAATAAGATCATTAGAACGATGGGTTATTTAAATGGTAATAAAGGGTTTTTCCTATTTATTTATAATTTGACAAATAATACTTAGTGCCCGATTGATAGACAATATTAAGTACCTTTAACGGAAAAACCGCTACAAGGAACGTTTGGTGCCCAGTAGACACCCGCCGGAATTTCAATTATTTATATTACTGTAAGACCTGAATATTTGCATATCCCACATATACATGCGTACTTGCATTGTATTGGGGTAAATAAATTATTTTTTTTTATCCTGCCAGAAATTAGTACTTTCCGGTTTATTTTTAGACCAGAAAGTTTCATTTTGTCGGACAAGGCCAGAAAATAAAAATGAGTCCGGTAAAAGCCCGGTCCGACAAAATGAGATTTTTTTGACCCAAAAATAAACTGGAAATTACTAAATTCTGACCGGTTTAAAAAAAAATATTGTACGTAATACGTCCCAAAATTTCTTTTACTCGACTGCAATTGCCCGCTCGTCCAGTAAAAGACCACTTTCGGGACTTGTTGCGTATACTACTATTATTTTATTCTAATAAAATAAAGTAAAAAGGTGTACATACTTTGACAGCTAGGATAAATAAAATTTATTGTTAAATGATTATGTTGTCTTTTTAAATATTCCAGTTAATTAGAACACCATTATAATCAAACTTAATTTTTGTATTTATTATCGTAAGTAACAATCTTGGTAGAAAAGTGCAATATTGAAATAAATTAAAGTAAAAAGAAATTAGCCTTATAGAATTAAATAGATATAAAGATCGTTATAATAAATCCTTGTTTAGCACGATAAACGTGTTATTTAAATAATTGCCAATCTGTCTAAAAATTGGTAAAACATTAAAAAAATTTGAATGGATTCTCTCCTCGTAGCACGAAAGCAAGAGCCTAAATTTCACCGTCATCTGTAATATGACATTTCTCCTTTGCAACATGTCCATTCAATACAGGAATTTACGTTCCCGCTCAGGCGGCCACCCTAGTGGAGACAGTGGAGGGGGTAGCTATAAGAGGTGAAAGTTGTCAAAATTTTACGGAAAATTTTTGTCATCGAAAATAATAATGAACATTTTTACAGTCGAAGGTGTTAAAACGACAATTTGAAATCCCGATGGGCGAACACATCTTTACCCTTGTCCGTCACCTTTTTTGTATCCATCTAGCTGTCCGCCATTTTGAATTTAGGCTTTTAAAGGATCCAAAATAGAAATGGTGTACACCCGTCGGGATTTTAAATTGTCGTATCAACACCTTTGACTGGAGATTTTTAAATCCATATTATCGATGAAGATAATTTCCGTTAAAAATTAGCCCTTAAAGCTACCTTCTGTATCCACTAGTGTGTATACCCGAACAGGGACGTAAATACCTCTATGGAATGAACATGTTGCGAAAGTAAAGTGTCATATTACGGTTGACGGTGAAATTTCGGCTCTAGCTCTCTAGACTATCAGTGCCACGAACCAACAGAAGAGAATGTAATTCGTCTTCAAAGTTTAGTAGAAAGGTAAATTGCATGGTAATTGATAATTATTGTTTGAAACTCGCTATACTTATTTGTACGGCTTCAAGAAATAGTGAGATTAAGTATTTAACAATAATTGATTTGGCAATAATTGAACGTAATAATGACAGAGCTGCCATTCCAAGTATGTGCAGACCAAATTTATTTACCAAAATTGTTATAGATACACAAGAACTCTGCTGGATAAAGTCTAAACAGATTCACAAATACAAAGAGCTATTTAAACTCTCCTTAACTGCCCATACATCCCCTTAGTTAGAACAAATGAATTTTCTGGAATTTGCGAGAAACATGATCTAACCTAATCACTACACACTCGGAGATTCTGAAATATATAATCTAAAAACAGTCTTTTAAGTAAATGATTTTTACGTTATTAAAAGTTCTAAAGCTCTCAAAAAACACCCATTGGATTTCAAAATCCAAAAGTTTGTTTTTGACTGGCAATTTTTAAACCTAAAGATGTATCTGATGCTTTTATTGAATATAAGACAAGCATATTTTCCAAAGATCTAAGAAGTAGGTACTTAGTTCTATGCCTTTATTCTGAACACCTATATTTTAAAAGAAGTGCAGTTTCCACCAGAGGTATTGTCTGAATTTTTATATTTAACCAATTCAATTGTAGCTCATTTACAGTTTGGATATAAGACCAGTTATTAAATTGAAATTATTATTAAAAAAAAAATTGTTTAAAGAAGTGATAAATAAATTGTTTAAAAGATATATTTCTCGGTTCGAGTTCATAAAAAATGTTCTTAAAACTATAGCTATGCCTATAGTGTAAAATATTTAAAAAGTTTTTTAATAAATTATTATAAAAGATACCTAGATTTAAGTTGAACATCCAAACCAAACTTAAATTGTTTATTTCTGCCAAAATCGGTGTCGTATAACTTTACAAATTAATAGAGATCTGAAAAACGGTCTCATCCAACTGGAGGAACATGAAACATATTTTAAAGGAAATCTCGGCTTTCTTATTACGTAGTTATTCGGTTATTCGGTTATTTAAGAACATTATTAAGTAACGTGAGAGGAGAATTGGAGTTTTGTATGGCACTTTTAACAGTGAATTTTAAATATTAAAATGCTTTTAATTGTTTTATGGTTTTCTAAGAAATCAGAGTTAATCTATTTTTGTTACATTGTAACAGTTTTTTTACTAATGTCTTCGGAAAACCGATTTGGTTGTCAAAACCTCAGAATTAAAAAAAAAAATATTTTAATTTTTGTTAGGCATTTTCAGTTATGAAAAAACGACCCTTGACAAATTTGACATATCTATCAAGATAAATAAGCAAGGTTCATTTTCAAAATATTGATTTAGCATTTTATTATTTTGATTTTAGTGGCAAAAGTTCCCCGATTAAAGAAGTAAAAGTAACTAGTAATATACCGTTAAAATATTAGTTAGTTATGATACATTTAGTGCCAAATACATACAGGTTTTAGAACTCTAGAAACCACTTCTAAACAATCACAAGCAGGCTTATTCACCTGACCCCAGGAATAAAAAGTAAAGTCGCATATTGTTCGTAAAATAAGTAGGAGAAGGTGGCCTATAGCGGGTAGGTTAACAATAAACTTGCAAAAGTGGTTGTCTTTGGGATTTTATACCAACATTGTTGCTTTTATTTCTTAAGAAAGATCTTACGCTTCAAAATTAAAAATGATGATTGCGTTATTTTAAACTTTATAATTATTTATAATCAAAACTAAAAAACACTGAAAAAAACCGCTTTGCTTTACAAGGGGACTTAAGAAGGTACACAGTTTGGACAAAGTGGTTACGTAAGCCGTTTCGGCAATGCGAATAAGCACCATAGATTTTTAAAATACAAGCGCATATTAATTTTTTAAAACTTACAATCAGATCTTAATCACACATAATTTTTTAAAAAATAACGTTTAAATATCAATTCTTTACTTTTATCAGTATTATTAAAGGTGCTAATAATTTCAATAAACATTAAATATACTAATTTGGGTTTGGAACATTTTTGATAGTTGAATATAAAGCGATGAGAATAGAATTAAACAAGCTAAAGTACGTTTCAAGATATTTCGTCTTGACTTCTGTTTCCAATATGATTTAACAATAATAAAATAATAAACCCTTAGTAATGAGCCCTTATTTAATCCAAGTAGGCACTTAGGACGCAGGTAGATTTTGCAGATTTTGTAGATTTTGGGTGTAGAAAATACAAGAACATATGGATGCAGATGACGCATTAAAAAATCATACAGTAAAATTCTTTATAAGAAACAACAAATATTTAAGAATTAACAATTTACATAATTTTTACATTGACAAATAATTTTACATTCTTTTACCCGCGTAAGAAAAACCATTTTGTGCCATTAATGCAAAATCTACCTGCGTCCTAAGTGCCTACTTGGAATAAATAAGGGCTGCTTACTAAGGGTTTATTATTTTATTATTGTTAAATCATATTGGAAACAGAATCAAAACGAAATATCTTAAAACGTACTTTAACTGCCTTCATAAAAAACAAGTTATATTTATACAATTTAAACTTAACATTTAATTTAGTACATATGTTAACAAAACCGTGTATTTATAAAATTATAACCTTAAATAAAAACAAATACTCGTATTAAACATCGTAGTTTACAGTTGAATAAATTTAGAATAATGACCATTGCACTAAACAGGTTTTGAAATTTGTGGTAAACTTAAATCTTCATCTTCATAAGTAACCTAATTAAAGATAAATACTGTTTATTTCCCTTTAAATATTTAACACTCCACGACCCATATCACTTAATCTTAAATTACCTGAGGAACATTAAGGGAACGTTCAAGATTGCATTTTCGCAAATTTAATTAATTTTATTAAACTGCACTGATGCGAATCCTAATAGCAGGACCGGAGTGCCTAAAGGCTGTGTAGATAAGAATATTAAGTAGTAGTAAGTGAGTAAGTATTAAATATTAAACAAGGGATTTAACACATAAAAACTAAAACAGGAAGAAAAGCAATGAAGAAACGTGTGCACCGATAGTAATAAAAAAAAATATTACCTACCTACTAATCATTAATTAAATGTAACTAAATAAAACCAATAAAGAGTCCTTATAAGAACAATGCATGATGGTTTAACCGAAACACTAGTTTTGTCATATGCTTTTTCTACAATTATTTTAAGCCATTTATTTATTGAAAAAAAAAATAAAAAAAAATAAACCAAATACCAAAAATTCAAATATTAAATCTTATCAATTAATATACGCCTAAAAAAAACTTCTTACGTTAAATGAAGTACGACCCCTACACTTTATTTTAAAATTTTAAAAACATTTAATCACCATAGTTCCTTTTTTTATGACAGTAGCAAATAAAATTGGTAGAATAGTATCTGTGATTGTCTTCATAACGATTTAATTAATAAATCATCAATATCCTGAAGGTATTAACTCGCGAATTTATAAATAGAGTAATTTAAAAAAAATAGCGACTGTCTATGATAAATAACACTAAAGGACAATATTTTTAATACAGACAAGATAGATTTTCTACAGTACCTAATAAACCACAAAAAGTTTTATCAACGAAAGGCAGAAAATGTGTGAACAAAATTTAAAGTGCAGAAAGAGGACAGAACATTATGGTGGTTTGTACAATAAGAACCATTGGTTTTTATCTATAACAAAAGAACAAAAGCTGAACTGTTAAATAACACACGCTGATCTTCAACTCAAATAATTTCTCACAGCACTTTTATATATTCTGCTCTGTTGATGCACTAGCTTCAAAGTTTCAAAGATCAAGCTATGCTAACATAAGGACAGCAATTATTCTAACCCTCTACAATTACTTAGTACACTTTTAGATATTAGGTTCTATCGTCAAAATTATTGTTTTATTTTCTATTTTACCACAAAGCAGTCGCAAAATAGAGCCCCTAGACCTAGACATATGTTTTTTCATCCTTTAAATTAAACAATATTCAGAGCAATGCAAAAATTTAATACATAACCACCCAGATCAAAAAATAAATATTTACATCTGTGTTTGCAATATCAACTATTATTGCTTATGATATGATAGGATTGACCGTTAAATATTTTTATCTACTCCTTTGACAGTAAATGTCACTTATACTCATTGTCACCATACAGGGTAAGTAAGCTATAACGCACAGTTGTGCGTAATGAAACGTCATTTCAACATTTACTGTCAAAGGAGTAGATAAAAACAAAATTAAGTATACTTTCTGCAAAGACTGGTGGCAGGTTAAGGGTACAGATTATGGAGGTCCTCGTTACTTTAAATGTTACGTTTGTAAGTGATGCGCACACTTAAACACAATGCGCATTCTTGTTCACCTAATTGTGCGCTATTTTTCTTATTATAGTTTACGAGTGTGCATTTAGAAATTCCACATTTTTCTTTATACTCATTTAAGTAATATTAGAAAGTTAATCATAACAATAATTATTTTATTTTTATACACAGCATCTTTAGTTTTTTCCAAAAATGTAATATGCATTTAAGTACCTAGTTAACTCTAAATTTACGTTGGTCACAACTTTAACCTTGGCAAAGATTTTTAAAGATTATTTAATTTTTTTTTAAAGGCAGCTACAAAAAAAATTGATATTTTGAGATTTTTAATTAGTTGGCAAAGTTTTAAACGTTTTTTACAATCTTTAATGATTTTTTATTTTTTGACTCATGCTGGATACGTAGTATTTTAGCAGTCGCTATTGTGGTTGACATAGAGCTTTTACCTATTTTAAATTTTCCTAAATAAAACTGTTATTTGCGTGCGGCACGTTTACTTGGTGCACGCAAATTGATTATGACAACTGCTGAAATTAAAATAAATAACAAAAACAAATACAATTTAACTGTCAAGATTAAAGAAGAAGTTGACATTACAAAGTTTACATTCTAAACGAAAGTAAAAATAATTCATTAAAATTAACAAATGTTTGAAAATGGAAAATAATCCTAACTTATTCCCAGAAACTCCTGAACATGTGTAAAGAAGCTAAGGAGGTTATCAATAATCTTACCACTAAAACTTATTCCCAGAAACTCCTGAACATGTGTAAAGAAGCTAAGGAGGTTATTAATAATCGTACCACTAAAAAATCAAGACGTATGAAGTATGAAGCAGCGTACAAAAAGTTCATTCAGTGGCAAATATAAAAAAAATATTAAAAGTTTTTTTGTGAACTTGTTGAAACCTTTACGCCATTAAGTTTTTGGGCAAAGTACTCAATGTTAATAAGTAGGTACGGTTGATTTTGAGCATAACGTTATTATTTACAATTATTTAAAATTGATTCGTTTTTAAAGCAAAAATACAAAGGTTTTAAAAGCATAAAACCTTTAACACTGAGTGCATAGCAAATCAATTAATTCCTACTTGAAGCTCCGGACAATCAGTACTTGCCTATTAAGGTTATTACAATTAATCAAATACTTTAGTGTGATCTTGGAATCAATAATCTAACTTATTTAAATTTTCGTCATTTCAGGTAACTTTAATTTTTAAGGTGCAAAGTGCATGTAGGCGAAAAGAATTAACTAAGTTAACATAGAAGATAAAAATAATATGCTATTTGTTAAAACTCCCACTACAACAACTTGCAGAGCTGGATCATTTTTAGTCAGTAATTTACTTATCATATTTACAAAAAATATACCAAATCACGCACTACTAACTTAGTTACAGAACATCGAAACGGCAAATGTACATTTCGAAACATTGATATTAACACTTTTGGGAGTATGCCAAAAACAGCAGCAGATTTAAAATTGGCCAAGTTTTAAACTAGACATATATTTAGAAGAACTTTAGCTATTATGTTAGCTGATTCTGGTGCAGATTTTCTCACCACCAAAAGGCACGGAGGATGAAAATCCAGCTCAGTTGCTGAAGAATCTGTAGACATCAAAAGACAATTTGGACAACAAATTGCGAGCAGTATATCATCCAAGCGGTTTACTTTAAGAGAGCAGGAACCACAAATTAATCCAGTTAATAAAGCAGCAGTGAAAGCACAGATGGACATTACAGTTTAAGTAAAGGAAATAACAATTTTGGAATTTTAAATAAGGTAGGCAAAAACATGTTAATATCACATTTGCAAATTGTTCAAATTTAACAATTTATTTAAATGAATGTAAAAACTTATTATAATGTTTAATTTTATGTACATGATTGAGTCAAATAAACAAATTTGTATTAACTAATAGTATGTGGACCTGTACGATGTTGTCGATTTCTCGTAAGCAATTGTCCAGTTATCGCACTAGCTGTACGTTATGCTATTAATATTTCCTAAATCATTTGATATTTAAGGATCTTTTTTTATAATTATGCATTGGAGCTTATGTTTTTTATATATTTTATCTAAAATCAAACACATTAGTTAATTTTGCCAAAAATGTAAAAATAATGTTTTTGTATTTTCGTAAAGCTAGTGTATAATTTTTTAACCAAATTAAAGTTATAATTATTAAAAGTGTCTTTACATTACTCTAGGGCTATTATTCAAACTCAAACATTTAACTTTAGTTTTTAACAAAATGTGTAACATTTATTCACCTTTTTTAAATTTTATTCCTGAGTATTTACTTTCTGAGTTGAATGTAAAACATAATGATTTTGTAAAAACTTTTAAAAGCAGTAGGGTTATGATGATTTTTGTATTAACACCAAAACAATTTTGAGCAGAGTTCCAAAAATTCTTATATTTTTAAAAACTGTTTATAATAATTATATTTATTATATTTTCTAAGAACAACAGAGTTATAAATCTAGTTACACTCAATTGAATGTAAAAATCAACCATTTTTTAAGCTAGTTGGAAAAATATATTTAATTTAAAAACAATCATCACATTTGAGCGAATAAAAAAAGTAAATGAAATTGGTGGTGAAAATATTTAGTGCGATGCAAATTTTATACATAAATTAAAAAATAATAATAAAACAATCAATTCTGGTTATGAATTTTTAGTACGGTACTGCAATACAGTTTACTTCTAATTCTGCAAGAGATCTTTTACAGGGCTTACAATTGAAATTGGAGAAAATTAGAGAGTATTATGAGCTAATCACACTGTAAAATCGCAGAGTTAATAATCTGAATGGAAGTGTTCCGAACTTGCTGAAATGGGCTGGAAGAATTTAAAGGTGAGTGGAATACTCAATTTTGATCCCTGATACGACTTTTAATTTAATGGGGTATATACTTGTATGCTGAATTTAGGGTGAATGCAAGGAATTGCCGTCTGCATTGCTACCATTAAAGGGAGGAAATTGGATCAATTTATTTTTATTTGATATTGTGCTTTTGTGCAGTTTCTGGTAGTGCATTTTTAAGAATTTATCTATTAATCCGTACAATATTTTTTAACAAAAGTGTATTAAATCTACCGTATTCAGCAGTCTGTAAAAATTTAAAGAAATAGGTATTTAATGATTTGACAAATATTAATAAATAAAACTAAATAAATAAAAACAAATAAAATTTAGTTTAATACTAAAAGATTTTATTCACAATGTAAAAACTTTACTGTATCTAAAAAGTGATTTTTTGATGATTTTACCAAAAAATTTGTCTGTAAGATTCACCCTTGGGTCTGGCCGTTGTGACTCGTGATATATTATCGTGAGTAAGTTTGACATTCCACCATATAGTTTAATTGATAAGATTAGTTAGAATTATCGTGTTTATTTATTTCTTATTCATATTTTAATTATTTATTATAAGTACCTACTTGTTTTTTTGTTAATATATTTGTTGTTTGGTTCATGTTGTTTACTTCATCTTCTACTTGGTTAGGTTTCTGCCGTCAGCAGGATACCTACTAAGTGGTTAGACAACCACGATCTAAGTGAGAAGTGCCTCCAGAAAAGCTACCCCTTATCCTAAAACACTAGGACACATTTAGTAAACGATTATTTGAGATTTCTCACATTGGATTTTTGTGAAAATTTTGAATTTTTGAAAGTTTTTAGAAAGTATACAAACAAGAATATATTAAAGGACATTAAGGAGAAATTACAAAATTTTGCACTTTCTAAAAACTTTGAAAATTTCAAAATTTTTAAAAAAACTAGAACACATTCTTCCAACCCGCAGGCGGATAATAATAATATGAAATATAAGTTTAGCACTAAACTTTTGTGGTTATTTTATTATCTTGGTGCAAAATTTTTTAGTTATAGTACTTTCTTTTGAGGAAACATAAAGTAACTAACATAATAGGAAAGAACGTATGTCACATTAGGATCTAAATATTCCGACAAATAATTAAAAAAAAAGTGTGCGTGTAACCTTTACGCGCGATTGAAGTAAAACTTCATCATAAAATAAATTCAAATTCAAAATATGTTTATTAACAAGTAGCTACAGGTTTTTGATTTTTTCGTTTATTATTATTATTTCATGATGAAAGAGTAAAATATTCTTGAGAAACCGCCATTTTATTCAAGTGAGAACTATTTTGTTTTGTAATTTATCTAAAATTCATTAATTTCACTTTCACGTTTTAAAAAATGTTGACAGAAATTAACGGTTAGGTTAGCTAATCAAAAGTTTTGACGTACGTATCGCAAGGAAGTCAGTAGAAACATAAAGAACTGTGTGTGTGAAAACCATGAGAAATCTGATAATTTCTTCCGTATTTTAAATGTTAACTGTCAATCAATTTCTAACAAAACTAACAGAATAGACCTAATCCTAAAGCAATATGGTCCAATAATGACAATATCGGCTACATACGATTTAATAATTACTCTGTTACTGTTACTTCAATAGAACTAATAATATTAATTTTGACAAAATCTTTCATAGAAATTATGAAACATGATTTTTTGACTAATTTATCACTTGAAGTAGATATTGAAATCTCCAGTATCTCTTTTAAAACACTTCAAACCACCTGTTGTATATTAAATATTTATAGATCCCCATCTGGAAATTTCAATACATTTATAGATAGACTTTATCTTGCAATAATTTTCTGTACAAATAACTTTATATCTTTTATTCTTTGTGGAGATTTCAACATTAATTTTTTAAACGATTCACAGGAAAATAAAATGTATGCATATAGAGTACTCACTCATTTTTATTCAATATTTTTTCATCACTTTCTTCACTAATAAATGCACTTTGTTTATTCATATTTAAAACAAACACTTTATACACAAATTTTAGGCGTACAACTATTCACCAACAATGTATTTTGGTTGACAAGCTGTCAATTTGACAGGTCAGCAAAATATGTATATTATGTTGCCTATATTTACAATTACAGATTTAACTTTTATTTAATATAGTAGGCGGATTCGTGTTAGGTTTTTTGTATCAGCTTTTTTGCGTTACATTAGAATATGTCGTCACGTCCGTTAGAATTACTGAGTTACCTGTCGAAAAAATTTAATATAAATGCTAAAATATTGAATTAGTGGTTTATAGGCAAGTAAACCGCTTAACTTGTCACTATTTATTTATTTTCAACAATTCACGAAACTTAAATATGCAGAAAAACCAAAAAGTTACACTTTTTACCGTACTTTACTTTTGATAAAACGACAGAAAATTTTTACTTCACACACAAAATTCTGTACTAGAATTGACAAATTAACAGCAATTGTTTTAAAATAGATTTAAGCTACCGTCGTATTACCTTAATAATAATCAAACTGTTCGCCCTGATTGTTCGGTGAAAGAATAAATTCTTCAATGACCTGCTTCTCAGCCTTGTAGCAGACTGCGTAGTTTTACCAACAAACATTTCATATTTATTCTAAAACACAATGGGATCAAATAAGATGCTGAAGAAGTTTCAGAATTTGTACTTTTGCTAAAAACGATTTGAACTATTAATATTCTTTAATGTAAAAATATAACATTTGTGTTTTAATGCGAGTGTGAACAAGACTAAGAGAAATAAACAGAACTATTAAGCAATGGTTTATTTAGTTATAACAAATGCAAATAAAATAAAATAATTTTATGCTCTCTAGTTTGCGTAAAAAAAATAAAGGAAATGTACGTGCAATCTAGAGGAAAAATATTGCAACATATTCGCCAACAATAATCTTTTACAGATTGCAAGAAAATCCGTGCGACATTTTTGATATATTAGAGCAACAGAATTAAAGAATAAAATGATAAAAGATACTTAGAATACATGTCTCCCAAATACTTGCCTAGAGTGTCATTGCAATTGTATATACATCAACGTGAGTACTGCAAAAAGCGAGCACTGTACCTAGACTGTGATGTTACACCTGATTTACAAAGGGTTTACTATCGAGAATTTGTAGCAGTGATAGCAAAAAAAATTGTATTACGCTGGGAATACACATTTCTGTGTTTTTGGCAGAAGTAGGTAAAAGCTTATGAGTGTAAGTAGATCAAAAAAATCAGAAGACTAATGGAAGCGTTAAGATTATCAAGATCGTCTACAGGCTAGAATAGGTTGCCGAGAGAAGTCATTGTTCTGAAGGAACAGTATTAAATTAGTTTGGCTTTCTAGCCAGTTCTAGCGATCTGAAAATGAACAGTCCTTTGCTAGAAGAGCTCAAGAACTGCGCAAAAGAAACAGAAATCAGCTAAAAATCAAGACAAGATGCGTTGCTAGCCGTACATCAGTCAAGGGACAATTGCAAACAACAGGACTGTTTATTGGAAACAGTTGCAGATTATGCAATAGGAAACATAAAACACTCCAACGAATACTAGTTTACTGTAAGTGAAACATATGGTAATAATACTGGATAAAATAAGTGTAATAAACCAATGAAAGAAGTACAATAATCATAGCTAAGCTGCAACACAACCAGTGACTTGGTGATACTGTTTCAAAAAAAAGTGGCGCTCCCTAAAAACAAGTTTTTTAATATTTTTTAATTTTCTTTATCCTTTAAAACTGTTTATATTTCTGTTTATTTAAATTGATGAAGCCATTTTTAAGCTAATAATTATTATTTTTTAAATCTATATAACTTGGTAATAAATACCTACTTCTGGTCATATTTTGAGGTCAAGATTTTGTTACTGGATTCTTGTATAGCAAAAAAGTTTTTATGGTACTTTAAACTTTATTAAAATTTGTTATACTTTTTTATTTTCACCAGATTGTAACTTTTTAAAGCTTATTGAAGTGAGCTTATCAAAAAAATATCTTACAATTTGTCTTACTATCCGACTTTAGAATTTCTCAAAGATATTCGCGAAGTAAACAACTGTTTTCCGTCAGAAGTTGCTCAAAATTAAAACTTTGCAACATTGTTTTATACTATTATTGTGAACTCTCAGCATCATGCAAGCACAACAAAAAGTTCGTTGGCTTGTTAACCAATTCCGCGACACTTTTCTTATAATCCCAACCTCAATCCTCGACTTCTCTGACTTCAGTGATATTATTTCTCTTCTTACGTATCCTGAACTGTCTCTTGTGAAATTGCACATGAAAAACTGTAGGGGAGATATGAGTTAGATGACCACTTAAAAAGTTTCATGACTCTTAACTTAAATTCTTTCTATAAAGTTTTCAAATTTTTTAATAAATTAATATAAGTTTGTTGTATAAAGCTCTTATTTTAAAATTTTTAGTCAACAATTTCTAATTGCTTTATTGGTATAATAATAATAATAATGCTTATTTATTCTTTAAACTATAATGCTCAAAATATGTAGATATATCAAAATTAGCAAAATCGCTTTCCTTCGGAAATTTATTGAAGTGAAAAAGCGCAATGAAATCATCAGATTTGTGTACTTGGACGAAACGTGGATATAAAAAAAATGGTACTCCAACGCGTCGATGGGTACATGAATCTGATTTAAAAAGTAATCCATTGCATGTGAAATCCGAGGGAGAGCGATTTATAATTTTATTTGTTTCTCATTTGTAAACGTCAGTTTCCAAAAACACAATATTAATCAAGAAAGTTTATTTTATCAAGTCACTAACTTGTAAAACTGACAGTTAACTTGCAAAATTTTTACAAGTTAGTAGTATTATTTACATTAGAAAATTTTGTTTTATCATCATATATGTTGAAAATCGTGGTACAATTGTTATTTCCAGTAACACAGATTTTTGATGATGAAGGAGTTGATACTGATGATGATGAACCATCTGTTGACTCAGAAACTGCTGAACTCGAGGACTGCAGAACATTTGTACTCTCCTTACTACCAAATAATTTGCTAGACATTTCGATTTTTTTGTTGACCGAATCATCGACATAACTCATCGCAATTTCGGTGCTCTTCCACCCTCCTGCACGCTTTAGTGCTAAAATATCTCCACCCGAATCCGCAACCATAGTAATAATTTCAATAAATTCTTTTGGTACATTCATTTTCGCTTTCGCCAAAACAAATGTAAAGAAAAATAAACAGACATGTTCATGGCAACGCTTCCATAGCTTACGACATTTGCGACAAATTATTGAGATTTTTTGGAATTTATCTAACCTTTTTACAAATGAGAAACAAATAAAATATAAAACAATACACGCAAGGTAACGGGTTTACTGGCTCAAGGAGGTAACTGACTCGCCTGCGGCTCGTCAGTTATATCCTCCATTCGCCAGTAAAAACCCTCTTACCTTGCTAGTAATGTTATATACTATTTCTCGCAGGAACGAATGTTTTAAGAGGGATGTGATTTGTTATTAGACTCTTCAAATACTGACATTGACTATCACAAAACTTTAAACGGTAATATTTTCAAAAACTTTAATCAACTTATTCCTGCTTTATACATTTTTTTCAGAGAAATGTGTAGTGAACATGGAGAATGCGTCATTTCATTCTGTACAAATACACAGACCACCTGCATTTTCAGTAACAAAACAGATATTGCAGGGATGGTTTAGCAGCAATAAAATCAAATTTATTAAAAAAATGAAAAAAAAAAAGACAATTATCTATGCCTATACAATACAGAAGCAACGATATGACATATGTAGTAGATGAAATATTAAACCAACATGGACATGATTTACTTCGATTACCTCCATTTTGCATTTTTATATTCGGACAAAACTTGGACAGAAGCGTTAAGACAATGTATACCAGACATGTGAAAAACATTTTGTAGACATACAGAAGAAATTATTTTGACGGATTGGACTTCTTACATGAAAAACTGTATACTTGACAACATTTTATCTTTGATTATGGAGGTGGATTAAAAATACATAACGAATAGATTAACGTGACAATATTTTTTAAAAATTTTGAAATTTTAAAAGTTTTTAGAAAGTATACAAACAAAAATATATTAAAGGACATTAAGGAGAAATTGAAAAAATGTCGCACCCAGCGAGACTCTAACTCACAACCTTCGAGTCTTGCTGGGTGCGACATTTTTTCAATTTCTCTATAATGTCCTTTAATATATTCTTGTTTGTATACTTTCTAAGAACTTTTAAAATTTCAAAATTTTCAAAAAATCAATGAGAGAAATCTCAAATAATCGTTTACTAACGTGACAATAGTTTAAACCAAATCTGTTACTTTAATTTTGGTTGTTTATATGTTTTTTTATGTTGTATGTTTCATTTTTTTTACTTTGCTTATTTTACTATTAGTGTATCTGCTTTTCTGCTAAATTATTGCACTGTAACTATTGAACACATATTAAAAGGATTTTCATTATTTGAAGCATAACATTTTGTGGGAATTTTTATTTTTGTTGTACTTATCAAAATAGCTGAAATCAATTGGTATGTCATTATGCCGCACTACCTGGAAAACTCCACGAAAAATTCTTCAATATATAGCTGCTGTAATACTTATCGACAAAATGAAATATTTTGTATTTTCTCATTTATAGCTGGTCCAATTTAAATGTTTGTTGTAAAACTTATTTTATAATACCGTTATATAGACAAAGAAAATTTGTTCCAAATTGCAAATGAAGACTTTTTTGTAAATGGTTTTATTGTTTGCTTTCATTTAATTACTATTATTTTGTAAATGCAGTCATTATATCTAAATATATATTTTTAAATTGACGAGTTCGTTTTTTTTTGTGAAAGTACCTACTAAGTTTTAATGATTTGATGGCGCTGAAATGGAGTACACAATTGTTATTTTATTTATTGTCACTAACACTATGATTTTATTGAGGACGTGACAACAGCGCATTTACAACTAAAAATAAGATTAAATATACAGGGCGAAATTCATCACCCTAACAAGGCCTACTTTAATATATTTAAGCTTGGAATGATGTATAATTACGTTAACTGTATTCTTATCTTTAGTTAAGGATTTTAGATAATTTGAAAGTTCTATATTAAATGTATTAGTAGATGCACTTGGTAATCGATATATTGCAGTTACATTTATTTTAGTTTTGTTCGATTTTACTTGCATATATAAACATTTAATATCACCTATAGGAATGTTTAAAACTAAATACACTAAATTTGATCTAATAAAACACCCCATCGTTTTTATTTAAGTCTCAAAACTGGATTAACATGCACAAAAATACTAATAAATAGAATAACCTAAAGAAAAACGAAACAATGAAGAAACGCAAATAAAAAACAAAATAAGAAATTGAAAAAATCGGAAAAATCGAAACAACATATACAAAAAATGAAAAAAATTGTAGGAAAATACCAGTCAAAAGTAAAAATGTACAAAAAAATAACGTGAACCACAAAAAAATACAAAAAAAGGCAAAAAATCACATTTAAAAAAAAACCAAAATATTGCAAAATTTAAAAAGTAAAAAAATTGTGCAAAATAAAAAGAAAATAAAAACTTGAAAAAAGGAAAAATAAAATATAAATCAAAAAAAGGTTTGAAACACAAACAAACAAAATAATAAAAAACAGAAAACAGCAAAAAAATCGTAAATCAAGTGACAATCCAAGTTTTCTTAAGAAAAGAAAATTAAGAATATACACGAAATCATCGGTGCGAAGTTTGTTGGGTCAGTTAGTATAAAAAAAATTATAGAAAAATTAATATTTTACGTAGAAAACTAAACCTTTTATTTCTGTTTTAATGCAAACTACCAAAAAATCCAATGAAGTTTGTTGTTTTGACTTTAAAAATAAACCAAGTGTTGAAAAAGCAGAGACTAATCGTAGTACAAAGACTAACAACGCTTTCGAGTTAAGACAAAAATCACAGTTTTGTCAAATATGCTTGAAATTTGATGAGTGAGATGACTCAGATACTTAATTAATGAAATATCTAGATAAAAAACATCAAAATTAATAAAAAGCGTGTGGAAACTGGAAAATACCGATAAAAGCAAAGCTTTCTATGCCATCTTTGACAGAGGATTAAGCCGGAAAAGTATATTTTTTTAACTTTTTTTTACAACATAAGGCAATTTTATAATAAACGCTTTAAATTAAGTTACATTTTAAAATTTATTTTTTAAACATAATAGAAAAAGTTAACTTGAGTTTCATTTTTACCAAAAAACTTGTACTAACCTATTTAGATTAATTTTTCTTCTTGACGTCGTAACCCTTTACACTTTTTAATAACTACATTGGTATATTATTATATGAGCAAGGAATGCTACCCACGAGTAAGAAGTTTGCAAATCGTAAAAGTGAGAAATGAGTCATACCTTGAGAGTAAAATACTTAACTGTTACTATGATTGTAAAAAATAAAATTAAACAAGTCAATATTAACTTACCTTTATGCATAACAAAGAGCAAAATTTTATGAAAAAAATAAAATTTAAGTATTTTTATTATCTACACTATTTACAGTTATTAATCCTTTCCAGCATCTAATAAATTAGTAGTCGATGATCTGTGGAAGCAGTGGCCTGTTTGCAATTTAGGGTCAGGAATTTTTAAAAAGGATGCCATCCTTTTGCCTGCATAAGCTATTTTATTTATGCCGACTGTTTGCATAGTACATTTCACGTTTTGGTAGTTGAAAAAGAAATAATTTCTAAGACAGAGATCAACATATTTCTTCAAAATATTATAAAATGACCGGTAATTTTAACTTTTCTCGTTGATTTATTCTGAAATTGGGTATCTTTACAAAAAAATTGATAGCTTTAAAATTTGCAGTTGTCATTTTGTATAATTCACCCAGTCTACAAGCTCCCATAAATCCCATAATCAAAATGACCTATTTTTTATTCTTTGTTAATATTACCTTATCTAGAAGATACTTTATCAGAAGAATTATAAATAAATTTTTTCTGCGACGAGAAAAAAATTTGACATTTTATCTCTGTTAACGGGTCACAAAACGTCACTTTTTATGAAATTATTACTTTTTTACCATGGGAAAAAAGTGAGTACTTTTTTCCCGGATATATACACATAAATAAAGGTTTCCTTAGCAACGCAGGTCTAATTGTCACTATAAGGACAAAAGCCTACTAGTTTTAAAATTCAAATTTGCATCAGTAATTTTCTGATTTTATTTAAAATATTAAATCGTCGTCACAGAAAAAAATAGTGTATTATAGACGGGAAAAATATTAGATTTTAGCTCTCGGTTTTTTGTCTCCCTCCGCTTCGCGTCGGGAGACAACACAACCTCGAGCTAAAATCTAATACTTTTTTCCCTTGTATAATAAATAACTATTATTAACCTGTTCAAAACTTAATATGGTTGATTTTCTAGTTTTATATCTAGCAGATTTTTTTTAATTTTAAATACTTTCATATATAATTTTTTATATTAAATATGGTTCGTATCATAAAATAATGAGACCATAACGCAGAAGACTTGAATTTCTGCTTCTGAGATAGAATTTCTCGCCTTTCCTTTTTGCCAATCGACGAAGCTTTCATACGGTACTTGTTTTTAGAAATCTCAGTTATCAAATTTTTAAAACCTTTATTTGTTGCTTTTTTTAACACTAGATGAGTTAATTATACTTCATTTTCTACTTATAATTTTAAACGATAAATTTAGATAGTTTGGCAGTAACATTTAAGTAAATATGTATGATTTAAGCACTTACAATTTTTAAATTAATTATTAGTCACAGCAAAGTCGATATAGTAAAATAATAAAGAAATGTGTTCATTTCCTTTTCAGATAAAGAAATAAAATATTTCTTTAGAGAAAATTACAAATTTAAAAATATTAAAGTATGCCTTGTTAGGATAATGAATTTCGCCCTATACATTTAATCTTATTTTAGTTGTAAATGACTGTTGTCACGTCCTTATTAAAATAATATTGTTTGTGACAATAAATAAAATAACAATTATGTACTAAATTTTAGGGTCCTGTACAGTTACGTCATCAAATCATCAAAACTATTTTGATCCGTAAAACAAAGACAAAAATTCCCACAAAATGTTATGCTTTAATATAAATCCAAGCTTTCAAATAATGGAAATCCATTTAAAATGTCTTTAATAGTGTCTGTTTGTAGCATTTCAAAAGAACACTATTTTTTAAAATCAATAAAACCAGAATATAGATCTAATCATTAGAAAACCAGGATATCATTTCAATGTTCAGTTAGTTTATTTTGTTTTAAAGTTGGTAAAAATGGTATTGTTAATTTCTAGAATATTCTAAAATTTGAAATTACGGTTTCTGATTTGCTAGTCGATTTCAAACGATTTGAAAGCGTCCCATCCCTTTGGGAAAGATACCCGAAGTAATGAATGAATCACTCCACTTACGTTCTTGCCGTGATTAACTACGGTAGTCCGACTTACATTAGAACACTGGTAATGACCGCTGTGTAATTTTGATTTGCAAAAATTCCCGGCAATTTATATTTCAATCTGTGCTTAGAAAGTTTTAAATAGGACACTTATTTAGGAAATATCGTCCTTATCTTTCGTACTAATTTGTAAAGTACGATCTACTTTATTTGTGGTAAAATTAAATTTTGCTTGCCACAAAATTTTTCGTCCGGTTAAGAAGCGACGCCATATTAAAATTTATACCTTTAAGAGGACAAAGAAGACCTATTTCGCCCTAAAGAATTTCTATGGTTTGGTAAACTACTTTTATATATTTCTGGTACCTTTTTGGTGAGTTTGAAGTGAACTTTTATGCTTAGGTGTCCCAAATTTCCATTTGAAGCCAACCTATTTTGAAGGTAAACCTTTACTTAAACTTATTTTAAAAAAAGATTGTGGTTTTGTGTTAAATAAAAATTTAGACAATAAATATTTTGAGTTATCGTTACATTTTCGAACTTTTGTCATGACGTATCTGACTTTATGTCTTAACTAATAGTTCACTATATTTTTCTACTTGATTACTTATAGTATTACATGTTAGATTACCTTTAAGGTAAATGTAATGAGTTAAATTTTTTAATTTACATATTATAAAATCACCTAGATAGTTAGTAATTAGGAAACCCACATAGGTACCTTTTAGAAATTAGTTATAGTAATTTTTGTACGTATGTATGAGCAGTTAGGGTTAGCAGCTATACCTGCGACCTATAAGATCTATTGTTTCCCCCTTTTCTTGCTATACTTCTGATGATTTCTGAGACTTATAGCAGCTCTTCTAGTCCTATCATTCTTAGAAAGTTTAAGATATCATTGGGTTTTAAGTAAGGTTACCTTTTTATTTCGTATGACCCTAGGTATTTGACCCTAGAATACCAATGCGATGCGATGCATTCTGAGAGTATGTGTATTGAGGTTTCATCCTCTATCTCACAAAATCTGCAGTTTTCTTTATCTACTAATCCTAGTTCCTTCATGTGTCCTCTTAACCGGCAGTGTCCGGTTAGTATTCCTGTAATAATTCGGAGGTTCTTTTTACTAAGATTAAGACAGCTGTGAGATCTCTTCTGGTTATAGTTTCCCAGGAGCGTCTACCATTGTAGTCCACCGCGCAAAACCCTTTTTTCGAAATGATTAATACATTCTTGAAACTTTGTGTATAGCTTCCTATTGACGAGTCCAATAAAGGTTGAAATTATCTAAATTTAAAACTGCTGCTTTTTCGAGCTAGAAATAAACGAAATTTTTAAGCTGTCGGACAGCAAAAACGCAGCAATAAATTTGTCGGACAAGGTGAGCATTTCATTTAATACTTAATTATAAACAAATTGTGTAAAAATGAATTATATATATATTATATTATATTATATTATATTATATTATATTATATTATATTATATTATATTATATTATATTATATTATATTATATTATATTATATTATATTATATTATATTATATTATTGAAACACTTATGGGGGCTTTTTACACAATTTATTTACAAAATTGTTAAGATACACTGAACTCTGCTGGATAACGTCTAACTACTTGACAATACAATGAACTCTTGTGAACACTTGACTCGAACTGACGTTAACTGCCCATGCATCCCCTTATATACAACATTATTTAATCTAGTCAGTGTGTTTAGAAGTTTCTAGAATTTTCTAGAAACATTATTTAAAATGGTCAGTTGATTTTTTTTACAAACTTCTAAAAATCAACTGTCAACAACAATCTTTTAAATTAAGGTCCCTTCCTTTACGGTTATCCCGTTACACTGTCCCCTCCTTAGATTCATTCCTCCTGGAATGTTATTTCCTACATCGGAATCCCGCACACTCCCTGAGCCAGCCAAACCATCTTCTTGGAGTTGCTGCGCATCTCCACTGTGGTTTCCCTGGTAAGGCGCCAAACGATCATGATGGACCACGACGGGTTTCCCTCTGGGAATTTTCACGATCCGATAAATGACATCGTTAATCTTCTTCTTGATGGTGTAAGGACCTTCCCAGTTCTTTTGTAATTTGGGACAAATACCTCGACGCCGTCGGGGGTTATAGAGCCAGACTAAATCTCCAACTTGGTAACTCTTTTCCATTGTCCGTGTGTCATAGTACCTCTTCATCCGATCACTAGATAATTGTAGTTTTCCACGCACCAGGTTGTGTATATTTTCCATTCGATTCTGAAGGTCGGCGACATATTGTTCACGTGCCATTTCTTCACCAGGTTTACAACCAAACACCAAGTCACATGGTAGCCTCATTTCTCTACCGAACAGGACCTTCGCAGGCGTTTGGCCAGTTGATTCGTTGATGGCCGATCGAATTGCCATTAGAAATAGTGGAATATGTCGATCCCAATCCCTCTGACAATCTGACACCACTTTTGACAGATAGTTGGTTATAGTCCGGTTCATTCGTTCCACCATTCCATCAGACTGAGGATGCATCGCTGTGGTTCTCGTTTTGCGGATGCCTAATCTTTGGCAAACTTCTTGAAACAGCTTGCTCTCAAAATTTCGCCCTTGGTCTGAGTGTAATTCTAGTGGTACCCCAAATCGGCTTACGAATTCTTCAACCAATATATCTGCTAAAGTGGTGGCTTCCTGATTGTGAACTGCATAGGCTTCAACCCATTTAGTGAAGTAGTCCATTACAACAAAGATGTACTTGTTTCCTACATCGCTCTGCGGAAGTGGACCCAATATATCTACTGCGATTCTTTCAAAAGGACTTCCAACCAGGTATTGCTGCATTTCCGCCTTCGGTTTTCGGTGCGGACCGTTACTGGCAGCACATGTAGTGCATTTACGACACCAATCTTTAACATCATTAGTGCAATTTACCCAGTAAAATCTATCTCGGATCTTTTGCAGCGTTTTCGTGATACCCAGATGTCCTCCAGAACTATCATTATGCATCTGTTTTAAAATTTCCGGTACAGCATTTCTTGGGACCACTATTTGTTTCCTTGTTTCTGTGCCCTCGGAATTTTCTACAAGTCTTTTAACGAGCCCTCCGGCCAAAATTAAAGAGTTCCATTGGGACCAGTATGCTTTTAAAGCAGGAGAGGTTGAGGATATCTCTCTCCACAACGGACGACGGTCCATTCTCTTCCACTCCCTAATCTTTCTCAGAACGGGATCGTTTTCTTGTTGCTCCTCCAGCATAGAGCTCTCGTCTTCTGGCACAACCTTAACTAAGGCGACTTTTTCCTCGTTATTCTCCACTTGGGTACAATGGGGGCAAGTATTTCTTATGTGGCCTAGTTCTCCGCAATTCCAGCACCTCACTGGGCGCCTTTCTTTTGAAGAAAACTTCTTTAACCTCTCCACTACCGCTTCGACGTTGCTGACGGCATAAACGGCATGGTCGAAGTTACCAGTGTCTTCCATCAGTCGAGCAGCTCCATGTGAGGCCTCCGTCGCCGCATCGAACTCCTGGGCAATGGTCAAGGCGTTTACAAGAGATCTCGGTCTCGCCAACCGTACAGCCCGTTGCAACTCGGCGTCTCGAAGACCATCGGTAAAGGTTTGGATCGCCAGGCACTCCAGAAAATCTTCTGCTGCATTTGGATACGCAAACCGTACCATTTGTTCTACTTCTGCCTTGAACTCCTGGATAGTTTCTCCATTTTTCTGCTTCCGACTTTTCAACTGCACTCGGTATACTGGTTGTAGATGACTTTGACCATAACGCATCTCTAGACGATTCACCAATAGCTTAAAATTGTCAACCTCATCCGGTGTCAATACATGCAGGACGTCTAAAGCCTCGCCTCGCAGAGCCATGGTTAGGAACAATGCCTTCTCCTGGGGTGACCATCCATTCGCTCTGGCCACTGCGTCAAATTGTTTTAGGTAATTTGACCAGGAAGTCTTCCCGTCGAAGGTCGGGGGTTTTATCGTCATTCGTACCTGGGCCGCCTCTCCATTTCCTCGTCGTTCGACGTCTACGTGGCCGGTTTCCCTCCTTTCTGCATTTCCGTCGCCGTGGTGGATGATTTGGTTTCGGCGACAAGCTTCCAGTTCTTGTTGAAGCTTTCTTATTTCGGACTGCATTTGCTGGTTGATCTGGTTTTGCTCGTCTCGCAAGTTGGCGACTTGTTGATTTTGTTCGTCTCGCAAGCTGGACGCTTGCTGATTTTGTTCGTCTCGCAAGCTGGACACTTGCTGATTTTGTTTGTCACGAAGATGTGATATTTGCTGGGAGAACGAACTGGATAACTCATCTGATATGGTAGACATCCGTCGTGATAGCTCCTCTTGCTGGCTCTTTATCTGACTGGATAGCTCCTCTTGCTGCCGGGAAAGTTGTTGAGTTTGCTCTTCTTGTTGGCTCGTTATTCGTTGCGCCAGCTGGGACATATCTTCGCGCTGGCTCTTCATCTGACTGAAAAGCTCCTCTTGCTGGCTTTTCATCTGACTGGATAGCTCCTCTTGTTGGTTCGTCATTCGTTGGGACAGCTGGGACATATCTTCGCGCTGGCTCTTCATCTGACTGGATAGCTCCTTATGTTGCCGGGAAAGTTGTTGAGCTTGTTCTTCTTGCAGCCGGGAAATTGCTTTCTGAACCGGGTCTTCGAACTCCACAGCGTCAGGGTCCAAATTATTATTTACGTAGTATTCACGGAGCCTTCTCAACAATACGGATTTGCTCCCAGTAGTTTCCAACTCCAATTCTTCGAGCTCTCTTCTGAGCTCAGCCACCAATAGTTCATTTATCATTTTTCCAGGCATTCTTGTATTTCACCCCACACCTGACACCAATTTTGTGTCAGGTGTGGGGTTTTTACACAATTTATTTACAAAATTGTTAAGATACACTGAACTCTGCTGGATAACGTCTAACTACTTGACAATACAATGAACTCTTGTGAACACTTGACTCGAACTGACGTTAACTGCCCATGCATCCCCTTATATACAACATTATTTAATCTAGTCAGTGTGTTTAGAAGTTTCTAGAATTTTCTAGAAACATTATTTAAAATGGTCAGTTGATTTTTTTTACAAACTTCTAAAAATCAACTGTCAACAACAATCTTTTAAATTAAGGTCCCTTCCTTTACGGTTATCCCGTTACATTATATTATATTATATTATATTATATTATATTATATTATATTATATTATATTATATTATATTATATTATATTATATTATATTATATTATATTATATTATATTATATTATATTATATTATATTATATTATATTATATTATATTATATTATATTATATTATATACTTATATAAAAACGTAACCTCGAAAATGCGAAACAAATTATAAAACAAAATACAACATAAAAAACTAAAAAAATAAACAAAAATTGAAGCTACAGATTTGGTTAAAACTATTGTCACATGTCATGTATTTTCACTCAACCTTCATTATTTTATTGGATATATCAAATATCACATGTCTGGTGTACATTGTCTTATCGCTTCTGTCCAAGTTCTTTAATCATATCCCAGTCCGAATATAAAGATGCAATATTTTGTAAAGCACCATGCCAACTCTATTGGATTATTTAACAGTGGTATGGGGGCAGTCGAACGACATCATGTCCATATTGCTTTAAAATTCATTTATCTATTATATGTCTTACCGTTACTTTTGTATGGTTGATTTATTGTGTATAACTGAGTTTTTTTCTCAAATTCGATGTTATTGCTGCTCAACCATTCCTGACAATTGGGGTGGTATGTCTAATTGTACAGAATGATTATTATTTATGACCACTACACATTGCTCTGAAAAATTGGATAAAGCAAGCATGAGTTGATTAACAATCCATTTTTTGAAAATGAAATCGTTTATAGTTTTGTGATAGTCAATGTCAGTAATTGATGGGTCTTCATCAGGTCACATCCATCTAAAAATCCACTATTCGTTTCTGCGTGTAAAATTATAAATCGCTTTCCTTCGAATTTTACATGCAATGGATTACTTTTAAAAACACAACATTTATATCCGTTTTAAAATGATTAGTTTTTTAAAATATGGTTTTTTAAATACCCCCGTCACCCCTAATATCAAAATGTCACGATATCAGTCCTCGCCACGAACACCATCAGTGTAAAGGTCACGGTTCAAATTACAGCATAATGGCCAGTTTCAAAAATAAAATTGTAGAACAGTGGACACTGAACTGAAAGAAATGTATATCCTATTATTTTTTCTCCTAAATGTCTTTACGGAAAAACATTGTTTTTATCTTATACTAACATTGGATTCCTAATAGGCATTTTATGGAGACAAAATTATTTCGGTTATGTTAGCATTACTGCGATTTGTAGAAATCTATTTGTTTCTTTCTTCGGGGATATTTTTTGCGGTGATTGATTTTGTTATTTTGATTGCTTATTTGTTGTTCACATTTTTTAAAAATTATTTTTCATTTTATCAAAAATAAGCATTTTGTTAATAGTAGCTTATGGTGATGACAATGACGATCGTTTCTTATTATTTACATTATGAAGAACATTAGTGTTCATTATTTGAATACTTTTTTCTTTAAAGTCCCATTCTTCTCTGCGATAACCTGACGTTTTTCTGACTAATTAAACGTTTGTTGATTGGGCGAACATAGAAAAATGAATATAAGTTATTTTTTCTACGCCCATGACTGTAAACGTCAAAAATCGTACTGTAGACATTCCTTGTAAGTGACATTTAACAATAACATGCACGTAATGAGATCTCATAACATACATGTGCGTTTAGATAAGAAAACTTAAATTTTTTGTTTAATCAAATTGCAATAAAATTTTTATGTACGTACCTACTACTTTATTTGGTCTATTTACATACTTTTAGTCAATTAAAAAACATAAATATATAATAGTTTTTATTAAAAAATAAAATAAAAATAAAACAGATTTAGGCAACATATATTACATTTTAAATTATTATTTAATCTAGGATGTTACTTAATGTCACTACTCTGACAAATGTTATTTTAAACGTCAAATTTCGTCGTCTATTTTTTAAGAGATGTCAAATATTTAGAATTAAAATTAAAATATTGAGTCGTAGAAAAAGCATAGTACGTAACTCGAGTGGTAAGAGGTATTACGTACTCGTGTAATTACGCATTCGCCGCTACGCGGCTTCATGCGTAACTTTTCCACTCGTACGTAATATCCTATTTACCACTCTTGATACGGAATATACTATAAAGTTTGTTCAAAGTTACATATTTTTACATTTTACAACTAAACCTTAAAGGCAAACAATTAATAGTGTTTTCGCAATCGACAGGAAGTAATTAATCTTTCGGTTCCCACCGTGTCAGGTATGGTCGCCTATATGATTATCAACAGGGAACATAAAATGGGCATTTATAAATATTTGTTTTGAATGCGTATATAGGTAACGGTATTATTTTGGTACGTTCTTTGCCCGTTTTTTCAGTTGTTATAAATCAATAAAAGTGTCTATTGTTATAATACATATTATTATTAATTAAATTGGTAAATATTTAAAACTTTTAAATCTTTAGATTTATTGCAAATAGGTAGGTACACTTATTTTTATTAATGTTTAAAATCAAACTTCAAATAAATATAACAATTAAAACCCAGTTTTAACTAACAAATATTTATTGGCATACAAAATAAAAAATGGGTGTGATAAAGTAATTTGTCTTCAGATCTTAAACGTTTTCCCAAAAGTACGCCCGTCATACTCTTAAAAAGGATTAAAATAATAATCGGCTTCTGTTCATAAGGGTCAGCTATGGTTAAATATCTTTAACATGAATGGGCTATATATCACATTTTGCTCCGGGTTGCCTACGTTTTTTGTGCAGTTTTGTGAGAAGTCGTGGGCATAGATGCCAACTCTACCGACTTTTCGGTAGATCTAGCGATTCGTGTACTTGATGAACTTGGTCGAGAATCTGATGGTGCTCTGCTAAAAGAGGATCTGAGACTACGTAACCGGGAATATAGGTATGTCATAGAAGAGTAAAAAAAAAAGCTAATACTGACCACATAAAATACTCAAATAATCCCAGTAAAGCTGTATGGGGTGTTATAAATAACAATAGAAGCAGGTTTAATCACAAGGTGCAAATTTACGGCCGAGCGGCCTAAATGACTTCTCTGCGGAGATTGTAGACAAGCTTGTGTCGGCTTTACGACAATCTACCCTTACTTTTTAAGAATAACCATAGTGAAGACTTTTGTGACTTTAATATTATTATGGTCAAATCATTGAGGGATGTCCTGGTTGTCCCCTTAACAAAACTTTCTAATATCTGTTTTGAAAAGCCTTTTAAAATAAGCAAAGCTGTTCCTACCTTTAAAAATGGTGATTCCAATCTACCAAACAATTATAGGCCCATATCATTGATTCCAATCATATCAAAAATATTTGAGGTCTTAATTATTGTGTGAGTATTTTGAATTCAGTGAAATTTTTATTGATAAGAAGTTTCTCTTTAGATCTAAAAAGGCCATGTACATTGTACATGGCTGTAAGTAGGTTGTGTGCTTTGAGGAGGGCCACTTTGTGGGTGCTACCTTCTGCAATCTCTCCAAGGCGTTCGATTGTGTCTCACATAATATTCTGATTGAAAAGCTGGAGCATTATAAATTGTTTTCGTCTAGCTGCCGCCTGATTGCGAGTTACCTCACAGATAGAAGATAGGTAACCTTATTTCAGGGAATGGTCTCCGGAGAAAGAACAATAAAACATGGAGTTCCCCAGGGTTCAGTTTTTCTTGTATATGTTAATGACCTGACATCATCATTACAACAGAGAAAAGTAACGGTGTAGACAGATGATACAAGTTTTTTGTTGCGAGTGTGATGTGCTGAAAAAGCGGATGCAGCATTGTAGTCAAAGTATTACTGACTGGTGTACGGCCAATCGACCTAAACATATCAAAAACAGGAATGGTTATCTTCTTACTAACACCGCGTGATGCAGCTGATAATCCGCAACAGGTCAAGTTTTTGGTAATCACTTTGGGTCCCAAACTAACTTTTAAATGTCATGTCAACAACTTTTCAAGGGTGACTACTACTCCAAAGTTTGTTTGGGATTGCTGATCTGAGCGTATGTCGTATTGCGTATCATGCGCTTGTCCATTCGATATGTGTTTATGGGCTGCTCAGCTTATGCCTTAAGAGTGTTTGGTCTCCAGCGAAGAGCAATCAGAGTTTTGGCTCGAGTTGGATATCGTGATGACGCGAGACCACATTTTAAGAACCTAAATATTCAATATTCAAACACTACCCGTCATTATATATATGAGTCTTTGATCTATGCGTATGAAAATGTGGATAAACATGGTGGCAGCGTGCATGAAAATTACTTCAAACTCGTTACTTCAGCCCCTTCGCACTACCACAGAGCTACACCTGTGAACCCAGGGGTAAGTCTAATGCCAGAATCAAGTTTTGCAGCCCCTAAAACCTCCGAGTAACATTTTTCGAGCGATTTTTCCGAGTTTCCAGTCGTTCCTATAAAGGTGCAAGGAATGATGGAATTGGAAAATGCATTTTCCGGCCCAGAAGGTATTTTTTAAAAATGCGCCAAACCAGACGTTGTAGACTTTTTTCCTGGGTCCATCCTGAACACAATGCAAAAAACCGCACTTTGATATCTGCTAGATGTCCAAATCTCCGCTATTTTTCCTAACTTTCCTGGACTATTATTATACATATATAGCGATTACTACTTTTTTTTGTATCAATATTCAGAAATTTTAGCGACCATGATAAAAAGCGAAATATGGTTTTTTATGAGAGTGATCCTACTGTTCCTGTCTATATATGGGGTCATAGGTAAAAGTTTTAAATTCTCAACATTTTAAGTGACTATAAAGTTAAATATTTTGTTTGAGCCACCCGTACTGTAAATTTTCTTAAAATTTTAATTTTTTACTCCATGTCGATTGTAACAAGACTATAATTTATTTGGTTTAATTACTGTATTGGTTTAGTAGATATATACATTGTAAGTAGACATTTGAAAGTTGTGAACGCCACATAGATCTGGCGATACACACGAAGCGAATGATAATCTTTTTAGAAATTACTTTATTCAAATCCATATGCTCTACTCTGCCTACAAGAATTTTCATAAAATCTAAAAAATAAATCTTAAATTTTTGTCTTGAATTATTTTTAGTTCTTTGTACAATTTAATAAAAGATATTCCTGGCCAGATCAGATCATTTTCATCTTAATATTGAATTGTCTATGATGTTTTTTCTTTGTTTATAATTTAAAATATTTTATTTAAATAATTATTTTTAAAAAATTATTTAAAAATCTTCTGTGCTTTTGTTAACGGCAGAACTTTTCCTAAACGCTGGACCGATTTAAATTATTTTTTATATGTGTTCTAGTGAATTATTTATAATTACTTATAATAACGTGTTTAGTTTATTGCATCGATATAATATCGTTGGACATCTGAGTCGCATCGGCAACCATATCTTAATTTTACTTATAGTTAGACGAAAAATGGGAAAAAATACAAATAAAATAAATACGAAAAATCTAAAAGATCAAATATAAAACGAAAAAAAAAGAAAAAACAAAAAAAGGTTGAAAATAAGTAAAAAACTAAAACCAAACACAAACATTAAATAAAAAAACAACAACAAAGAAATAACTAAAAAATCGCAACAATTGATAAAATATATAATATAACAAAAACGAAAGAATCAAAAAAACGAAAACTTAAAAAAATACTGAAAAATGCGAAAAACTCGGTCTTACCTTCAAAATTTAAAGAGAAAGACATATTTTAACGATTCTTTTTTTATTGAATTAGTGAGGGCGTCGGAAAACTTTACGATCGTGTAATATTTAAAAACTGAATTTTTGTATTCAAAAAATGCATTCTTAAAATGCATCTCAAACAAAATTTCCCATATATTGACGGATATGAGTTTAATTTCGTTACTGGGTGGTTTTTGGTGTCGCTGAAAACCAAGATGACAATAAAAGTACTCTCCGAAGTACCTGATGACAAAGATACCGTTTTCAGAATTTTTTAGTAATATCGTCATACAATTTGTTAAAGCTCATTATTCAAGAGTCTTGGCTTCATTGAAAACGAATATAACAGCAAATGTCATCTTCAAAGTTCGCCTGCTAATTTGTATAAAAATGTTTTTTTAACTTACTTACAAATGATATATTTATTTAACGGTATTTACTATTAGACTCTTGTTATGATATATTTTTTTGTGATTAAAACACGCTTTTATTAACTTTAGTTTTAAGTTTATTTGAGAGTATCTAACTGTCAGTTGGACAAAAAGCTTGTCGCTTATTATTGTTAGTATATCCGACCACTTTCTGTCCTATCTTTGACCGAGATTTACCTGTCAAGAGACCTAATATCGTTCGCACTGAAAATAAATATACCTAGTTAAAAAAAACTAAAAAACATGCTTTTAAGGCACATCGAACTAAAAAGTTAGAAATATTTTTTAAAATAAACTTTAACAATAATAAAAGAAAAATACTGGTATTGTTGTGAAGATAGCTTTGGTAGCTTGATTTACAAAAAAACTGGCATAAGGCTTCCACATTTTTTTTTTAAATACTTACTAGTATTTTTCGTTCATTATTGTTTTAAGTTTATTTAAAAAAATATTTTTAATTTTTTGGATCAAAGTATTTTGAAAGTGCGTTTTCCAGTTTTTTTAAACTGGTACAAATAACTCAAATCCCGACAATTACTTAACTGATTTAAGTAAAATAGACTAGTTCACTTTTGGCAAATGATATAATATCTACAATCTTTTTATGATGTCACTCATTAATGCGAATACAAACTATATTTTTCTCTAATCTATTTGGACATTATATTTATTCTCAAAAATTATCGCATTAATCTCATAGTCATAAAAACACACGATGTTGTGACATTTAAATTTGAATTTAGATTAAAGACGAAATAACGTGAACACAAGTGTGAAACAGTATGATTTATATCGTTGTAAAATTGAAAACGTTTTTCATTCTTTTTTACACCAGAAAAAAAAGTCGAACAAAGCAATATAGTTTGTCATTTTTTAAAAAACAACATAATATTACACAATCATTTTGTGTTTAACAGGAAATTTTTCCTAGTTACAGACGTTACAATATCAAAAAGTGTATTATGATGATATGATTATTTGTTCACTTATTAACGTGAGGTTGAATATAAAGCCACGAGTTTCGTTTGAGAACATTAAAATGATTTTATTTTAATTTTTGAGATAACTTTTTCACTAATATCATACATAAATAAAATATCAATAAACTTAAATAACCTCTCACGACAACAGAACAAAGTTCACTTTAGTAAAAACTGAAAAATACGAGAAATTAAAAAAAAAATTAAAGATTATCGCCAGTTAGTTAACAAAAAAACGCTCATTAATATTGTTTTGACCTGGCTTAATTGTTAGGTCAATAAGTACGTCTCTTACCTTACATGAATTGTTTTAAGTTGTCCTTTTCTATCTTTCTTTTTAAGCATTTTTGTGTACGCAACGTTGCTATTTACACATTTTTAAATGTCTTTTAAATTTTGTAATTTTTCTAATTGACATTGAAAAAAGAAAGAAACACAAAAATACGTACTTTCTGCAACAAAACACGTTTTTCCTTATTCTATTGCGTGTGAATAATTATAGAATAAAAAGATGTAGAATAACAATCTGACAACAATGATGTTGATTTTTGGCAATATTATATACCTACCTAGGATTAACTGCCAACTATTTTGGAATTTATGTATAGGTAGGACAGTTTTACTATTGCCATTTATCTAACGCAGTGCCGTTTACTTATAATTAATTAAAATGTAATCTGAAAATGCTGAAACCAGTCTTTCTCATTACTATATTTAATTTATTATTGTTTGTTTATATTATCATATAGGTATTTCATTTACAGACACGTGAAAATAAGGTTGAGTATGATAGGTAAAGAGCAAATGATAAAGTAGCTTTTATGTTTAAAATGTTTAAATGTGTCTATGTATACTTTGGCATGTATTAATAAAAGTTAAACAGTTTACACCAAGGTCTTTTGTTACTGCACCACCGCATATAGCCGGGAACAGTAGGATCACTCTCATAAAAACTCAGTCCATGCTGACGAAATCTCGGGCTGCATTTCGGTCCGTATTGTTGTCGCCCACCAGCAGCGTTGCCAACCTTAAAATTTAAAAATCGGTAGATAAGGTAGCAAAAACGGTATATTGGTAGATTACTTACTAAATCAGTAGTTCTACCAAAAAATCGGTAAAGTTGGGTTTGCTGCTCACCATTTCTCACATAACTAGACAACAAACGACAGAAAATGTAGTACAAAGAACTTCAAATGCGGCGCGCAAAGTAATTCGACTATTTTTGTCTATATACGATTACTGCATTGTATACCAACATTAAAACCGTAAAAACGAAATAAAATTAATTTGCAACGCAGATTTAACTTAAAGACTATTAAGACTAAATTTTTTAAATTATACACACTTGTCAATTGAACAACACATACTTTAAACAAGTCCTTAACATTGCAATACATAGCCGTTTCTTTAAACTTTGCATTTATGTTTTGCATGCATTACTTGATAAAAGAATTTCATTTAATAATCAATTTGTTAAGAGTTTTGTGAATAAGTGAGAAATTATAATTGACTGGTTAACAAGTACAAAAGAACAAACTCGGTATAATTTCTTGATATAATTGCTTATCCAACTCAAGAAAATATTTTACAAAATGAATGATATCGAAAATCATAATCTGTCATTTTAAAAATTCATTAAAAATAAAAATTAGTTTAGTCCTTGCATTTAAAAACACTATAACAAAATTATAACATCCTGCAAAAAAAAAGAAGATTTCAAACAATATATATTTTTACTTTTTGGTTTAATATGTTTTAAAAGCGTGTTTTTTAGTTTTTTTAAACTATATTTATTTAAAATTTGCCGTCTTTTTAAGTGTATTCTCTTTGCCAGACATTGCATTAAGAAGCATAATTGTAAACAATTATAGGCAAAGTTTATATTACTTTTAAATGCTTCTCGGGGTTAATTTTTTTTGCGGGGACCTGATTAGAACTCCACGTCAGCGAAGACCTGAGTCTTAGCCAGCTCGGCTTACGAACACACTGAAAGTGGTGAGATACATTAACAGTAATAGGCCACAAGTTCTTTTTCAAACGTAAAGTTATATACACAAAAACATTACATACAAAGAAACATCCAAGTGAAGCTAATAAAAGCGTGTTGAAAAATTAACAATGCTATAAGTAATAAGTCGTACCCAATTAGCCTAATAAATAAATTAGTGTTTAGTACAACACTTACTTGGTCAAAAATACAAAACAACCATGTTACTAATACTACACTTTTTAAATTCTCTCAGCAAATAAAAAAAGCAAAATAGCCACAAAAAATGTTAAAACTATTTCTAAACTATAAACAAAAACTTGACATCCACTTACTACCAACGAAAAAATCAAATGTAGTTTATAAAATTTTCTTCTTTAACAGTGACCAAAACTACATTAAGGAAACATCTCGAAATGTATATGTATATGGGCTAATAATTATGCTCAAAAAGTAGAAAAATAAGGAGTTAAGACATTGAAGGAATTTTATTGCATAAATCGTTTAAATTGCCTTTTTGAGATAAAGAAACCGCCAAGGGCTATTAAATTGGAGAGTGAAATTTAAAGATAAGGATAAAAATGCACCTCTTACAGTTTTGTTTTTTTTTAGTATAAATGTTGGTAACGTTTTAAAAGTCTTATATAGTTTATTAGAAATTTTAAGCCGAGAATTAAGTTGCGACATAAAAAATCGATTTAAATAATTAAAAATAAATTGTTTAAACAAAACAAAACGTGCATTTTTTCATTTTTGTCTTTACAACTTTTTGTTCATAGCGTTATGTAAATTTGCAAAAATGAGAGAGTGTATACTCAATTTTCTGCATAAAATTTTTACGGCAACCTCTAATGCATCCACATCAACATCTCTGTCGCAAAAGGTGCTGTTTTCACCACCTTTCACGCAATTAATCTATATTTAATATTTTTTCACTTCATTAAGTCTAAGTAATTTCCAAGCAATTGCATGATTTTTAAATAAAGTCTTAATTCAGATGTTTAACAACATCACCTGATGGTGACAATTTTGCAAAAGAAATATTTTTCACTTTATACGATCTAGCTGATAGTTTTGTATTATGAATAATTTCACCAGACTACTATTTCCGTGTCTATAACGGTAAGAATTACTTATTGTAAGATTTGTAGTTGAAAAATTTGACATGAGCGGTGTTGATCGACACTTCTCGGTGTGTTTGGTAATTCTTTTTCCCTTACGAGTTTTTACACATGCTTTTACAAGTAATTTACTCTCAATGAAATAGAAAAATCAGATTTGGTTAGAAACTAATTCGACATGGTTGTAATTTCGATAAGGCATTTATTTTTGATTATTCGGTTGTATTAAGGTTTTAGTACTTATTCGAAAAGGTCCACCCGAGTTGCTGAAAAATACTGGGTTACTAGTTCCGGCCATTTCGAAACGAATAGGAATGAGTTAATTTAGTGAAAGAGTATTAAGACTTTTGGTCCCAGAGTTGGAATTTAAAAGAAAAACCATCCGCAAAAAATAGTTACTGTTACATATGAGACAATTCAAGTGATTCTAAAGAATTCCATTCAAGAGGGACGAGAATAAATAATTAATAATTCTTTAATCAACACATTCAATTTTCTTTTAATAAAATATTTTAGTTTTCAGTATTTTTTATTTAAATAATCTGTTTTTAAGGTAATTACATTTTGTAATAAATCTTCAGTTTAATTTGTGGAGTTTGTACTTTGGGGTCCTTAATTACATGTTTGAAGAAGACTGGTAATACTCTTAAAAGGTAACCCACGACTTTGAACTAGCTAGGGAAAGAACGCCTTTGAGAACATAATAGCGTTACAATTTTATTTAATTATTTTTATTAAAAACCTAAATTATAATTAACATTTTGGAATATAATTCTGCACATCTCCTATATCTACTTGACAAATAGCAATAAAATTTATAACTATTATATTTAAAGCAATATAACAACAATATTTAAGTTAATTTTAATTAAAAAAAAATTTACAACCGACCATTTTAAAAGAAATTTTATTTTATTTTTTTACAAAGCAATACCTTTACCTACCTATTTTAACCCAAAAAGTTATGGACGAAGGGAAAACATTTTTTTGCTGTAATTAATTAAATACACCATAATAAAGAAAATTTAATTTTTTTAAAAAAAGCATTTTCATTCGTATATCTAAATTTTACTTTGTTATTTAACAGCAATTCGCGGTTTTTTATTAAAGAGAAATTGCAAAAATGTCGCATCCAGCTGTCATGTGACACCTACTCACTTTCTCCCTAAGCAAATGTAGCATGACCTCAATGAGAGACAGATTTTCTCAAATCGACAGTTGAAACATCAAACTTTAAGTTACTTTTTTTTGTGTCCTGCCTTATATTTTTATTCGGTTAGGAGACGGAACCATGAATTCTATAGTAAACGATTATTTAAGACATCTCTTATAAGATCTTTTTTTGAAAATTTTTGAAGAGTTTGATGTTTCAACTGTCGATTTAACAAAATCTCTCTCTCTCTCTCTCATTAACGTCATGCTATAGGTGCTTGGGAAAAAAGTGAGTAAGTGTCACATGTGACATAAGTTAAAGGTTGCGCATGCGTCATTTTTCCAATTTCTCCTAAATGCCATGTAATGTATTCTTGTTTGTAGATATCTTAAATAATCGTTTACTAAAGTTCCTCCGTATTTTAGGATAGCCTGGATATTAGCTCGTTATAGCAGTAGAACCCAAATTCAATGGTCATAATATGATCTTAGTTGGTCATTTATTTTGCCTAGATAACTGTATAACTTGTTAGTCTTGCTTACTTTACAACCGTTTAGCGTGAAGACTTTTCCTTATAATGTCAAATAAACCGTTTAGAGCTTTCAGAAGTTGTAAACCCAGCTGTGGATGAAAAACATTAATATTGCTAATAGCAATTTGGCACACAAAGATGTGCTGATGGTAAGTTGTGACTAAAGAGTCACAACTTACCAACTAACCAAGTCGTCAAAGGACGACTTGGTCTGAATCTGTACCTAAACCCAACTACCAACTACAATGTTTCATGTAACGTTTTTGATACAACATCCTGGGTAAGCAGTCCTTTTTCTGTAAGAGCAATAAATTTTTAATTCAGTATATCTGTTAAATTAAGATAAGACATTTTGTTAGACATAAATAGAATAACTTAACTACTAAACACAATTTTTTTCAGTAGGTATACCCTTATTATACAAAATGTTTTCTTTATAAAAATTTATAGCAGAGAAATACAGATTTATTTTGTCATATATATACATATTTTTTGTATGTGTACAAATCGATTTGAGAATGCTTTAGATTTACTATTTGGCCCACTATAAAATGTTTTTTATTTTTTGATTAATTTTTACTAATTTGTGTAGTTCGACGGTAAAGTGTCAATACATCCTAAATGAGATTTATTGTTAAGTTTAACGAATTTTTACAAGACGGCAATCTATAAATACAAAAACGGGAGAGTAACGTAAAATGGATAAATAGTAAAAAACGGGCAATTCTAACTTAATTAAGTACTATGGCGTCCCCGTAAGGTGGCCTTATATTTATTTAACATATTTAAAAGAACAATTCTTACTATGTACTATGACGACATAGTAAGGTGACGCAGTTGATATTTGATATATTTAATCAATAATTAAAAAATAAACAAAAAAAATAATAAAAAATAGGAATCTAATTGGAAAATATTATAAAAAAAACTTGAAAAAATTAAAATAACAAGACAAAATCGTAAAATTAAAAAAAAAAACGAAACATAAGAATTCCGATAACACACAATTAATCGGAGTAACAGTCATTTGTGCCAAGGTGGTAAACACTATTTGACTATTTACAACGTCGTGATTAATTCCTACAATTTTCTCAGAATTTTCCTAACTATAAACAATATACCATATTTAATTCAATTCTAAACAAAAAGACAAAAACAATTAGCTAGTAAATTATTTTGACTTTGATGTCAATTAATAAAACTGCCTGTTACTCTATAAAATATTGTTTCATCTTTTTAACAAATTTATATTAGTTAATGTTTTGATTATAATTGTCTCACTTTAAAGATTTCAGTTCACTAGACAGCCTTTTTCAGAAGAAATAAATTAAACATACACCTACTTAATTACAGGCTGTGAATACGCAATATAATGGAACCCTAATTAGTTTAATGCATGATTTATTTTCATTATGTTATTCCCTGTGCCAAAACGGCCGTATGTTTACGCTAAATTACCTGATAAGGTAACTTTAGAGTGCTTGATTGCTCGGTAGTTCACATAAGGTCATGGATGAATCGTAACATAACAGTTAAAATTATTACATAAATGAAATTTGTTCAATAAAGAAATAATTAATAGCAGCTATTTCTATACAAAATTACATCATTATAATGCAGGTGCTATTGTTCTGTTCTGTTAAATTTTATTTTACATTTTAACTTTTTAATATTTTAACTGTTTTTATAATTGGACCTGTGATAATTCAACAACCCACGTTGATCATGTTGTATGTAGGGTTGTTTCTCATATATGAGGTGTAAGAAGAACAACATTTCTTTGTTATTATAACACCCTCTAATATTATTATTGTAACTCCCATTAGGCGCTAATGAAGGTTAAAAATTAACCGAAAATTTCGCAAGTTAAAAATAAAGTTCCTACTACTGGTGTTTTTCCATCTAGACGTTTATTTAAAACATAATATATATATATATATATATATATATATATATATATATATATATATATATATATATATATATAAATATATATATATAAATGTAAACAATTTACTTTTATAAAGTAACAAAACTATTTGTAATACCTGGAAACTTCGAAAGATTTTATTCTTGTTGGTCACATTAATCCATTTCCTTTACAACTATCGTGATGTATCTTAAAAACTTGTTTTTTGTTTCTTGTGAGTTTAATTTATTCATGACTATATACCTAAAGTCTGAAAAACGAAAAAAAACTGTATATTTTTAATTAGCAACGAATAGAATTAAAAATAAACTACAGGCTGTAGAAATGAAACATTTAAGGAAGATAACCAGACGAGATAAAATAAACAATAATGCTTAGAGACGAACTCGGAGTAGAAAGAATAACTAACACGATTAAAAGACAACAACTGAGATGAAATGGACACATAAATGAAATAACGAATAAAAGACCAGTAGAACAAGTATGGCAAACAAAAGCACAACGAACCAAAAGAAGAGAAAGGCCAAAGAAGACCTGGAATAATAAAATCAATCTTTAGAAAAAAGAGTAGCATAGGCATCAGCAAGGCCCCCCGCAGGTGATGTTAGACCTTGTCGTTGGTCGGGGGGCTCCTCGGATCAGCGCACTCCGGCAGACAATAGTTAACCGGGGGGCGCCAAGTCGGGGCAAAGACACATTACGAACAGACGCCACCAAAGAAAGATGCCACAACACCGGGCAGAAACCAAAAACACCAGGGAAAGGACGAAAAAAACGAACACATCAGAGGAAAAATCAAACGACAAGGCAAACGACGGAGACAACCAGCGAAAAAAAAACCCAATCCTAAGGTGTAGCAACATCGTGCTGACGGGATGAATGGTTCAGAGGAAATTGAACAACAAGCGATGCCCAAAGGCCTTAGCGAGGCATAGGGCGCACTGCCTCGCTGGACAGGAAAATTTTATTTAACATTTTAACTTTTTAATATTTTAACTTTATGGACCTTAACAAAAACCAAACAAAAGGAAATCAAGGAGCTGAACCGGAACTGAATAAGGACAACGAGATGGTAAACGAAGTGGAAAAACAAGGCGGAATGAACATAGCGGAAACAGGAGCATCGGAGGAAGTAATTGCAGTGGTAGACAGTGGCCCAGGTTGAGGACAGCCAAAAGCTGTATATAAAATTCAAGGAGGACATCGTCAAGATGTTAAGGATAGCTGCCACATTCGAGAAATAGGTAAGTATGAGTACAAACACTAAAACGGAGATCAAGACCAATGTATACAGACTGGCAGAACGCGCAAGAAAGGCGGAAAAAAACCTGGAGAAGATAGAGAAACAGATGAAAGAAGGGCCACGGGAAGAAAAGAGTAAAAGGAATACGGCCGAGATAGGAGTGGAGGACATAAAGGTAAGTATGGTGGAGGTGGGGATCCAAACTGTCCCCAGAGAGCAACAGCAGGCCGAGATAAAGATGGCAATGGATCAGGCCAAGACCCTCGAGGAAATGAGAGAGTTTTTAGAACGAGAGTGGGATGAGGGAATGAAAGAAGGTGATTTTGACTATGTGGTCAAAAGAACCGAGGTAATCAGAGGGAAAGGAGCCAGCATGTCGTAGGAAGGCAAGGCGAATTATATCGTCTCGGTGAGAAAGGGCGAAGAAGACCAGGTAGCGGGGATGTGTCTGGCGGCCGAGAAGTTGAGAGATATGATGGAGGAGAGGCAGGCGACAGAGGTCGAGCTGTTAGTTGACGAAGGTGAGAACAAAAGGGTCTGGAGGAAGATTCTGGAATACGTATTCCGGGACTCGGGGAAGTCGGTCTTCTGCAGGAACAGCAGGCTGGCAGGGACTACGGCAGACGGCAAAACAACAACGGACACCTAAGGCCGTTGTCAGGGTCAAGGCGATGGAAGGGGTAACGTACGCCGAACTCCTAGGTAAGGTTAAGAGTAATGTGGACCTCAAATCGTTGGACATTGAGGTAAAAGGGGCCAAGAGGTCGGGAAAGGCCGACGTTCTGTTGACAGTTAGAGGCGGAAAGGAGCAGGCCGAGAGGTTGGGGGCAGAGATAAGGGGCAAGGTGGAAGGAGCAACGGTCAGGGTAAATACGGACCTGACCATCCTAATAAAAGGCATCGACGAGGTGACCAGTGGGGACAAGGTGGTTCAGGTCATCGCAGAGAAGTTTGCGGTGAAGGAGGAGGAAGTGGTGCTGAGGAAGCTCTACCCGCCGACCAGAGAGAGAAGGACGGCGCTGATTGAAGTGGCCGAGGGGCTCGGGAGAAAAAACGTTGATGCAGGGAGGATTCGAACAGAATGGGGAGAGAGGATCGACGTAATCAAATGCTTCAGTCATATTGGCAGGAACTGCCAAAATGAGATTGAAGGGACACCAATAAAGGGGAGATGCCACAGATGCGGAAAGCAGGGGCACTGGATAAAGGACTGCAAGGAGAAGAAGCAGACCTGCTACAGGTGCCAGAAGCCGGGACACTAGGCTAAGGGCTGCCGCAATGCGATTAAATGCGCAGCATGTGGAAAAGAAGGGCACAATCAGATGAGGTGTCCCAAATTTAGACAGGCCGTGGAGATGGAGAGGAAGAGGAGGGAAACCTTGAGGAGGATAACCGACGGGGGGGCAAAACACGTCTAAATGGCGACGAAATTGATGCAGCTGAACATCTGGAGGGCCAGAGCGGAACACGACATCTCGTACGCCGAAATGCGAAGCAAGGGAATAGACCTTGCGGTCAACTCCGAGCCAAATATTTCGTTGGCCGAGAGGTTTGGGTACGTGATGGATATCCAATCTTCGGTTGCCGTCGCTATTGTAAATAGAATGGTGGGAGTCGAAAGTATTAAAAAATGGGACGGCTTTGTCAGAGTGAAGATGAGTGACTGGTACCTATACAGTTGCTACATCTCACCAAACATAAATATTATAAATTTTGGTAGAAAACTAGATGCCATCGTGCAAGATTCCAAGAATACAGGCGGAGAATGCATCATAGCCGGGTACCTCAACTCAAAATCTCCATTATGGGGTGCCCCACATGAAGACCGAAGGGGAGAGATTGTGCACGAGTCGATTGTGAAAAATAAGCTGGTGGTTCTGAACAACGGAGAACCAACGTTCCGCCGGGGGAACCAGCAATCACACATTGATGTGACAATGGTAACAGAAAAGCGGCCAAGCGGATTGCTAGATAGCATCTGGACAGAGTAAATGTGTACACTCACCACCATTATATTTATGTAGACGTAGAGGGAAAAAACAAAAAAACCCAAAAAAATAGTAAAAACAGAAAAACCAAAAAAAATTTTAAACGTTTTCAGGTTTAGAGAAGCCATAAGAAGAAAGGCAGCCATAAGAGGTGAGCAGGGATACAACAACCACAGGACGCTCACAGAAGACATTGCGCAAGCGGCCAAGGAGGCGACAGAAACCATCAGAGGAAATAGCAAGCTGACCCCCTACTGGTGGACAGACGAAATTGCAGAAAAAAGAAGGGAATGCATCAGGATCAGAAGAGAAAAGATGAGGATACTAAGAAGACTGAGACCTGATGAGGATGGTGGGGAGGAAGTACGGCAGCTGAAGGCTAGCCTAGAACAAGAAAAGAGGAACCTGGAAAAGGCTATAAAAAAGAGCAAAAAAAAACACTGGAACCGACTCTTAGAGGAACTGGAAGGGGACGTATGGGGTGATGGATACAGGATAGCAACGCGAAGCCTATGAATCCGGGCCCCATACGACCTGACTAGGGACCAGAGGGTTAAATGGTGCCAGAAGTTGTTCCCAGAGACAGAGAAGAGAAGAAGCAGGTGGACAGTCCAGGAGGAAGAGATGATGCCGTTCACTAGACAAGAATTGGACACAGTAGGAGAAAGGGTCAAGGTAGGTAAGGCTTCAGGAGAGGATGGGATTCCCCCGGCAGCTATCAAGGCGGCCATAGAGGAATTACCGGAGGTGATGCTCAAGGTCTTCAATGAAATACAAAGAGAGCAAAGAGTCCCAAAGGAAAGAAGCAAGGATCGTGCTACTACCGAAAGCAAAAGTAACGCCAGGCGAGGAGCCAAAGGGGTTCAGCCCCATTTGTCTGCTCAGCACAATGGCAAAGGCATATGAAGGGCTGGTAAAGATCAGATTGGAAGAGGAAGTGGATAACCACCTATCCCCCCTCCAATTCGGATTCAGGCAAGGAAGATCGACGATACAAGCAGCCAAAGAGTTAGTTAATAGAGCCAAACAAAGCGAGGCCAAGTGGACAGCGGCAGTAACAATTGACGTCAAGAACGCTTTCAACACTGCGTCGTGGGAGGCTATCATGAATAGCCTGGAAGAAAAAAGGTTAGGGGGAGGTCTGCGGAACATCGTAGACTCCTACCTTACAGATAGAGAAATCACGATAGAGAAGGGACTCAGGCAAGGACTGAGCATGGGTGTACCACAGGGATCGGTATTAGGCCCCCTACTGTGGAATATAATGTATGATAGCTTGCTGCAAGAAGAATGGGGAAGAGGCATAACAGCGATCGCCTTCGCAGACGACCTCATCCTACTAGTTGAAGGGATGGATGAGGAACAACTAATGGAAAGAGCAAACGATGCAATAGAGCAGACGGCGCAATGGATGGATGACCATAAATTAGAAATAGCGGCCCAAAAGACAGAAGCGGTCATTCTAAAAGGGCCAAGAAACCAAAGGAACATCCAGTTCAGGGTGAGAGGAAAGGACATAGAGCATCAGAGAGAGATGAGATACCTCGGAATAGTAATCGACGACAAATTAAGGTTTGGTAGACACGTCAAATACTGCGCAAAGAAGGCGGAGGAAAGGATGTCCACCCTGGAGAGACTAATGCCAAACGTCAGGGGCCCAAATATAAGAAGAGGTTGGTGCTATATGGAGTAGTTCAGTCTATTCTTCTATATGGAGCCCCGATATGGCATACAGCCACATCGGTAGCGAAGTAAAAGCATAGGCTGAACAAGACACAAAGGAAAGCGCTACTAAGGGTGATAAGTGGATACAGAACGGTAAGTACCGAAGTAGTTCAAGTGATAGCGGGGACGAGAACGGTACGCGAAAACATGCCGGTGAAGAAACTTCCGAATGGAAAACTGCATGAGGGGTCGGAAAGAGGAAGGTTTTAGTTGGTAGGGGCCTAACAGCTGAGCCCAACACTACTTACAGGAGCACGAGCCCCTGTGGGTGTGCCAAACAAGCATTTCTTCTCTTAAAAAAAAGGCATCAGCAAGTTCACTGTCAAAAAACAAACCTAATGATTTTGATAATATATATTCCTAATTACATATTAGATCCTTTTCCTTTTTAGGCAAGAAAGGCTCATACCCCCTTGCTGGACAGACAATCTTTTGAAATTGTTGACAAATTAAGCAATATTTACAGATAATTGTATTAAAAATGTTATTAGTCCTGTGCACGCCCTATAATGATTGAAATGTTCTTTTACGAATTTAATTGTTATTTCACAAATTTTAAATTGACATATAATATACAGATATATAAAAATCGTTTTTTTTTTAAGTTTATAACAAAAATCAATAAAACTTAACAATAGTATGATTTTTCCTGAAATATGCGTTTTTTGCACTGAAACTTTTCGTCATTAGCCCGCCAATGATTAGCATGGGCCTCTATTAAAATGCCGACAGAAGCCGCCGATAGCAAACTTACTTTAAATTAAGAAGGACTCTGCAAACTATTGGGCATAGTACAATCTCAAAAAGATTTCGTCTACAATATTACTTCAACTGTTTAATAGTGAAAATAAGCAAATAAGTGTACACTAAAATAGAAAATATGTATATTAATTTTTTATAATATTATAACTATTATGTTTTTATCCTATCTCCGCTTTCTTATTAAAATTCTCAAAGCAGAAAGACACTTATGTGTGAGGTCTATTATTTGTTGACACTGGCAAGACAGCGGCTTGAAGTTCTTGGTTAATTTGCAGACAAGCTTGCAAAGGTCGATGAAGTAAAAGCCAGTTTGGGTCAACAGCACTTTTGGTGTCTTCGTAAAATTTCTAATTAATCCCAAATCGTGACATTTTACTTAATTATACTCATTTAAAAAGCTTTTTCTTCCTCTTGCGAGTTAACAGGTGCATAAAAATTATAATTTAGTGTCAGATTAAAGATAAATTAAAAAAAGGTCGCTAATATTTAATTTTTATTATCTAATAGTAGATTTTTTTAAATTTATTATCAAATATTAATAAAAAGAATAAAAAACAAAAATGGAAAATTTAATTTAAGAGATAATTTTAATAGTAGAGCTTGGAGATGAGCTTTAAAGGATAAAATTTTTAACTTTTTTCTTTGACAGCATTCGTAGCAGACGGTTCTTTTGACAGTAAAGATGACAGCTGTTGGTGCAAATATACCCTTTAAGCAAAAATTTTAAATGTACAAATTAAGTTTTTTTTTTGCTTTTCCGGATAAATCTAAAACTTTTTTTAAAACAAACTAAACCAGTTTCAAAAATGATAAATAATCTACTATTTAAAATAATAACCACACTCTGACAAAATGATTAATTTTTGTGTCTGAATAGCAATGTTTTTCTTAATATTGTATTATATTGAAACACTTATGGGGGCTTTTTACACAATTTATTTACAAAATTGTTAAGATACACTGAACTCTGCTGGATAACGTCTAACTACTTGACAATACAATGAACTCTTCTGAACACTTGACTCGAACTGACGTTAACTGTCCGTGCATCCCCTTATATACAACATTATTTAATCTAGTTAGTGTGTTTAGAAGTTTCTAGAATTTTCTAGAAACATTATTTAAAATGGTCAGTTGATTTTTTTACAAACTTCTAAAAATCAACTGTCAACAACAATCTTTCAAACTAAGGTCCCTTCCGTTACGGTTCTCCCGTTACACTGCCCCCTCCTTAGATTCATTCCTCCTGGAATGTTATTTCCTACATCGGAATCCCGCACACTCCCTGAGCCAGCCAAACCATCTTCTTGGAGTTGCTGCGCATCTCCACTGTGGTTTCCCTGGTAAGGCGCCAAACGATCGTGATGGACCACGACGGGTTTCCCTCTGGGAATTTTCACGATCCGATAAATGACATCGTTAATCTTCTTCTTGATGGTGTAAGGACCTTCCCAGTTCTTTTGTAATTTGGGACAAATACCTCGACGCCGTCGGGGGTTATAGAGCCAGACTAAATCTCCAACTTGGTAACTCTTTTCCATTGTCCGTGTGTCATAGTACCTCTTCATCCGATCACTAGATAATTGTAGTTTTCCACGCACCAGGTTGTGTATATTTTCCATTCGATTCTGAAGGTCGGTGACATATTGTTTACGTGCCATTTCTTCACCAGGTTTACAACCAAACACCAAGTCACATGGTAGCCTCATTTCTCTACCGAACAGGACCTTCGCAGGCGTTTGGCCAGTTGATTCATTGATGGCCGATCGAATTGCCAGTAGAAATAGTGGAATATGTCGATCCCAATCCCTCTGACAATCTGACACCACCTTTGACAGATAGTTGGTTATAGTTCGGTTCATTCGTTCCACCATTCCATCCGACTGAGGGTGCATCGCTGTGGTTCTCGTTTTGTGGATGCCTAATCTTTGGCAAACTTCTTGAAACAGCTTGCTCTCAAAATTTCTTCCTTGGTCTGAATGTAATTCTAATGGTACCCCAAATCGGCTTACGAATTCTTCAACCAATATATCTGCTAAAGTGGTAGCTTCCTGATTGGGAACTGCATATGCTTCAACCCATTTAGTGAAGTAGTCCATTACAACAAAGATGTACTTGTTTCCTACATCGGTCTGTGGAAGTGGCCCCAATATATCTACTGCGATTCTTTCAAAAGGACTTCCAACCAGGTATTGCTGCATTTCCAACTTCGGTTTTCGGTGCGGACCGTTACTGGCAGCACATGTAGTGCATTTACGACACCAATCTTTAACATCATTAGTGCAATTTACCCAGTAAAATCTATCTCGGATCTTTTGCAGCGTTTTCGTGATACCCAGATGTCCTCCAGAACTATCATTATGCATCTGCTTTAAAATTTCTGGTACAGCATTTCTTGGGACCACTATTTGTTTCCTTGTTTCTGTTCCCTCGGAGTTTTCTACCAGTCTTTTAACGAGCCCACCGTCCAAAATTAAAGAGTTCCATTGGGACCAGTATGCTTTTAAAGCAGGAGAGGATGAGGATATCTCTCTCCACAACGGACGACGGTCCATTCTCTTCCACTTTCTAATCTTTCTCAGAACGGGATCGTTTTCTTGTTGCTCCTCCAGCATAGAGCTCTCGTCTTCTGGCACAAACTTAACTAAGGCAAGTTTTTTCTCGTTCTGCTCCATACGGGTACAATGGGGGCAATCAGGTCGACATGGTCTTCTGGAAAGTGCATCAGCATTACGATGTCTGGTTTCAGGTCTGTGCTCGATTTCAACATCATATTCCTGCAGTTTTTCGAGCCATCTTGCTATCTGTCCTTCTGGGTTCCTAAAGCTAAGTAGCCACTTTAAACTAGCATGGTCTGTTCTGATCAGGAATTTTCTGCCATACAGATATTTATACAAGTGTTCGACGGATTTTACAACTGCTAACAGTTCCCTCCGAGTTACACAGTAGTTCTTTTCAGCTTTCGATAAAGTTTTGCTGAAGTAACCAACCACTCTTTCCTTACCGTCTTGTAGCTGTGACAAGACGGCTCCAATTCCCACATTGCTGGCGTCGGTGTCCAAAATAAGCTTACCATCAGGAAGTGGATAAGCAAGAACAGGTGCTGACGTAAGCTGTTTCTTCAATATTTCAAACGCCTTTTGACATTCCTGATCCCAACAGAAGGACTTATCTTGTTTTGTCAAACGTGTCAAGGGTTTGGCGATGTCTCCAAAATTCTTGACATATCGTCGGTAATAGGAACAAAGACCCAAGAAACTCCGGAGCTGATGTTTGTCGGTAGGGATTGGCCATTCCTGAACGGCTTGTATCTTAGCGGGATCAACAGCAACGCCATCCTTGCTTACGTTATGTCCTAAATAGTTGACCTGTCTCTGGAACAAGTGGCATTTCTTAACATTCAATGTTAGATTAGCGTTCTGTAATCTTTTAAAAACTTCTTCCACGTTAGATAAATGTTCCTTAAAGGTCTTACCCATTATGATGATGTCGTCTAGATAAACTAGACAAGTTTCCCATGACAAACCCCGCAGGATGTTCTCCATTAGTCGTTCAAACGTCGCAGGAGCATTACAGAGGCCAAATGGAAGGACCGTGAATTGCCATAACCCTGATCCACTGGTAAAGGCAGTCTTTTCTTTGTCTGCAGGATTCATTTTAACTTGCCAGTATCCGCTTTTAAGGTCCAAGGTAGAAAACAGAGTAGAACCCGCCAAAGCGTCGAGGGCATCATCAATCCTTGGCAGAGGATAACTGTCCTTCTTAGTGACATCATTTAGCTTTCGATAGTCGACACAAAACCGCATTGATTCGTCTTTCTTTCTCACTAATACCACAGGAGAAGCCCACGGACTACTGGATGGTTCGACTATGCCATTTTGAATCATTTCTTTAAGGGCTCTGTCTGCTTCTTCCTTTTTAACTTGAGGCATCCTTCGGGGTACCTGTCGAATCGGACGTGCATCACCAGTGTCAATTCTATGTTGTACAACATCAGTTCTTCCCAGTTTACTTTTAGAACCAAATACAGGTTTATAACGGTAAAGTAGATCTCTTACCTGTTTCTTTTCTAATTTTGACAAAAAGGGGTCTAATTTTGTCATTAATTGTTCTATTTCGTTGGTCTCATCTGTTTCCGTACCATTTATCTTGTGAATTATGGCCATTACTGGTTCTAAACTTCCCATTTCCGTGTCCTTTCGGAGAAGAACTGGATGATCGTTCAAGTTGATAACTCGGATGGGTACCTCTTTGGCGGATCTAACAAGAGTCTTACCCACAAGGAGTCCTTTTCCCAATTCATGGTCATGGTTCTTCGGCTCTATCATGGCTGGGGCACCATCTGGCTCCAGTCCGTCCAACCGCGCTGTGACGAAACATTCGCAGCTTGCCGGAAGTTCGATATCATCGATTAGCCTAATCGAGGCATTGTCAACTTGTTTTCGGTGCAGGAATATTTCTTCATTACCAGTACGAAGGATACGTTGGCGAAGATCCAAATGGAAACCACAGTGGAGCATAACATCCATGCCCAGAACAACATCTTCATCAACGTCAGCCACCAGCACTGAGTGAACAAGAGAGGTTGAACCAAACTGTAGCGTCACCTGTATCTCACCGTAGACTCTAGCAGAATCTCCGGTAGCGGTACGCAGTCTCCAACTGGTAGGCAACATCTTATTTCGCATAATGATGGTTGGTCGGACGATAGTTTTTGTAGCTCCAGTGTCTACCAGCATGCTAATATTCTTCCCATCAAGGAGGCCATCTACATATAAGCTGTCCACGTGATGTCGCAGAGTTGCCAATTTAATGGTGTGAGGGACTACGGGAATGTTTGGGGTCGAAGGCGCCCTCCAGGAGTCGACCCGTTTAAAGTTTTCCTGCTGCATGGGTACTTCAGCAGGAGATTTTTCTTTATGGGGGCAAGTATTTCTTATATGGCCTAGTTCTTCGCAGTTCCAGCATCTCACTGGGCGCCTTCTTTTTGGAGATAACTTCATAAACTTCTCTACTACCGCTTCAACGTCGCTAACGGAATGAACAGCATGGTCGTAGTTACCGGTGATTTCCCTCAGTCGAGCAACTCCACGTGAGGCCTCCGTCGCCGCCTCAAACTCCAGGGCAATGGTCAAGGCGTCCACAAGGTTCTTCGGCCGCGCCAGCCGTACAGCGCGCTGCAACTCGACGTCTCGAAGACCATCGGTGAAGGTTTGAACTGCTAGGCACTCCAGGAAATCCTTCGCTGCATTTGAATACGCAAGTCGTACCATTCTTGCTACATCCGCTTCAAATTCCTGGATAGTTTCTCCATTTTTCTGTTTTCGGCTCTCATTCGTCCTGATAGCTGGGACACCTCTTCGCGCTGGCTTCTTATCTGACTGGATAGCTCCTCTTGCTGGCTCGTCATTCGTCCTGATAGCTGGGAAAGTTGTTGCGATATTTCCGAATTTGCTTTTTGAGCTGGGTCTTCAAACTCCACAGCGTCAGGGTCCAAATTATTATTTACGTAGTATTCACGGAGCCTTCTCAACAATACGGATTTGCTCCCAGTAGTTTCCAACTCTAATTCTTCAAGCTCTCTTCTGAGCTCTGCCACCAATAGTTCATTTATCTTTTTTCCAGGCATTCTTATATCTTCACCCCACACCTGACACCAATTTGAAACACTTATGGGGGCTTTTTACACAATTTATTTACAAAATTGTTAAGATACACTGAACTCTGCTGGATAACGTCTAACTACTTGACAATACAATGAACTCTTCTGAACACTTGACTCGAACTGACGTTAACTGTCCGTGCATCCCCTTATATACAACATTATTTAATCTAGTTAGTGTGTTTAGAAGTTTCTAGAATTTTCTAGAAACATTATTTAAAATGGTCAGTTGATTTTTTTACAAACTTCTAAAAATCAACTGTCAACAACAATCTTTTAAACTAAGGTCCCTTCCGTTACGGTTATCCCGTTACAATATTATAATCATTTCATATTATATCAATTTTAATTATAAAGCTTCTTATTGCATCATTAATCAATGTCTGACAATTTATACAATACGAAGGTACTTTCAACTCGCCTTAATAGTCGAGACAATTTTTAATCTAAAATAGTAAAAATACTACTCAACTCATAGAAGCTCTAAAATTTTTGTCTTGTCTGCGAAATGAGTAGATCTAAGCAGTACCAATACATATTATTTTGTGGATTAAAAATTTGCTTATCTACTAAAAATTCAACAATACCTACGTTTGGTTATTCTACGCCTTTAATTTTTGTATAAGTGTTTTTCACTTCACTGTTTTGCTAGATTTTTAGACGTTATTAGTAAATCGGCACACTGTCCAAAATATTATTCAACAGAATGCTAGCCTTTTGCAAGTTATTATTTACATTTTGCTGGGATTTTGATAAAAGGTCGATAATTTTAATTAGTTTAGGAAGAAAGTTACAAGGGTTATAAAATCGTAGCCGTCTAAAATTTTGATTATAACCTGGCACCCGTTACGTTCACGTTTTTTAGATGAAATCAAGTTTATTTAATGTAAACTTTTTATTATTGTTGACAAATTTTGTTCTCTGGCATGTAAAGCTTTATTCGTTAAGGATAATCACGTGGCGGAAGTTATTTAATTGTATTTTAGATTTTCAGGTGAAGCGTCATGGCCCAGCGTATTGTGCTATTGTCGAAAAACTACATATTTTCTTATTATATATAAATTTGTTTTAGAAGACTATATCAAATTAATACCCATTTCGTAATAACCAATAGTTTTCTTTTTATGTACACTAAACTTGTAATTTAATGATAAGTCATAATCGCACTTATAGACATTACTTAAATGTTAAAAGTATGACGAAATTTTTAAGAATTACACTTCTTTTAGCCCGTATAAAAGGAAAAATGGTAAGGTTAAATTTTTAAACGAACGAAAAACTTAGAATTCGTAAGTCAACATTTTAGTTTTTTTTTATAGTTTTAAAAATAAATACAGAAATAAGAGAAATTAAGGACATAATTTAAAAACTATATTAGACCAAAACAAACACCTTAACAACGTTTTTAGTTTTCAATATTTGTTAACAAAAAGACTCACCTTAATTAATAATTACAAATTTTTACTATCTAAACGTTAGATTAAACTTTGATTGGTATTTTTTGATAAAATCGTTGATTTATAACTGATTTCCCATTAATAAACGGACTCTGTAAACATCTGTGCATGTAATTACCAACAATGGTAACCGTCAAAGAAATCCAAACTAGATTGTTAGTCATTGGTCAACTTTGAAAGGCTCAATTTATTGCCCTGTCATTGGTCAAGTTCGTTAGTACAGATTTTCTTAATATCAAATTTAAAATTTCAATAAATGTATAGTAAATGTGTCATTTCATCATGAATTTAACGTTCTTATACAGGCCATATAATGTTTTTTTACCTGAATTCAGGGACTTCGAGGCACTTCGAGGACCCAACGAGCTCGGACTCTGTATCACTGCTACATCTGCTATATCGCTCGGTATGTCCCTGGTTTAACTTAATAAAAGTACTATCATGAAAATTATGGCACTTACAAATTGATTCCTATTATTAAAAAAACTTCAAACAAAATTATAATTTTCTTTCCTTTCTACCCACTCAACTCCATCTCCTTCCTCCTGCGTAACTTTCTATCTCTTGCCTCTCTGCTCGACCACTTTTCAGCTCTGACCTCTACTTTTAATTGCTGCTTTCTTTTTATTTAATAATGTGTTTTGATCAGTTTTTTTGGTTATTATTTTTTTTATTTTAATTTAAATTTCAAACTTTTTTATATAATCCGAATAATATCTAAATCGATCACATTCCCAGAATTCGACTGAGGAAACGTATCCCTGAAGAAAAATTTATATTAATTTATATATATATATATATATATATATATATATATATATATATATATATAATTAGTAAAAGTGGTTATTGGGTAAACAGCAATACTTAACGTTAAATAAAACTCTTTAGAGTATTTTTAATCCAAGCTTTCGTAATTACTTTATTACATTATCAAGGAGCTACAAAATTAAGAGTGACAGAATGCAAGTAGAAATAAATTATAAATTTATACTTATATCTCTGTGAGGTTATAACGTTGTTGTTTTAAAAGAAATTAACATGAGTAAATAATAAATTATAAAATTAAAATGATGTTTTTTATAAGTATTATCAAATTGATGTTTCTCACAAGATATGACATTAATGATTAAATAGTCATGTAACTATGATATCAAAAGTAATAAATTAGAGAACTAACTATAAGGTATTAGGAATAATAAAAAAAAAATTTTTAAATTATGGAAGTATTAAGATATAACAATATTCTCCACAATTAAACTATCTACTTTAATTGAATTTACATTTTGTGATACATAGATAAGATATAATTATAATTATAATAGTTTTTTCCTGGTTTTTCTATATCATTGCACAGTTATACTGATCTTAGAGGGATATACATCCAGGATAATCCCTTAGGGCTAATAACATCTAAGCTTTAATATTGTTATATCTTAATACTTCCATAATTTAAAATTTTTTTTTTTATTATTCCTAATACCTTATAGTTAGTTCTCTAATTTATTACTTTTGATATCATAGTTACATGACTATTTAATCATTAATGTCATATCTTGTGAGAAACATCAATTTGATAATACTTATAAAAAACATCATTTTAATTTTATAATTTATTATTTACTCATGTTAATTTCTTTTAAAACAACAACGTTATAACCTCACAGAGATGTAAGTATAAATTTATAATTTATTTCTACTTGCATTCTGTCACTCTTAATTTTGTAGCTCCTTGATAATGTAATAAAGTAATTACGAAAGCTTGGATTAAAAATACTCTAAAGAGTTTTATTTAACGTTAAGTATTGCTGTTTACCCAATAACCACTTTTACTAATAATTAATTTTTCAGCAAATATTACTATTTAATTATATATATATATATATATATATATATATATATATATATATATATATATATATAAATATATATAATTACTTTACCTGCATTAATTAATAGTCTAACTTATTCTTTTATGCTTAAGCCCCGTTTCAACCTAATCATTGCCCTACCAGGGTAAAACACAATTTGATTAAACCCATTTTAGTCTGGCAGAGCCTATGTAAATACGTTCTTATCACGTTATAACGAGTTTTAAACAAAAAAAATTTGGACCGAGGATCCTACTCTTTGACTTGCCAAACAAAAGCAACTCTTATTAACGTGTCTTTATCGGTATTTGTATTGTTTTTAAATGTTGAATGTGAAAATCGGTTACACTAAGTTTACTATAGTTAAATATAAGTCAGGTTTCAAAATTTAATGATGTACTAAATATCGGTAAAAAAATAATTAATCATACCTATAGAGATTCGTAATAACATATTTAAAAGAGAGGGTAAAATTTGAAAAATTCCGATGGAAACGAAGCTTCCTATGCTATCTTTGACAGAAAAGCCAGAAAAATTTATTTTTTTAAATAAAGAAATTCATTAAATACATAAAATAACACACTAAAGGCCTATACAAGAGAGTTAAGATACAGTAGAAACGTACTGGTATACTTTAGTTTGTCGTTTATACTTTCCACACTTCATACCTGCTGTGTACATATACATTAATAAGAAAGAGTGAGAAACAGAATAGGTAACAAAGTCACCTCCCGTACGCGCACACTTTTTCTCGATTCACTGCTTTCGTCAAAGCTAATATAAAATGTTTTACTTTAAAAACTAATGGAAAAAAGCTGTATTGATTTATTTATAAGAATATATCATAATTTTAGTATCGGGTATGTTCGGGGGAGATGTCCGTACGGGAGAGAAGGCCAGTTGTACTATTTTCTGTAAGTTGTACTGAAAATTAACTTACATAACAGTAGTAGATACAAACAATCAATTGACAGAATATCAAAACAATAATAACAATCAAGAAGAAAACAATTCAATGTTACAAAATTTTTGATCTTTACCATACATCCCTTTTTTACCCCCTAAATTATTAAAATTATTTAAAAATATAGATTATTGTAAAATAGCAACAAAAAATGTTAAAACAATATCAAAATTATATACTAAAACAAAAGATCCTTTAACAACAAATGAAAACTCTAATGTAGTTTATTTAATTCCTTGCTCTAATTGTGATAAAGTCTATATTGGTGAGACATCCCGTACTATATACAGTAGGAACATATCACATAAAAGTGACATAAACACAAAAAATTTAAATCTTGTGCTTTATCGGATCATGCAATTACCCTCAAACATACTTTCCAATTTTCTGAAACAAAAATATTAGAAAAAGAAAAAAACTATCATAAACGTTTATTTTTAGAAATGACAAATATACAAAAAACTGAAAATTGTGTAAATAGAAAATCAGATATAGAAAAATTAAGTAATATTTATTGCTACATCCTATCTCATAATAATAACTAGTTAAAAAAATAAATAAATAGATTTAAACAAAAAATAAAAAAATAGAATATATTATTTATATATCTTTTCTTATGTCAAACAATCAAATTTACCACCACTATAAATTAAAAATAATCGAACCACTACCAACAATAAATATAAAAATTTAACTTAACTAAATTAATGATACATTCTTTTCTATATATATATATTTTTTTTTTGTTACATAAAGTGTACTTACTGTGATGTAGATTTTGTAGTACCTTAGAAATTTTGAAATTTTATATTTAACAAATGTCATTTTAGTAGAAACTTAAAAATGTATTCATATAAAATCGTAGAAATTGCTAAAAAATGTTAACCTCAAGAAGAGTAAGTTTAAATTTTCTTTTTTAAAAAAATATTTGTATGTAACAATATTTCTTTAACTTGTAGAAAGTCTTGATAAAGAATTAAATAAAATTCGAAAGCTAGACGACAAACACTTCAAAGAGTTTTCTTATAAGAGCCTAACTTGACTGCATCTCCAAGAATTACAATCTTTAGATTTAAACAGTCACTAATACCTTCACGTATATATATATACATATATATATATATCAAAAAAGTAGGTACCTATAGTTTAATTATTATAGCGTTTGACAAAAACTACGGCCATCTTTCCCGTACTGTAGATAGAGATAAATATATTTTATTTTTATGTTAAACGGTTTTATTTTTTAAATATGGAGTTGGTAGGAAGGAACTAGAAAATAATAATAACATTATACAATTAACCGTCGCCACAACACCGCCACCGCCAATCTAGGAAAAATATCTTAATTTAACATGTTAGTTTTAACACATTTTTTAATATTGTTTAACGAATAGAAATTTAATATTAACCCAATAATGATAATAGATAAAAATATTTTTAAAAATTATAAAACACTAATACAATAAGATTACTATGGTCTACATTCATTTAGTATTTTATTGACTCGTTTACGCACCAGTCTTAATTTAAAATTATATAATGTAGAAGAAATGTTTAAAAATATCTAAATGATATATAAATATTACATTCAGACCAAATTATTTTAAATATTAAGTAGATCCCTAGTTATACATAGTTAAAATTAATTGACTACTGACATTGTTTTTTAATCGTCCGCCAATGGTGTTGACGGTATTCCACACGTTGGATCAACAAACAGATGTCCTGTTTTAAAGTTTCTGTGATTGTTCTGGAGGTATGCCAAGCAGCCCATTGAGTTTAAATGCCAATTCTGATGCATTAGAGATAAAGCTAAAGGTATACAAACAGTTTCAATAAAGTTTACTTCAAATGTTGATTACTAAAATTAGGTAACATAGATTCAAACACAAAAATATAGTTAGTGAAACGTACTCTTAAGTTCGTCTTACGTATCAATCGTAGTTACAGGATAAAAAAATATTGATAAATGGCCGATGTTCTGACCCTGTACTTAATTTTTTAATTACGAAGGAAAAGAATAGTACTAAAGGTTTATTAAAGTACCGATGACTGATTTGTACAAATCAAATATGGTCAAAATTTTAAAGTATAATCAGTATGCGGTCACACGATAATACAGCTTGATAGAATTCATTTCTTTGGCTAAGTTTTGAGATCTTGCTAAGCACTGTTGTAGTGTGGTGTACTGTTTTTCGGATTTTTAGGTGAAATATTTTTTTTATCTGTATAAATTTTTTATTAAAAATAAATACAATTAAAACTTTATTATATCAGATATTTATCATTTATATGACGACCCTTAGAGCAGATGACCTCTTCTAAACCAGCTGTAAAATTCACCATCACGAGAGCCTGTATAGAAGGTGTTGTGGCTTAAATTCCTTTGGTGGTTTTTTCTTTTAACTCGTTCAGAGTGCGTGGTGATTCCTCGTAAACATTGGATTTGGGGTAATTTCACGAACAAGGAAAAATTCATAGGGATCATATTTGGGCTTCGGGTGGGTGACATTTGCGGTTTTAAAACTGGCTGCATCTTGCATGAACCAAATGTCTCGACGTCTGTTAAACTTCGCTTGACTTCGTAAAGAAAAATACTGTTTATTTGTAAGTAACGTTCGGAATTCACAGCCACTCCTGTTACATGCCTGTCCTTAAAAAAATATGGAGCGATGATTCAATTTACTCCAATGGCCGCTCAAATCGTTGCTTTTGTAGAATGTAAAGGATTTTCGTGTTTTTTTATGGGTTATGTTTACATCAGAAATAAAAGTTTTGCATAGTTACCTACACACCTGTGCAAATGGAAATGTGCTTCTTAAGATAAAATTACATAATCAAAATTTTGAAAACGGTTTAAAAAAACACGTGCAGTTTGCATTCTAATTGGGCAATCTTTACTTTTAGATCTCCCATGGTCTAAATTTTGTATGGATACATCTTTAGATCTGCTTTTAACACAATCGATGTTTAAAAATGTTCTGGTGGTCTTTTAGGGCCTTTTCTTTGGTAAGCATTATAATACTCATTTCTTCAAAAATTTTAAACCAATACTTGATTATTTTCTCGGAAGAAGCACGATTAAAATTTCGTAAATCTTAATGTGCCGAATACAATATTCAAGCGGCAATGAGAGAATTCCCGTTTTTATCACACAGCACACAGTCTATACCCGCGAAGCGTTCCATCTCAACTGATTTCCGAAAGCATGGTCTTTGGTCTTCAACATAAACATGCACCGAAAAATGTCACGCAGTCGCATTTTGAGTTATTTTACTTAGAAATTTGAAAAAAAGCTACAGAACCCTGTATTTTAAATGTTCTTAGTCTATTTAAGTAAAATATTTGTTGTAGTAAAATTAGAGATATACCATACATTGTAACGTTATAATCTTTAGAGAAATAAGCGTAATTATTTAATGTAATACAGGATTTTTTAAATATATTTGTTCATTAGTAAGATTTGGGAAGTACATGGGATATATAAATGGTATATATTAGTACGGTAACCAGATTAGTTATCGTATTTGTGTTTTAAATGTATTTGTTTTCTAATTAAAAAACGAACATAATAAACTTCAAAAAAATAGTATTTTTTAGGGTTATGTGGAGAAAACCGTTTTTTGCAATGTTTTTAAACTTAATTGACGCAATCGCTGGTTCTAAAAAAATTATTTTAATTTTTTAATTTTTATTTTGTTTATTAGTTCTATAACGTTATAACAATAATAACAAACTTAAAAAGGATTTATTTTTTATAATTCTAACTGTTTGATTGTTAGATCGTACACTGAATTTTTTTATTTATAATATTGAAGATACCTACTGCGAACACTGTATAATACAAATTAGCTGGGTACCAACTTAATCGAAAAAAATTATCGATAAAACTTTTGTTTGTTAATTGTACTCATTAATTTCTTTATACTTAAATCCATTCATAATTTATTTAATTACACCACACATCAGTCATAATTTTTGTTCTTTTTAAGTTCAAGGATGATCAATGATACATTTACTCAGGTCAAAAGTACAATTATGTGAAAGTGAAAAATACTTTGAAAGAGGTATTAAAATCATCTTAATGAATTTAAAAAGTAATTAGTATACAATTAGGCTAAATATGAATATTTTCAATCCGTTGATAGTTACTTTTGATTATGTTTGAATAATCTAAGACACAGCATTGTCCAATATCAAAATCGATCAGATTCGTACCAAACGTAAAAAATGTTTTTGATTAAAGAAACATGAAGGAAAGTATTTAAATTACAGAAAGGTAATTGAAACTACAGATTTTTTTTTGTTTACTATTTATGTTAACTGAATTATTAAAAAACAATGAAATAAAAACAAAATATCACTACTGCACATAGATTTTAATTCAGATAACTATCTTAATTTTAAGTAAATAATATAAAAAATTACTCTTTTGGTTGTATTTTAATTTTCAATAGAATGAAAACAGGACGAACCAAATAATATGAAAATTCCAACAAACGTTAATAAGTAAAAGAAGCACTTAACGACAATATGTCGCATGCCTAAATTTTTTTAACCAGAAACAGCTTTAATACCTTTTAATACGGTCTTCATCACACCCTATGGCTCATCCTGTTCACAACGATTCTTCACACGTCGAATTCTGTTTAACCGTTTACGAGATACAGCCCTGATGTTCTTTTGACACTATGGTCCTTTTAGCATTTTTTACCATTCTACATCGCAACCCCAAAAGGTCGTACACTGAAATCTGTTTGGCCGTTTACGAGATATAGCCTAATGCCCGCTTGACAGTTCTGAGGAAGATCTTTTTGGCACTTGTTGCCACTTTGCACTGCTACACTGTTGTTTAAGAGATATAATGCGCTTAACAACAATATGTCGCATGCCTAAATCTTTTTGACCAGAAACAGCTTTAATACCTTTTAATACGGTCTTCATCACACCCTATGGTTCATCCTGTTCACAACTATTCTTCACACGTCGAATTCTGTTTAACCATTTACGAGATACAGCCCTGATGTTCTTTTGACACTATGGTCCTTTTAGCATTTTTTACCATTCTACATCGCAACCACAAAATGTCGTACACTGAAATCCGTTTGGCCGTTTACGAGATATAGCCTAATGCCCGCTTGACAGTTCTGATGAAGATCTTTTTGGCACTTGTTGCCACATTGCACTGCTACACTGTTGTTTAAGAGATATAATGCGCTTATAACAATCCTTAATATGTTTAAATTTTGGTCGGCAATACTAGCGATTGGTGTTTAAGGATTTAAAGCAACAGGGATATATCCCTTTAATCGTAATGCTATTCCGAAATACTTTTTTAGCATTTGTTTAGAACGTTGAATTCATCATCCGCTTTCGTTTGAGTTGGCGTATGTCATTGTAACTTACTATTTTTGGAACGAAGTTCCCTTTCGGGCATTACGACCAGTTACGACTGAGGCTAGGAGCTAGCCAAAAAAAATTCAGACCAAAATTTGTCACGACACGACACGACACACGCATGTTGTCTCTCTCTCTCTTATAGATAGATATAATATTTAAATAGGAAACCCTAATATACATAAATAAAAGTACAATTAAAAAGACACTACTTTAAATAAAAAGAAAATAATGTAGAAAAAAAATAAGTACCTATAATAGTATTATTGTATATTTCATCCTGTTTTTATAAACTAATAAATTTATAAACATTTTAAAAATAGTTCTTAACTTGACTAGTTAGGTACCTATGTCAAATTACCTTAACTGTCAGTTACTGTCAAATATTTTAATTTTAAAATTTTGTATTAAATTGTTAATTTCTGTTTTAAATTAAATTAAAATAAAAAGTAATTCTAGGTAGATGTATATCATCTACACCTCTGGTATTGTATGAATGGACACTTTTGTTAAAAGAAACGAACTGTTGAAAATATTCAAGCGATAATGGATTTACTTTTTTCTATTTTGCTTTGATAGTGTAGTGTCGTGACTTTGTGAAGTTTATACAGGTTTCTTGGAGATAATAAATAGTAAAATAATACAAAATAATAACAATAATGAATCCTGACAGTGTTTCTGTTCTGCAAAAGTTCCGGACATTGCTGATGAATTTAGGTAAGAAGAGATTTAAAACAGACAATAATAAATGCTTATGTATGTATAAACACTCTGTTGTGTTTACAAATTACAATTCCTTCACTAATTAGTCGAAAGGAACTTCATTCTATCCGGGTGTCCCTTGACACCTCTCACTTTTTTTTTGGCTTCGATTTGGATGAGCTTAGCTGATCTTGTAAATTCGCTTTATTTGTTGTTTTTTTGTTGGTTATCATCCCTATCTATTTGGAACTTAGTTAATTTTCAACTGTTTGTTTGTTTTTTTATTAGTGTAGTATAGTTAAAGATCTATTTTTGTTCACAATTTTAATAGATCTGATAATACCCATTTCTTGGACAAATTTTGTCTGTCACCAAGCATTAAAGTGTAATTAAGGTTAATTTTAAATTAAACGATTTGGTTAAAAAACTAATATTTTTATAAAATACATACAAAAACTTAAAACTGATAAAAAACAAATTGCTCAATCTTGCTTGAATTTGCAGTTTTTTAAACCTTCCTATATCTAAGAGCTCTTTAATTTGACCGACAAAGGCAAGATCAAAGCAATGTTTACTGATGGTAACAGCATTTTATTTTACTGTTTCATTAAATAGCAGTTAAATATCATATAAATGCGAAATTTTCTGTTGTTTATTTAAATAGTTATTAGCAAAATAATAAAAAAATACGTTGATTTGCAAAATTAACCCGATATAATAAAAGAAATTGTAAATTTTACATACTATGGAATTTCCATATTAATATAAATTTTATATACCTATAAAAACAATAATCTTGGTGTTAAAATGTTTACGTTATTTTGATAGCAACTAATCGTAACTGCATAAAAAACATATTACTATTTATGATAAAATATATTATTTATTTAGTAAATAAGTGCTTTCTAATGCAATCTTAAATAATAAAAAGACCCACTATTTGAATTAGCAGTTATTTGGTATCATAAATATTTTTTAAAAAGCCCAAACTTTAGCGAATAAATTACAATACTGTTCAACAAGAACTCTATATACATAAAATACAACCCTCATAAACAAAAACAAGCCATCAAAAACTACTAATTTTTCCTTATCGAATATACAAGTTGTAATCAACTAAGATTTTTCGATACTAAAGTTCAATCGCTTGGATTCAGGAATAACTTTTATTGGGTTTTCCACTTATCCCAGTTGTTCTCATACAATCTCAAGGTCAAAGGAAAGCGACGCCTGAGGTCTAGTTGGAAAATGCTTTTTAATAAAATTGCTGCCATTTTGCCTTCCCATTATTATCCTCGTAGGTGTTCTTTGATAAAATAACAATGTTATTACGAGTGTGTGAAGTAAACTCGAAAAATTGATAAGAGCAAGAAAAAATTCAAAAATTCAAGTGAAAGTTGTTTTGAAAGTTTTTGGTGTCACAAGCCGAAAAAGATATATATATATATATATATATATATATATATATATATATATATATATAAACTTACATTAAAGATAAAACTCCTACGTTATTAAAATCCAATGTAGTGTATTCGATTAAGTGCAGTGATTGTCCGAAAGTGTACATAGGGCAAACATCTCAAAAACTGGCTAAACGGATCGCTCTACACAAAAGTGATACAGTTAAAAAACCAACTGCAACTGCCTTGAGTCAGCATGTATGTTCCAGTACACATAATATCGATTACGATAGCGTCAGTATCTTCGAAGAAGCAACTAACCAGTTTAAAAGGAACTTCATTGAAATGTGTTACATCCATTCGTCTCCCGAGTCTATGAACTTTAAAAAGGATGTGGAAGGGTTGAGTTCGATCTACACCTTTCTTTTGTGCCAAAATATGACGAAAAACAATCATTTTAACAACAACAAATAGGTTATGTTTTTATTTAAATATTTATTTGTTGATAGATGACTTACTTGACAGAGTCAATGTTCCGTCTTTTACTCTATAAGACATTTAGCCAGTATATCAAAAAATTTTGTTATTTGTCGTAATTGTTAACTGTTGTGTTTTGTTTAATTTTATTTAACATTTTAATATTTTATCTTTGAATTGGTTTTATAATTGGACCTGTTTTATGTTTTATATTTTAACAACTCACGTTGGTCATGTTTTATGCAAGGGTTGTTCTCATATATGAGGTGTAACAAGAACATATTTTTTTGTAAGTTTTAATTTTTAACATTATTGCACCCTTTTAATATTATTATTGTAATTCCCGTTAGGCGCTGATGAAGGTTAAAAACTAACCGAAAATTTCGCAATTTAAGAATAAAGTTCCTACTACTGGCGTTTTTCCATCAATTGCCCAAGCCAGACGTTTCCTAAGCCTGTTATTTGAAAAAATTATATATATATATATATATATATATATATATATATAACGAACAGAGCGTTTTGTGACAGTCTAAAAATGTAAAAGATGATACATAACGTATCTAGTGCCATACTGTCAAAAGTAATAATTTCAGTTTTGAACTGAAATGGTGTCGGTTAGAAATTTCTAACACTTTAAAAGACACCTTGGATGCTGCAATATAAATAGATATAAATATCATTCAACCTATATCAGGGCAAAACCAAACTACAGACACGTGTTTCGCTCTCATTGTAAGCTCATCAGTGTAGTATAGGCTATGTCTCTCAAGTCACTAATCAAGAGACATCCCTACTATAAATTGAACGATATCCATAAATGTCAATTGCGAAACTGATAAACAGTCGCAAGTGGTTCCATCTTCACTCCAAAAATGGTACTTCAGTGGTAGCTTTGCGTCACAAAACGCTCTATTCGTTTTATCATTTTACCTTGCCTAAGGTTATATACAAGATGATTAAAAGAAATAATCTTAAAACATTTCACTTTCCCCCGTAAGTAAAGAAAGTGTAGCATCACTGAAAATAGCGTTACCAAGTGTTATACGTTTTCTTATACAAGTTAGAAGAGGGAACTTGGTATATTACAAAAAAAGTTGATTGCGTTCTCTCGTTTCCAAATTATTTAACAGAAAGACAAGATATTCGAATTCATGACGTATCTTTAAACACACCCTAGTTTATGATTCTTTCGACATTCTTTATAGGGATTAGAACTATAAAGTGTTTAACTATAAAGATAGATCAGGAATTACCCTATTTTTAATAATATATATTTTCTATAAATAAATTATACGAGAATTAAACAAGAAATATAACACTATACATAATTAAATTAAAAGAATTGCTCACTGTTGCAGTGGATTTAATTTTGGATGAAAATGAGACATTTAACTTAATACATCATTCAGCCATTATTACAAAAGTTTTCACAAAAACTGGCACTTTCGACGTCTTGAAAATTTGATACACACTTTTTAACCATTAAATATATATATATATATATATATATATAAATATATATATATGAAAGCAAGTGGGTGAAAAGGACGAAAGAAGTTATTTAAGTAATACACAATCATTTAATCGAATATCTTTTAGCAGTTCATCTTTTAAAAATTGAAATTTGAAAATATTATACTGTTAGTTGTTTATATGCAAACGGACAATAGAACGTATTAATGTGGCTTTGATTAGATAAATTTTATTTTGTTAAATTTTAATTTACTTTAATTATGATCAGAATACAATACCAAAGAGTATGACAACATTTTTTAATATTATGAATGTTTATTTTTATTTTATACTAGCTGTACGCGGCGCGCGTTGCTACGCCATCAACTAATAAAATAAATTTAAGAAAAATAAAAAAGAAGAAAAGATAGGAAAGGAAAGAAAGTTTAAAGTTTTCTTTAACTTATCGCACCAACAATATATTTTAAGAACTTTTATTTGTACGAATTCGTATACATATCTATTAAAATCAGTATTGAACTTGATACATGGAAGCACCATCTGGTGGTAACTTCCATTAATACGAATATCATATTCATCCTACCCATTAAAAATACATCATCATACTGATTTTCGTGACAATCGGTTGAACGGAGCAGAAGTTGCTACCCTGCAGCGCCACCTGGTGGCGAGTGGCATCAATAAGCATATCATACAAATCTTCTCCGTGGAAAAATACATATACATACCAATTTTCATGACAATCGGTTGAACGGGACTGAAGTTGCTACTCTGCAGCGCCACCTGGTGGCGAGTGGCATCAATGAGCATATCATACAAACTTTCTCCGTGGGAAAATACATATACATACTAATTTCCATGACAATCGGTTGAACGGGACAGAAGTTGCTACTCTGCAGCGCCACCTGGTGGCGAGTGACATCAATGAGCATATCATACAAACCTTTTCCGTGGAAAAATACATATACATACCAATTTTCATAATAATCGGTCCAGTAGTTATTGAGTTCATTGAGTACATACAGACATACAGACATACAGACATACAGACATACAGACATACAGACATACAGACATACAGACATACAGACATACAGACATACAGACATACAGACATACAGACATACAGACATACAGACATACAGACATACAGACATACAGACATACAGACATACAGACATACAGACATACAGACATACAGACATACAGACATACAGACATACAGACATACAGACATACAGACATACAGACATACAGACATACAGACATACAGACATACAGACATACAGACATACAGACATACAGACATACAGACATACAGACATACAGACATACAGACATACAGACATACAGACATACAGACAAAAAATTCATTTTTATATATATAGATAGATATGTATATAAGAAAGTCGGGTAAGTTACACTATTTACAGCTCAAGAACGGCTGAACCGATTTAGCTAAAAATTGGTACGGACATTAGATTTTATCGTTTGACCACGTTTTTGTCAACTATAAAACGTAGTATAATAAAAACGCATCTGATATGGAATAACAAAAAGCAAATAACAACTAATAAAGTACTTACTAAATGATGTAATTAAGTACTATAACGCCACCGTAAGATGCACAGTTATTAACTCATATATTAGAACAAGCAATTTTTACTTAATTAAGTACTATGATGCCATAGTAAGGTGGCGCAGTTGATATAAATATATATAGTTGATGCCACATAGAAGTTATAGAGAATATTTAAATATTTTATTGTTAGTTGTTTAATTTATCATGATTTTTGAATCAGACAGTGATTCCGATTATCCAAATACACCACCTAAAACAGCAAATCAAGCTGAAGAAACCTCTTTCGATTTATTACCAGTAAAATCTAAAAAGAGATTTATGAATTAAAAACCTAAATATCACTTAAATTCATTTTCGAAATCTGTGCTGTTGCATATTTTGGATGAATTTATGTCATCGGCGCTATGGTATCTGTATTAGATGTTAAAAAACACTTTATCGATTAAAAATATTACCGATATAAGTAAATATTCAAAGTTACATTCTTTTTTAAAACTAAAATTTTAAAAGTAAAAAATATCAAATTGTTTTTTCCGATGAGATACATACTTTCTTAAAAAATGCACCCAACTACAAATACTTAGGTAATTACTAAGTTAAATTAAATTACTTAATGCGAGAAATTCTTAATGACATTAATAATAACGTTTACAGGTGGTCTAAGTTTTTGGAATTTCAGGGGATTTTCGTTGTCACGAATTAAAAGATTTGACGGTATACGTCTCCCAACGAAAGTTTGTGACAGCCACGTGTTAGTCGGCGCAGATAGGCGGAGTCTTTCTATCAGTGGCGGACGGAAATAAAAATATATTCTACATCTTAAATTAATTTTTAATGTATGATGCCAACATAATTAAGAAGAATTTATTTTATATAAATTTGTTACTGCCCACTTTAAACTAAAAAAATACATACATTTAAAAAACAACTCAGAAACTCTCTCAGCATATTCGTAGCTAAATACAGTTTACAAAACCATTCTAGCTACCACACTGACAAGCTTTCAAAACGGTCGTTGTTATCGTAACGCTCGTAAAAAAACCACTGCTCATTGAACGAGAGGCCACGTGGCTGTCCCAAACTTTCGTTGGGCGATCTATAAATGTAGTAATAGATAACAGCAGTGTACTCATAGTTAAAATATGTAATACCAAAACAAAAGTGTCTAGTTTCTTCCACATTTCTGGTTTCTTCTATGAGATTTATAAAATATATATGAACCTTCGTTCTCTGGACTAAGAAATTTAATATTTTTTTTAAACCACTAAAAGGGAAAGTGTACTAAACAGGTTGTGGGAATAAATAAATTCAGTAAATTTCCTATGGAAATCGCTTAATACTTAAAATTACCTGATCTTTAAAACTATACTGTGCATTTTTTGCGTAGAACTTCTGCAACGTTCTTTTAGTAAACGCAGGAGGTAATTTATTTTAATTAAAAAAACACGGAGGCAGGAAATCTAGTAACGTTGCGGCAGAATATGCTCATCAATTATTAGTTAACCGCAAAAATCAAATACAAACTAAAATTTTACTATCTTTACAGAATACAACGCTCTCGGATAACGGCGCATCTTTGTCTGGAGTGATATTAGTTAAGAATATAACAGTTCGGTGCATCGTATACCTCAATACATAAAAATCTGGATTCTAAACCACTAAAAAGGTCAAATTGGAAATTTAATATTTTTTTTAAGCAACCATAAATCTAATATTTTGGTATGATATAATTCATTTTTTTTTTAATAAAAACCTTTTTTATGTGCTTTTATATCATAACAGGAAACGAAGAAATTATTTTTTTACGATAAAATCAAATTTATTGGTTATTTTATTATTACCGTTTTTTTGCTTATTTATCATGTATTGTGATTTATATGCTTTTGTCGATATATTCAACATATACGGCACGTAGTATTATTGATGATGTGATGATTTTTTATGCAATAGTACTAAACGATATCAACATATTTGGACAAGATTTTAATAGTTTGACTGTTTTGTTTTGTACGAACTTTTCTTTGTTTTCTGAGGTGTTAATCAAAGTAATAAAAAATGGCTAGATTGACTAGATTGATTCACCTAATCTATATATATATATATATATATATATATATATATATATATAAATGAATGTTTGTCTGTATGTCTGTATGTCTGTATGTACTCAATGAACTCAAAAACTACTGGACCGATTATTATGAAAATTGGTATGTATATGTATTTTTCCACGGAGAAGGTTTGTATGATATGCTCATTGATGCCACTTGCCACCAGGTAGTGCTGCAGACTAGCAACTTCTGTCCCGTTCAACCGATTGTCATGAAAATTGGTATGTATATGTATTTTTCCAAGGAAAAGGTTTGTATGATATGCTTATTGATCCTACTCGCCACCAGGTGGCGCTGCAGAGTAGCAACTTCTGTCCCGTTCAACCGATGGTCATGAAAATTGGTATGCATATGTATTTTTCCACGAAGAAGGTTTGTATGATATGCTCATTGATGCCACTTGCCACCAGGTGGCGCTGCAGACTAGCAACTTCTGTCCCGTTCAACCTATTGTCAGGAAAATCAGTATGATGATGTATTTTAAACGGGTAAGATGAATATGATATTTGTATTAATGGAAGTTACCACCAGATGGCGCTTTCATGTATCAAATTCAATACTGATAGATATCTACACGAATTTGTATAAATATAAGTTCGAAAAATATATTTTTGGTGCGATAAGTAAAACAAAACTATAAACTTTCTTTTCTTCTCTACCTCTTCTCCTCTTTTATTTTTCTTAAATTTATTTTAGTTGCTGGCGTAGCAACGCGCGCCGGGTACAGCTAGTGATGAATAAAAAATAACAGAAATAAAGAGTCAGAATGCCGCCAATTGCAGACGACAAACACACACACGTGCATTCGGTAGTTTATTTTTTCATATCACTCTAGGGGGTACCTAGGTGGAGAGCGACTCGTGAATATGGTGTTCAGTAACGGGAGGTTAAACGAAATTAAACTATAAAAGAAAAACTAAAAACCTAGGTAGATGGTTTATAGGGCGTCACCTAATTATTATTAAAAGTTTTGTAAGATTGATAGTCACACACTTACCGTTTATTTACTAGGCTTAAAATTCTGAATAAGATGTTATTGGTGACCCCGTTAAATGAAAGAAAGCTTTAGCATTTTAGACTATATTGAATTACATTAACTACTAAGCTTTTGTCTGTATTGCTTTTCACGTAATTATTTTTTACTATTCTATGTTTTCGTATCGTAATAATATAAATAGGCTGTTTTTTTTACTATATATCATTAACAAAAGGTAAGTGTGTGGCTATTATAATTGCAAACAACTTTTGTCAAAAATCTCCCTTTTCAATTGTTTTTTGACAATTTTACTAAATTATAAAAATGTTTTAATTATATTTATTAATATTAAGTACCGTTGGTATTTTATAAAATCTGTTTGCGAGTCCCTCCATCCGGATACGCTATAACTCTTAAAAGGGCACAGGGTCATGATATTTGGTGTATAGAACTCTAAAGTTATGAGGACTTAACTGTAAAACAAAAGTAATACACCAATTTGGCAAAAATAAAATAAACGTGCATGTAGAAAGCTATCCGTTGATAAATTCCTTTTTATTCTAAGCTCTTTTGATCTTGTGAGAGAATGAATGTACACTTTACTTCTTTACTGTAGAAGAAAAAGTATAGATAACTTTTTTGTAATTTTGTTTAGGTTTACCATGTTTTGCAAAAAATTTTTTTGTATCTCTTTTAATTAAAGAGTTATAGCGTTATAATCAATCAAATAATGCAATAACACCACTTTTATTATAAAACCTCTTAATGTATTCAAAACCCAGAATGTTTGTTAGCAGAGCTGCCAAAAGTAAAGGAGCTAGGCATCTGGGCATTTTTACATGTCAATCCCGAAAAAAAATCTAACGCCTATACAAGTCATTTTGGCTCTTTTAAAGTAAAATCGACCTGTTTTACATGTTAATCTTCACAAACAAAATCGAAGTTCCACTTTCTTTTTGGCTGCGCCTTCTAACCACGTGACCTACTGCTGCTGGCCTCCGAACGCAAATAAGTTTATAAACAGGTAAAAGAAGGTATAATCATAGTCAATGAAATATTTTTAACAGGTCTGTGAACCACCTCAAACATCTTTAAACAGGCAAAAACAGGTCTGTGAATAGCCTTAAATCGATATAAAGAAGTTTGTATAGGTCACGACTTGTTTAAAGCGGTTCACAGACCTGTTAAAAGCAGTTCATTGACCTGTTTATACCTATTTAAATCTGTTTACAGACCTGTTTAAGGCTGTTATAGGCGGTTTTCAAAACAGTTAAAAAAATTCATTGACCTCTTTGCGCTTGGAGGCCAGCAGTGGTAGATCACGTGATTGACGTAGTAAGAAGGTGGAGCCAAAAAAAAACATAAAGTGCAGAATGGACCTTGGATTTTCTTATGAAGAATAACATTTAAAAATAGTCGATTTGAGTCCGAAACCTTAACTGCCATATTTCTTTGAATTTAACTACAGCTCTCAGCAGTTTGTGTCCTACCACTATGTTATGATTTACAAAATTTCCAGTTGTTTTAAATGTGTATGCAATTCTATTAAGTACGTTAATCTAGAATATTTACCTGTTCATATTTACGGTTATGCGTGAAAGAAAAACAGAAAGAGAGAGAGACAGAGATAAAAATGAACTGTTATATCTTTTTTTTTCATGCTTTTGAATATTTGTTAGTGGTGCTGTTTTTTAGGTTGATTTTAAATCATAATTTATCAGTTTGGCGCCGATATACCAAACTGAATTTAATAAAAGTCGGAAGATTAGATGGCCCAACGGGCGCAAACAGTGTGATAAGAAATGTAATAATCGATACATTGTCACATTCGTTCATAGAGCAGTTTTGTCCTACATAATAATTCATTAGTTTTATATTTTACTGTATTGTTTTGTAAGTTATTCAACTGGGTCAAAGTTATTACGTTAGGTTTCAACGTGTACTAAATTGTTTAAATTTTAAGTCTTGAGTCTGTGGTTATCTGTAAGAGTCGCACCTATTGGAGTGTCTCTAAAACAGACCTTAGGGTATGGCCGATTTGACTCTTGATATATCATCGTGTATTATTGTGAATAGGTATGACATTTCACCATATAGTTTTATTGGTAAGGTCCGTTAAAATTATTGTTTTTATTTATTTCGTACTTATATTTTAATTTTTCGTTGTTATTACTTGTTGCTTTGTTAACATATTTGCTGTTTGTTTCCTGTTGTTTATATGACTTTTCACATGGTTAGGTTAAAAGTGCCCCTAGTATAGCTACCCCTCATCCCAAACCACTAGGTTACATCTTCTATCCCCCAAGCGTGATAGTATATTTATAATGTAATTATTTAAACGTTAATATACTTTTCTGGGTTAAAAACCTAAAGAAAATAAAGTATGAAAGGTAATTCCTACCAAAAGAAATTCTGCGTTAAGTGTAAAAGTACAAACCGGTTAGACATAATGTCAATTGAAATTTGCTAATTTGAGATTTGCTAATTTGAGATTTGTACAGTGTTATAGATACACATATTAATAAAATAAGACTACTTCCATATATTACGAGAAACATTAAGCTTTTTTATGAGGCAAATAAACACACTAAAAGAGAGAGGATTCTGTTAGTAAAGAGTTGACTGTGCCTGTTAAATATAAATAAGTGGATGTAAATAGTGTACTTTTAATATAATTTATTTTATTTATATATAAAGTGTTAAAGTGTATTTAAAGTAAAGGTTTTATTACAAATTAAAATTAGATCCCTTCTATAAAACATAATTTACGCAAAAGTAGAGTACAATTACAGTTAAATTTATTACATATTAAGAAGAGTAGTTAATTAAATAAATGGTTTTTGGATAACAAAAGGGAATCTGCAACATAGTAGTTTCTGGATAAAATCAACGATCAATGATACGCATCAAAGTTTTGGGTGTAAACAAATCCTTCCCTTGGGAGATATTCATTGACTGTACAACTACCAGTGCTAAGAAACATCTAATGAATTCGACGCGAGTTTCAATAACAGTATATCATCTAAAGACAAGGGTCTTATCGGAATTTTGTTTTGGAATGGAAGACACGTCAGAAATTCCGATCTACAGAGTTCTATTATGGTGGCACCTTGTTAAATAATGTGTTAATAATGTGCATTTGTGCCAAATAGTCTGGATCTCAGAGGTAGACAAAGTCAGACAAACCGAATTTTTTATTATAACAAACTAAAATTTAGTTTTTTAACGTCGTATTAATACATAACATTTTGATTTATTAATATTAGGGTAATTCTACGGTAAGAGGTAACTTGTGCGGTAATCAGTTTAAAATAGACATTTTGTTTTATTTATCGTTATTTTTTGCAATGAAATAAATTACCTTAATTAACTTTATCAACTTAGGTCACGATTAAATGTCAAATTAATAGTATATTGTGTATCTAGTGGGAAAAGCCATACATTCCCGGACGACAATGTAAATTGTTGGCCGAGGCGTATAGCCGAGGCCAACAAACATTGAAGTCCGGGAATGGGCTTTTACTACGAGATACACATACTAGTTTTTCTGAAATCGCATTAACTTTAATCGTAAACTAAGAAAGTTTTATATATACATAACTGTTTTTGATTATCATCGTAGTTTCGTTGACATTGTTTGATAATCATTGTTTATTAGTGTCACAAAAGTGTCAGTTCGGTTTGTTACATATTGCTTAAAATATTTTAAATTATATTTAAAATGGACAGTGACGATGATGTCGAGAGGTGCACAACGCCTCATGGGTTACTAAACACTGCTACTAATGTGGTTTTAAATTTATTGCCAAATAAAATCAAGGCGCAAAATATGAATTTACTTATAAATGTTTTATGGATCATTTCCGTACACAGGTACTGAAAAAATATTCCCGTACAGTACGGAAAAGTTCGTTGCCCAGCAACGGACTAAAATACAGGAATTGTGTATTTTGCGGCTCGAATTTAATCCGAGAAACTAGACATTTCCAACGATTTCAGAAAAACTATATTTTTCTGAAATTTCTTATTAAGTCTAAATTATTATAGGTCCCAGAATCAAGCTCATTTTTTGAAATTTCTGCCTGACAGGTTGTACCACTATTTGCATGCGTAGATGGTTAAAATAATACCCGTCTACACATCACCCTAACTGGTTGAAAAAATAAAAGAAAAAGAAAACAAAAGAGAACAAAAATTTGAAGTAGTGTTATTTATAACGTAATGACAAATATATGTTAAAATTTAAAAATTAAATCTTAGTAGCGGTAACTTTTGTTTTATATTTATTTACTTTAATGTGTAATTTTGATAGACTTAGAAATGTTTTTTATGTCACCATAATTAACTTCCTTAATTAATACCTAAATTTATCATAATGTGAGTACAAAATAATTTACATTTTATAAAAACATTTAATAATTTAAAAATAACAACATTTAAATTCAAAAAAAGGCAGTTCTCAATTCGACCATATTTTTTTATGTATGTTACCAAATTAAGGCACTATAAAACTCCTTAACCGAATATCTCCGGTACTTATAATCTTTCACTGACTATCACTAACTAAACCAGATCTGGTTTCGTCCGAAAAAAAACAAAATCCAGTCTTTGTCTTCCTATGCCAACTGTGGACGAGCAGCTATGTGTTTAGGAAGTAACCTGAGTTCTCTTGATTAATCTTTTGGAATATTCAGTTAAGACTTTTCTACGATCTGATAAATACTGACCTTCCATTGCATTCATTACTCAAGGTGTACTTAAAATATTTAAAGAACTTATAAAGGTTTAATAAAAAACTTACGTTTGGCATAACTGAATCAGAGAATCCCTGATCTATTTGCGATTCGTTGATTTGACAGACCCTTATCATGCAAAGTCACTATTCATGCTATGTTAAACACTGAAATTTGAAATTCTATTACCAGCTGTAGGTAATTATAAAGAATTTTTTTGTAAACTTTTCTAGACACAAAATCACAGTTAAAATAAGTAAAAATTAAATGTCCAGTCACTTGTCGACTGTAACAGTCAACAGATGTGTGAAACTTGTGTCTAATGCTCTTAAACAAGATCGTCGTGCGACATGTGACGAATTTTCTGAGAGAACAGGGATTTATTCCATCGGTGTCAATTTACCAAATTTTGACAAATGATTTAAAGAAGAAAAAAATTCTGAGCGATGTGTTCCGAATATACTGACTGGTGATCAGAAGGCTGGATATTGTAACCTTGCTAAATCAAAAATTTGACATTAAAGGACAAACATTCTTAAATCCAATTGTTGCGATTGATGAAACTTGGGTTAAACAGTTCGATTTGGAGTTGAACTTGCAGTTAAACGGGTAAAGAAGTGCATCTACCCCACGACCAAAAAAATGTCGGCGAGCACAATCATCATGACAGATAGGGTTCGTTAAAATCCCTTTATAATTGCGGAATTTTTTTAATTTTTATTGTTCTTAAACCTACCTAGATAATCTCCGCTTCGTTTGAAAAAAATTGTGTAATTTAACACGAAGCAGCTATATTTTTAAATTAAAAGTTTGCTAACTGTTTGGCTAAGCTATTTAATAAATGTGTTATGTTAAAACTGGCAGACATCTTAGTCTCCTTATAATAATTAATATTCATTTTCATTAATAAAACAACGGTCCCTAAGAGCGTTAATCATTTATGACCTCCGGCGTTAATTTCAGTGGTTAGGAAAGTTTTTCAGAAATCCTACTTATCCAAATTTTTGAAACAATTAAACAAAAAAAATACAAGGTTTTAACCGTAAAAGTCAATATTTACCACTTAATATTGCTTTTTTTTGCTTTATTAATTATATCAGGAGCTTAAGGCGTCTTTATTTAATTTTGCGATCTTAGGAAAGCTTTAAGATCACAAAATTCTGTTAAATCTAATAAAAATATCTGATATATATGTAAGAGCGATAGCGTTGATGTAGTTGCATAGCTATTATTTTTTTTATTAAGGATGTCCTCGTAGCTATAGACCTAAATACAAATGTAACGAGAACATCTATTGGGGCAGAAGAGACAAGTTATTAATTTGGGATTTAAAGGCCTGTAAGTTAGGACGAGTGGGGAAGACGTGGGAAGGTAAGGAGATCTGGAGACCCTGGGGATGAAGGAACGATCGAATCGATCCGTTCTCGATATCGGGCATTGAACAGTATAAGGGTGCATGGAGTTGGCAAGTGGAGGCATTATAGAGCGGAGTTCTTCTGAGCAAAATCCGTTTATATATCGGCAAAACAAGGAAAGATCAGCCACTGCTCTTCGGTGGGACAATGGGGCTAGGTCTAGGTCTTTGGTGATACTGTCGTCGTTCATTAGTCGAACTGCTCTTCTCTATATTGCATCAAGAACTCCGAGCCCTGACGGAGCTGCCGAACCCCATACATGCGAGCAGTATTCCAGATTAGGCCGTATTTGGATTTTTAATCTGGATAATATGATTCATTGATCTTTGAAAAGCAGCTACACCATTCGTTACTCCAAATGGAATTCTTTTAAACTGAAAAAGTTGACCACAGGCTTCAAAAGCGGTGAATAATTTTTTAGAATCTCTTACAGGGAATTGATAGTAAGCACTTTTGATATCTATGGTACTAAATACTTCATACTTAGCTACTTTATTTACCGTTTCGTCTTTTCTTGGTATGGGATAAGCATCTAATTGAGGAAATTTGTTTATAGTCTGAGAATAATCCACTACCCTACGTTTTCTGTGATTCTCAGAGCCCGTTACCAAAACTTGAGCTCTCCATGGACACGAACTAGGCTCAATTATATCTTCCTTTAACAGCTTTGCGATTTCAGCAGCTATAAAACTTAAGTCACTGTCTGTTTGTCTACGAGATTTTGTAGCTATAGGCTTGCAATCTAAAGTCAGATTTTCAAATAGGCTAACAGGTTCTATATTAGCGACAGCTAAGCAACTGATACTTAAAGCAGATTTGGTGCCACCAAATATAACTTCGAGACTGGAATGTTGTTTTAAGATATCATGTCCAATTATAACATCTGTACATATTTTGAAGAACAGAAAGACGAACATTATTGCAATTATTATTATTAGGTATAATTAGATAGGTTAACTACACATTGATCGGAGGTTCTGAAAGTTAAAGAAGTAGAAGCCATTAAAACTTGTTACTTTGAAGGAAAAGCTGGTATTGTTATTTTTCTAGCAATATTTTTTACTGATAAAACTACACAAACTGCCAGTATCTATCAATACATGGAAACTCGATCCAATTACTGGGATAGGAACGATTGTCTTGGCTAGATTAGATATAACGGAGGCGCAATAACAGCAGATATGGATTGCTTGGGCTTAGATATTTTTCTTGAAGATTTACAAACTTTAGCATAATGTCCCTTCTTATTACATAAGTGGCAGAAATCACTACGAGCTGGACACTTATTACGAATATGATGGTCAAGACCACAATATATGCAAGTTCCAGCAGCGACAGCTATAGTTTCCTGTGATTCAAACGGGTTTAAAGAAGTAGAGGATGCATTAAGAGAAACTGATTGGTTGTAGAATTGAGACTGCTCTTGAGCGAGTTCTAAAGAACGTACTTTTTTATAGGTTTCGTTTAGGAAAAGATCTAAATTTTCCAAAAGTCTTTGACGAATATTAGACACAGACAATCCACGGATAAATGCATCTCTCACATAATCATCACGGTGCTTTTCTGCAGTAACTGCTTTAAAATTGCAATCTTTGGCTAGAAGGGTTAGAACTTTTAAATATTGATCTACGGATTCACCAGGTTGCTGAAATCGGGTTGCCAGTTTATGACGATTATAAACTTTAATAGAGGGCTTCACATATATGTTTTTTAAAGTGAAAATAGCGTCATTAAATGTTTCTGCTGTACTAATGTGTTGATATACCTTTGACGATATGTAATTGAAAAGAAGTTTCAATTTGCCTGAGTCTGATCTATCTATTGAAAAATTTAGGAATCCTTTGTATTGTACTAATGTTCCCATTCCGCTGTAGCAACAGGAGAGTTAGGTCCTGTATCCAACCGTTCACGTGCGTAAGGATTATAAGTTGATTAAATTGTAATAAAAGATTAGCTCTAATCAGATTTTAATCAAACATACATAAAATATAAGATGACATTACACTGACAATATGACAATAATCTAAATTGAAACAGTAGTCGTTTCCAACGAAACTAGTATTAACTACGTTATACATATCACATGGAGCAAAGAAGGTCACACAATAAACTGAAAGAGGTCTCTGGAAACCAACAAAAATATTCAATTTAGAATTTAGAAGATTATAATGGACAAATATTCTTTGACATCAACAAAAAATTCATAGTTTAGAAAAACTACGTATAAGAGTTATTTAATGATATTGTAACGGGATAACCGTAAAGGAAGGGACCTTAATTTGAAAGATTGTTGTTGACAGTTGATTTTTAGAAGTTTGTAAAAAAAATCAACTGACCATTTTAAATAATGTTTCTAGAAAATTCTAGAAACTTCTAAACACACTGACTAGATTAAATAATGTTGTATATAAGGGGATGCATGGGCAGTTTACGTCAGTTCAAGTCAAGTGTTCAGAAGAGTTCATTGTATTGTCAAGTAGTTAGACGTTATCCAGCAGAGTTCAGTGTATCTTAACAATCTTGTAAATAAATTGTGTAAAAAGCCCCCATACGTGTTTCAAATTGGTGTCAGGTGTGGGGTGAAGATACAAGAATGCCTGAAAAAAAGATAAATGAACTATTGGTGGCTGAGCTCAGAAGAGAGCTTAAAGAATTAGAGTTGGAAACTACTGGAAGCAAATCCGTATTGTTGAGAAGGCTCCGTGAGTACTACGTAAATAATAATTTGGATCCTGACGCTGTAGAGTTCGAAGACCCAGTTCAAAAAGCAAATTCTGAACTAACTCAACAACTTTCCCGGTTGCAAGAAGAACAAACTCAACAACTTTCCCGGCTGCAAGAAGAACAAGCTCAACAACTTTCCCGGCTGCAAGAGGAGCTATCAGGACGAATGACGAACCAACATGAGGAGCTATCCAGTCAGATGAAGAGCCAGCGCGAAGATATCTCCCAGCTGAAAGAGGAGCTATCAGGACGAATGACGAGCCAACATGAGGAGCTATCCAGTCAGATGAAGAGCCAGCGCGAAGATATGTCCCAGCTGAAAGAGGAGCTATCAGGACGAATGACGAGCCAGCAAGAGGAGCTTTCCAGTCAGATGAAGAGCCAGCGCGAAGATATGTCCCAGCTGTCACAACGGATGTCTACCCTACCAGAAGAGTTATCAAGTTCCTTCTCCCAGCAAATATCGCATTTGCGATCCGAAATGTACACTCTTCGTGACGAACAAAATCAGCAAGTGTCCAGCTTGCGAGACGAACAAAATCAGCAAGTGTCCAACTTGCGAGACGAGCAAAACCAGATCAACCAGCAAATGCAGTCCGAGATAAGGAAGCTTCAACAAGAACAGGAAGCTAGCCGCCGAAACCAAACCATCCACCACGGCGACGGAGATGCAAGAAGGATGGAAACCTGCCACGCAGACGTCGAACGACAAAGAAGCGAGGAGACGACCCATGTACGAACGACGATGAAACCCCCGACCTTCGACGGGAAGACTTCCTGGCCAAATTACCTAAAACAATTTGACGCAGCGGCCAGAGCTAATGGATGGTCATCCCAGGAGAAAGCATTGTCCCTAACCGTAGCTCTGCGAGGCGAAGCTTTAGACGTCTTGCAATCATTGACACCGGATGAAGCTGACAACTTCGAGTTATTGGTGAATCGTCTAGAGATGCGTTATGGTCAAACTCATCTACAACCGGTGTACCGAATGCAGTTAAAGAGCCGAAAACAGAAAAATGGAGAAACTATCCAGAATTTGAAGCGGATGTAGCAAGAATGGTACGACTTGCGTATTCAAATGCAGCGGAGGATTTCCTGGAGTTCCTAGCAGTCCAAACCTTCATCGATGGTCTTCGAGACGTCGAGTTGCAGTGCGCTGTACGGTTGGTGCGGCCAAAGACTCTTGTGGACGCCTTGACCATTGCCCTGGAGTTTAAGGCGGCGACGGAGGCCTCACGTGGAGTTGCTCGACTAAGGGAAATCACCGGTAACTATGACCATGCCGTTCATTCCGTTAGCGACGTTGAAGCGGTAGTAGAGAGATTAATGAAGTTATCTCCAAAAAGAAGGCGTCAAGTGAGATGCTGGAACTGCGGAGAACTGGGCCATATAAGAAATACTTGCCCCCAAAAAGAAAAATCTTCTGCTGAAGTACCCCAGCAGCAGGAAAACTAGAACGGGTCGACTCCTGGAGGGCGAAATCGACCCCAAACATTCCCGAAGCCCCTCACACCATTAAATTGGCAACTCTGCGACATCACGTGGACAGCTTATATGTAGATGGCCTCATTGATGGGAAGAACTTTAGCATGCTGGTAGACACTGGAGCTACAAAAACTATCGTTCGACCATCCATCATTATGCGAAAGAAGATGTGGTCTACCAGTTGAAGACTGCGTACCGCTACCGGAGATTCTGCTAGAGTCTACGGTAAGATACAAATGACGCTACAGTTTGGTTCAACCTCTCTTGTTCACTCAGTGCTGGTGGCTGACGTTGATGAAGATGTTGTTCTGGGCATGGATGTTATGCTCCACTGTGGTTTTCATTTGGATCTTCGCCAACGTATCCTTCGTACTGGTAATGAAGAAATATTCCTGCACCGAAAACAAGTTGACAATGCCTCGATTAAGGTAGTACGGTTATGAATGCAATGTTTCAAGAATTTCGCAAAACTCAGAATATAAGCTCGTAAATGTATAATACACATACTGTTAAAATTTGAAGACGATTTACCTCATCAGATATGAGATATTTGCAATTAAAAATGACATTAATTGTACATGTAACATGGGGGATGCGTGGGAAACATCAATTTATTTTAATTTATGAATGAATGACTTTCACCATCTCGATGAAAAACTGATATTTGGTAAAATACTATATTTAGATGATATAAAAAAATAAATAAAAATTATTTACCTCGTAGTTTCGATAAAAAATTGAAATAAACAACTCGTTTCAGCGATAATTTTTTAAGGAGTGGATATAAAGACTAATGAAATGAAAACGATGTGGCAACGTTGTCACAGGACTTTGCGACTTTGACGTTTCTATTACCAATATGGCCGCTGAGAGGAAAATAAAGGTTGTGTTTACTTTGGTTTTGTATTTAAATCCATGTTACTTCGTGTTTAAATTGTCTTTTCCTAACTTTTTGTTGTCGATTGTGTAGTTATAATAGTGTTTGAGTGACTTTATTTATTGTTAAGTTCTAAAGAAATAAACATGAGTGAATATTTTTAGAAGTTGTCAATAGAAGATTCAGAGAACTCTAAAAATAAGCAAAAGATGAGTAAAATAAATAATTTAAATGTAAAATCAAAGGTGTGTAGAGCTCTTACATGAATTAAATATGTAATTTGTATTATTTGTCATTATATTTTATTAATAAAACACATTTTAATAAAGTTTATTTTTATTTCTATATTTAGTAAAAATCTATTTGTCTTACGAAAGTAAGCAGTGGAGCAGAAAGAAATAGCGCGAAATTTAAACGAATTTAATATTTTTAAGGATATCACAACTTTTTTTTAAGAAATCATAACAATTATTAATAATTATTAAAATGAGAGAATAAATCTTATAGAGCAATCTTGTAATTTATTATTATTTATAACAATAGATACAAAATATATTTAACAATATTATAGGTATTAATAAACATTTAAAAACGAAACTTTCACGATAGTAAATTTTTAATTATTGTAATACTTTATGACGAATACGATCACCCGTAAGTATTTATTTATTTATTGCAATAAAAATAGCAAGTTTACTTTACGTATAAAGTATAAACTATAAGTAAGTTTCAGCGGTTAGGAGAAATAAGAATAAAAATAACGCGACGTTGCCACATTTCCAAACAGAATTATATTTCACAGTATATGTGTATACGTTTAAGGGATAGAAGTACACTCACGTTAACAAATTTAACGTACAGTCATAGTACAAACAAACGTGTTTAACGATAGTGCGATTCCGAAACTTTTTGACTGGACTGTCGCGGAGGAACTACCTTAAGCTAATCGATGATATCGAACTTCCGGCAAGCTGCGAATGTGTCGTCACAGCGCGGTTGGATGGACTGGAGCCAGATGGTGCCCCAGCCATGATAGAGCCGAAGAACCATGACCATGAATTGGGAAAAGGACTCCTTGTGGGTAAGACTCTTGTTAGATCCGCCAAAGAGGTACCCATCCGAGTTATCAACTTGAACGATCATCCAGTTCTTCTCCGAAAGGACACGGAAATGGGAAGTTTAGAACCGGTAATGGCCATAATTCACAAGATAAATGTTACGGAAACAGATGAGACCAACGAAATTGAACAATTAATGACAAAATTAGACCCCTCTTTGTCAAAATTAAAAAAGAAATAGGTAAGAGATCTACTTTACCGGTATAAACCTGTATTTGGTTCTAAAAGTAAACTGGGAAGAACTGATGTTGTACAACATAGAATTGACACTGGTGATGCACGTCCGATTCAACAGGTACCCCGAAGGATGCCTCAAGTTAAGAAGGAAGAAGCAGACAGAGCCCTTAAAGAAATGATCCAAAATGGCATAGTCGAACCATCCAGTAGTCCGTGGGCTTCTCCTGTGGTATTAGTGAGAAAGAAAGACGGATCAATGCGGTTTTGTGTCGACTATCGAAAGCTAAATGATGTCACTAAGAAGGACAGTTATCCTCTACCAAGGATTGATGATGCCCTCGACGCTTTGGCGGGTTCTACTCTGTTTTCTACCTTGGACCTTAAAAGCGGATACTGGCAAGTTAAAATGAATCCTGCAGACAAAGAAAAGACTGCCTTTACCAGTGGATCAGGGTTATGGCAATTTACGGTCCTTCCATTTGGCCTCTGTAATGCTCCTGCGACGTTTGAACGACTAATGGAGAACATCCTGCGGGGTTTGTCATGGGAAACTTGTCTAGTTTATCTAGACGACATCATCATAATGGGTAAGACCTTTAAGGAACATTTATCTAACCTTGAAGAAGTTTTTAAAAGATTACAGAACGCTAATCTAACATTGAATGTTAAGAAATGCCACTTGTTCCAAAGACAGGTCAACTATTTAGGACATAACGTAAGCAAGGATGGCGTTGCTGTTGACCCCGCTAAGATACAAGCCGTTCAGGAATGGCCAATGCCTATCGACAAACATCAGCTCCGGAGTTTCTTGGGTCTTTGTTCCTATTACCGACGATATGTCAAGAATTTTGGAGACATCGCCAAACCCTTGACACGTTTAACAGAACAAGATAAGTCCTTCTGTTGGGATCAGGAATGTCAAGAGGCGTTTGAAATATTGAAGAAACAGCTTACGTCAGCACCTGTTCTTGCTTATCCACTTCCTGATGGTAAGCTTATTCTGGACACCGACGCCAGCAATGTAGGAATTGGAGCCGTCTTGTCACAGCTACATGATGGTAAGGAAAGAGTGGTTGGTTACTTCAGCAAAACTTTATCGAAAGCTGAAAAGAACTACTGTGTAACTCGGAGGGAACTGTTAGCAGTTGTAAAATCCGTCGAACACTTTTATAAATATCTGTATGGCAGAAAATTCCTGATCAGAACAGACCATGCTAGTTTAAAGTGGTTACTTAGCTTTTGGAACCCAGAAGGACAGATAGCAAGATGGCTCGAAAAACTGCAGGAATATGATGTTGAAATCGAGCACAGACCTGGAACAAGACATCGTAATGCTGATGCACTTTCCAATAGACCATGTCGACCAGATTGCCCCCATTGTACCCGTATGGAGCAGAACGAAGAAAAACTTGCCTTAGTTAAGGTTGTGCCAGAAGACGAGAGCTCTATGCTGAAGGAGCAACAAGAAAACGATCCCGTTCTTAGAAAGATTCGGGAGTGGAAGAGAATGGACCGTCGTCCGTTGTGGAGAGAGATATCCTCATCCTCTCCTGCTTTAAAAGCATACTGGTCCCAATGGAACTCTTTAATTTTAGACGGAGGGCTCGTTAAAAGACTTGTAGAAAATTCCGAGGGCACAGAAACAAGGAAACAAATAGTGGTCCCAAGAAATGCTGTACCGGAAATTTTAAAACAGATGCATAATGATAGTTCTGGAGGACATCTGGGTATCACAAAAACGCTGCAAAAGATCCGAGATAGATTTTACTGGGTAAATTGCACGAATGATGTTAAAGATTGGTGTCGTAAATGCACTACATGTGCTGCCAGTAATGGTCCGCACCGAAAACCGAAGGTGGAAATGCAGCAATACCTGGTTGGAAGTCCTTTTGAAAGAATCGCAGTAGATGTATTGGGGCCACTTCCACAGACCGATGTAGGAAACAAGTACATCTTTGTTGTAATGGACTACTTCACTAAATGGGTTGAAGCATATGCAGTTCCCAATCAGGAAGCTATCACTTTAGCAGATATATTGGTTGAAGAATTCGTAAGCCGATTTGGGGTACCATTAGAGTTACATTCAGACCAAGGAAGAAATTTTGAAAGCAAGCTGTTTCAAGAAGTTTGCCAAAGATTAGGCATCCACAAAACAAGAACCACAGCGATGCACCCCCAGTCTGATGGAATGGTGGAACGAATGAACCGGACTATAACCAACTATTTGTCAAAAGTGGTGTCAGATTGTCAGAGGGATTGGGATCGACATATTCCACTATTTCTAATGGCAATTCGATCGGCCATCAACGAATCAACTGGCCAAACGCCTGCGAAGGTCCTGTTCGGTAGAGAAATGAGGCTACCATGTGACTTGGTGTTTGGTTGTAAACCTGGTGAAGAAATGGCACGTGAACAATATGTCGCCGAACTTCAGAATCGAATGGAAAATATACACAACCTGGTGCGTGGAAAACTACAATTATCTAGTGATCTGATGAAGAGGTACTATGACACACCAAATTGGAGATTTAGTCTGGCTCTATAACCCCCGACGGCGTCGAGGTATTTGTCCCAAATTACAAAAGAACTGGGAAGGTCCTTACACCATCAAGAAGAAGATTAACGATGTCATTTATCGGATCGTGAAAATTCCCAGAGGGAAACCCGTCGTGGTCCATCATGATCGTTTGGCGCCTTACCAGGGAAACCACAGTGGAGATGCGCAGCAACTCCAAGAAGATGGTTTGGCTGACTCAGGGAGTGTGCGGGATTCCGATGGAGGAAATAACATTCCAGGAGGAATGAATCTAAGGAGGGGGCAGTGTAACGGGATAACCGTAAAGTAAGGGACCTTAATTTGAAAGATTGTTGTTGACAGTTGATTTTTAGAAGTTTGTAAAAAAAAACAACTGACCATTTTAAATAATGTTTCTAGAAAATTCTAGAAACTTCTAAACACACTGACTAGATTAAATAATGTTGTATATAAGGGGATACATGGGCAGTTTACGTCAGTTCAAGTAAAGTGTTCAGAAGAGTTCATTGTATTGTCAAGTAGTTAGACGTTATCCAGCAGAGTTCAGTGTATCTTAACAATTTTGTAAATAAATTGTGTAAAAAGCCCCCATACGTGTTTCAATATGAAAGAACTAATCATCACATCGCTGCTGTATCTGGCCCATCAATAACAAGCGAAGAAGTTAACCAGGTGATCAAGTTAGCAAAGAATAAAAAAGCGAATGGTTCTGATGATGTGAGTGTTGAAAACCTGAAACTTTTGAGAGAAAATGGAATCAATGTTCTTACACTGTTTAAGATATTACCAACAGACTGGTTGAAATCAACATTCGCTATGATCTTCAAGGAAACCAAAGCAGTAAATACCGAACTATAAGTTTAATGAGTCACGTTTTAATAATATTCTTGCATGTGATATATGGCAGAGTTTATAAAACATTGGAAGAGAAAATTAGTGGGACTCAGTTTGGGTTTCGGAATGGTTTGGGAACAGAGAAGGCTCTCTTTGGCGTAAAGGTCTTGGTAAAGAGGTGTCGTGATGTAAACAACGATGTGTACTTATGCTCAATTAATTTCGAAAAAGTCTTTGATAATGTACGCCATGACAAAATGCCTAGAATCTTGGGGAGCTCCGAAATGGACGTCAAAGACCTACGTATATTTTCCTACTTACACTGGGACAAACAGCTAAAATACAAGTAGAACAAAAAATATATATAAAAAAGTGTGTACGACAAGGCTGTATACTCTCTCCTCTGCTGTTCAATCTCTATTTGGAAGTTGTATTCGACGAGGCAGTTGGAGAGGCTACGAAAGGTATCATCATTAATGACGAAATTTTAAACAACATTAGATATGCCGATGATACCTAATTTTCAACGAGTCTTCCAAAGATCTTTAAGTTTTAATGAACCAAATAAACCAAGTTTGTAAACAATTCGGACTAAAACTTAACGCCAATAAAACTTAACATATAATAATTCGTACGGAAAATTACGCACATGATAATGGCATAGTAGTCGAAAATGTAAATTTGGATACAGTGGATAAAGTGACGTATCTTGGTAGCAACATTAATGAGAAGTGGGACCCAGCCCTAGAAATCAAAGTTAGAATCGAGCGAGCAAGAGCAGCATTTATAAAAATGGAAAACGTTCTCTGTCATGACCAAAACCTTAGTCTCCGCCTTAAAATGATGAACTGTATATTTTTCCACTTTTATTGTATGGAGCAGAAGCGTGGTCACTCACAGAAGCAATCTGTACAATACAATACAATACAATTTATTTCCATCGACTCTTACAAGTATGGGATACTGTCAACAATTTCAGGATATATAAAGATTATGATTTTAGTGCAATCTTTAGTCAGCGATTATGCTTTAAGCTCGCTGACGGATAACATATACCTTATACTGACGAGGTGCAAATACACCGAAACCGGTCTGTAAGTTATGTTGTCCCTTCTAACTGCAAACCAGAATGGTTGGTTTAAATATCTTGTAGATATGCCAACCCCGTTTGACTTTAAAGTATAATCCAATATCCGTTGGGGCATATAGCCCAGGCGGCGGAGTCGAGTTGTCTCCCAAAATAAAAATATTACCTGCTCTCAAAAAGGTGAGGGTCGAATTGTCTCCCGGATGATTTGAATCCGTAATTAGCATAAGTACTTTTAATACCTTAAAATCTAAACGTTGTTGCCAAATCGATCTTTCTTATATCTTGACGAAATATTTGGAATGGTATTACCTAATTTTGTTAAAATAAAACAGTACGTAGGAAATTATAATTATTTTATTATATAATATAAAACAAAATATACTCGATACAAATAAGTAAACAATAAAAAATTAAGTTCGTTACATAGGTATCCTCTTTATAGGTAATAATAAAACAAAGGAAAATATACAATGGTTTGCTTATACAGGTAGCGGGTTAAAATACGATATACTTAAACGTTAATAAAGTACAATACCTAGTCAATAAAAATTATTAATGTAAAATTATTTCATTTCGTATCTTTTATATAAACGGATATATTGTATTTCAAGACAATAATGTTTACAAAAATGATATAAAAACTTTTTCACTGTACACACTTATAATACAAATTAAATTCTGCATTTAAAAGAAATATTTTTTAAAAATTGAAAATTGGTAATGCTGCCGTCTTCTAATTTTTTTAAATTATCGTCCAAAAACTTTTTTTCATTAATACTTTTTGATCATATACTTTGACCACGGTATCAATACTTTGAAGCTTAATATAGGTATCTGTTTGAAAATCTAGAAGAACTTTTATAAACTGGTTAAAATTTGGGTGTGTATTATAAAATGAAGCATTATAACGCGAATGAAAAGATTCGCATGCGTTTGTTGTCCTTTTTAAAGAAGAAGAGTTTTCAGCCCAAATGTTAGGAGGAAAGGTAGAAATTTCATCTATGTAAGTTTCAACTAAATAGTCATTAAATTTAATCACCCTCTCATCATCTGGTTGAATTGCAACGAGATCAAGAACAAAGCAATCGCCAACGTCTTCTGCTTTAAGGAATGGTAAACCAAAAATATAAGTAAGGTATTTAGTTATATCTGTTTCTAAATTGTCTTTTAACTGATACTCGGTAGAAAGTCCTAAAGTTTGAATTTTTCTATACCAACTTTGACCTAGGTGAAATAGACATCCCTTAATTTTTGTTTTTGGAAAAATTTCGCGAATTGCTTTGTGTATTGCTAATTCAAAATCTGAAGTTATGGTTTTTGGAAGAAAGTCGTGACCGGTTGTAGATAGATATATTTCTTTTAAATATTGTAAAGCTAATTTATATGATAATGTATTTTTATTTTTTAAAAGAAAGAAAACTAGAGGAATATAATGATTATTTTTAAAGCCATGAATGGTAAACAATTGTAAAAAAAATTTAGGGCAATAATCGAAAGTGCCATCAACATATAATTCACTAATTTCTTTTAGCGCAAAAAGATTTGTTTTACATGAAAACATGACTATATTATTTATTTCATCATTTTTAAGAATAAAATATTCGTCCCTATTAGTTTTTAATGTAACAGAATTTAATAAACTATGAAATTCAACTATATTAGTTGGAAGTTTTGATGCAATTTTGGACCTAGCAGTATACATATTTTTTCTTATCCTCTCAACGTCATGAGTGGTAATAGTTTCACAATGGGATTCTCTTACCTCTTTTCTAATCAAGCCCATTGGTTTTGCCGAAACATCTTCTATTGCTTTAATTTTTACAGCATTGCTTAGAGTCTGCCTATTTAGAAGTTCTTCTGATAATTTCTCATGGTTGTGGTTTAAAAAAGATTCTATCACTTCTGGACGGTCCAATTTTGTTTTAACAAAAGCTTTGCACTGCGTTTTCCTGGACGCACAAAGCCATCTTTTTAGAGTGTCTCTTGCTAATAACTTGTGGAATGAAAATTTAAACCCATCGATCACTAACAAATCTTTGCCTTTCTCACTTTTAATTATTATAGCCTCCATTATACGTATAGTTTCACTGTAGCACTTTTAATATTCAACAACTTCGTAAACAAACTTTACAACCTCTGAAACTTGTGAAGAATATATGAAATATGGTTTACTATTTTTAATACCTCCCTTTATAAGACGAAGGAGGGAAAGTAGTTTCAAAGGATAATGTCAAATTAATGGTACCTACCTGTTTTTGGATTTGGAAAATGTTAATGGATTAACTTAATATTATTTTAATGTAGTTGATATTAATAACTTGTAACAAAGATTCAATATAAATTACTTTTAACGTTTAAGATTAAAGTAGATTTAAATGCAGATTATCATTAAAATCATATAAGGAATTTTATTTAGTTATTTGTTAATAAAAATTTAAGGTGAAACTGCAAGTTATCGTTTAAATAAATCTAAGGATTATTTTCTTACTTTTCTATTTCAAGGTAGTTAAATGATTCTTATATCCTGAGAGACATTTTATAAAAAGAAAAAGGTATCAATAGTTTAACGTGCTTTTATAAATAACAATTTTGATTTGGCAACAACGGTGTAATTTGTGAAAATTAATACCTTTTAATGTATATTACCTTGGGAGACAACTCGACCTATGATGGGAGACAATTCGACCTATAAAAATACTACCTGCTCAAGACGGGAGACAACTCGACCTTGCCCTTCTTCTTAGTTGAACGGTCATTGTCTTTAAAAATGTTTTTTTAAAAACTTATAAAGCGTTAGAATAATATTATTCTTTGCTATCAATTAATAAAATTACAGGTAAATGTATAAAAACTAAATTACAAAAATTGACAAACAAACAGTGAAGTAGTTGAAGATTTATATTTTTATTTATCTTGGTGAACGGTCGGCCACGTTGCAGCTCATATACTCATTAACAGTATAAAAGGTTGATGGGTTATGGGAATTAAATTAAACACTTTTTTTATTTAATGTACTTTATTATCTCAACACAAAAACGAAACTCAAACTCAATATCACTTAGCGTGGCGACATGTGTGTTGCCAGCACCTTTTTCAACAATAGAATAGGGATGTACCGGAACCGGACGGCACGTCAACGGTCAACCTCTCAGTACAGCCACCATTAGATAATAAACTAAAATAAGGCAGTTAGGCGTTTTTCCAACACTCCCTCCCGACTAACTGTCAACAACAACAATAAACAAAAAAATTCTTCTTAAGGCCCTTGGCTCTTTTCTCCCCTTCTTCTATTTTCCTGCAAAACAAAAATAGAATTAAAGGTCAGAATCCTTAGGATTCATTATTTTGTCTGTTAAACACTTGTGCAAATCAAAAGGAAGAGGCTTGGTAAATATATCAGCTATTTGACTTTTGGATGAAATCCACTCTATAGTAACTAAACTTCTTTGTACACATTCTTTTACATAATGTTCTCGCACCTCAGTCATATGTCTCAATTTATTACCACCATTAGTTTTAGCACTTGATTCAGCAGCTTTATTATCACACCATAATTTTATGGGGTAAAATGATTTGTTTAGAATCAACTTTAACGAGTTATGCATGGCAATTAGCTCTTGACACGTCTCACTCATTGCTACATATTCTGCCTGACATGTTGACAATGCTATATATGGTTGTTTATGAGTTCGCCAAGTTATAGTATCTCCAAATAATTTTATCACATAGCCGCATGTTGTGAGAGACCCTTTACAATCAGCAAAGCTTGCATCAGAATATGCTTGTATATCATTTTGCTGACCTATATATCTTAAACCTAGTGTTTTCGTTCCCTTTAAATATCTGAAAACTCTTTTAACCATAAGCCAATCACTCTCAGTAGGGTTTATTTGGTGCCTGCTCAAAACATTGACTGCATAACATATATCTGGCCTAGTAGCTCCAGCCAAATATAATAAACTACCTATCGCTTCTCTATAGGGAATGTTTTTAATAGTTTCTGTCTTGCTAAGAACATTATCATTTATGTTTTCTTCTCTTAATTTTCTTTCTCTATTGGCTACTTGAGTAGTAACCATAGGTGTTCTTTGCGGATGTGTTTCACTAAATTTAAATTTTGTCAAGATTTTATCAATATATTTTTCCTGGTTAAGGATAATTTCCTTATACTGTCTATCTCGATGTATTGAAATTCCTAAAAATTCTTTTGGCTCTCCTAAATCACTCATCTCAAATTCTGATCTTAACTTTAGTTTAACCTCCTGCATTTTGGTTTTATCATTAGAAGCTAATATTATATCATCCACATATAAAAGTAGAATGAGATTTTTTTCATTTTCTCGCCATGTAAATAAACAAGGTTCACTCTCATCATTTTTTAATCCTACAGTCAAAGCCACTTCAGTAAATCTATTATTCCATTTTTTCGGACTAATTCTAAGACCATACAAAGCTTTTTCAAGTTTACAGACTTTAGTTTGCTTAAGTTCACTTGGAATATTCACACCTTCTGGAATTTCCATATAAATTTCCTCATCTATAACTCCATTCAAGAATGCAGTTTTCACATCAAGTTGACACATCTCTAAATCATATTTATTAATTATAGCAAAGACAGACCTAATTAAAGGTAAACGAGATACGGGAGCATACGTTTCTCTAAGATCATAATTATTATTATCTTTGAAGCCCCTAATTACTAATCGTGCTTTATATTTAACATTGCAGTCATTTTCTAATTTCCTTTTAAACACCCACCTGGAATCTATAATATTCGGTTTCTTGCCATTTCTCATTCTAGTTGGTCTATCAATGATCGACCATACTTTATTTTTATACATAGAATTAAGCTCATCGTTTATTGCCATTTGCCAATGTTTTCTCTCGTTTGATTCCATCGCATCTCTAAAAGATATAGGATCTTGTTGAATACGTGCTAGCATTGCATAATACATTCTATCTCTAAATTCATTCGTTTCATTATCTGTCTCATCATTTAGTATTAATTTAGATAATGAATCAGTTTTATCATTCTCATCAATCAATCCTGAAAAACTATTGTCTTTTACTACAGTTTCTACGTTACTCTTCACATTTGTCACGTCTTTAGATAATTTCTTTGGTCGTCCCCTTTTCGTTTTTCTCTCCTCTCCCTCCGTTTTTAATAACTCCTCCTCATCTCTATTGAATTCTATAAACCATTTCTCTTTGTTTATTGACAGCTGTTCAACTGGCCAATTCTTTATACTATTCTTACCATACTTGTCACCATATACTAGTTTTTCATTAAATCGGGCATCTCTACTCTCGTAAAACTTGCCTTCTTCCGGTTTAAGAAATTGATATCCAGTAGGGATATAACCAACTAAAATTACTCGTCTCCCTTCAAATCTAAACTTAGGACCAGTCTTTCGTTGTACTTTTATATAAGCTACACAACCAAACCGTCTTAGTTGATTTATGTCATATTTATGATTTGGTGCAAATTTATGCATCGGTGTTATCATATCGTTAGACTTATGCGGTGTTCTGTTGTAGGCATATACAGCAGCACTTAATGCAAGGTCCCACATATTTTCTGGCAATTTCGCATCATACATATAGGTTCTGACTTTCTTTTGTATTGTCTGGTTAAACCTTTCTGCCACCCCATTGTGTTCAGGAGTATCAGGACTTGCTAATTGTTGCTCTGCACCTAATTTTCTTAACACGTCAACTGTATATCCACCTGTATATTCTGTACCTTGGTCTGTACGCAGATAACATACTTTCGCATCTCTACCTAACAAATTACGTGCACTTCTCACGAAAGCCTCAAAACAGTGACCTGTTTCACTCTTAGCTTTCATAGGATATGCCATAGCTAATCTAGAATAGTCATCAACAAACACTGAAATAAACTTGTACCCTTTAGGATAGGATACTGGATTTATATATCCCATAGTATCGGAGTGAATTATTTGAAGAGGCTCGGTAGCTCTTCGTCGTACTGAATTAAATGGTCTCTTATTAAACTTTGAGATCATACACACTTCACATTCTAGAATTGACTCATCAAAAATAGCTGCTCTTAAATCTTTGTTTTCTGGAAATTTATTTTGAATAGCTTTCAGATAAGCCAATGATGCATGTCCCAGTCTTACATGCCAAAGCATGGCCTTATTGTTTCTAGTGAATTTTCTATACTTATTGTTAAATGGAGACTCATCCTCTGATAATTCAACAATAGGTAACTCATCTATATCATGAAATTTTCTATCCCAAATAGATGTATCAAAATTTGAATTTTCATACAAATATTTCCTCTCACTAACGCGTCTCGATTCTGATCTTTTAAGCTCTACTCCCTCGTCATTATTATCAAATTGTACTTTCTCTATTAGTAAATCACTTTCATTTTCATCATTAGCTATAGTATTATTGTTGGTGTTAATTTTTTCATTATCTTTTTCTTGTTCATGTGCATTTGACATGGTGTTTTTCTCCAAACTTTGTTTAGCAGTAACACTTCTCGTTTTATATCTCATCTCATTATTGTCCAATTCGTTTGAAGTTAAATTTGCAATTACAGTCTTATTCACAACGTTATTCTCATCTCTATTTTTATTGTTAATTTCAAACTCTATTATCCAATAGGGTTTGCTATACACTCCAGTAATAAATGATTCATTTAAAACTGGGTCAAATATGTCAATTTTCTGATTATCTAAATAAATGCTAAGACCCATTTCTGCAAATTTTCTAAGCGATAATAGATTTTCTGACAAAGCTTCAGCATATAGAACATTATCTATTTCAATAGATTTACTATTGTCTATCAATAACTCAACTTTACCCGCTCCCTCTGTTCTCAAGTTTGCAGATGAATTTTTATTAGCGCATCTAATTTGACCACATTCTCGATCATCAAATGATTTGAAAATTACTTTACTGTTTGTTAAATGCTCAGTTGCACCCGAATCAGCAAGAAATTTTGTAAATATATTACCATTCTCATAATAATTAGTATTTGATAATGACTTACCTCTGCCTTGTGCTTCGGTTAAATTCGCATCTACGCTTCTCTCATTTGTTTTCTTTGGAGTCCTCTTGTCCTGTGTTTTTCCGACTCTATAATTACTTTTTCCTCTATATGGCTTGCTTCGTTTCGCATCATCACTTCTCTCGTCATAATTCTTCCTTTTCCAGCTTTGTTTGATAGAATCTGAGCTAAATTTATACCTTCTATTTGTAGAACTATGAGGTCCCCTGGTAAAAGTACGGCTAGAGGTTCTACCTCTCTCGAATTTTTGATACTTGCTCTTATTCAATGGACATTCTATGGCTTTATGATTTGTTACCTGATTACACTCATAACATTTTTTCAGTCCAGTTCCTTTAAATCGGCAATTAATAGCTTTATGACCATTGTCATCACACTCATAACATCTCTCTTTACTTTCTCGACTTTGAACGTTCATTACAGCTCTCGTTTTGGACGATGTAGATACATTTTTATTAGCTTCAGATTGCAGAATGAAAAGTTTCAGTTTATCGTAGCTGAGTCCCTGGCCAGTCGCATTCTTAGTCATGAATTCAACCGATTGAATTTCTGGAACAGTAGTCATTACAGCATTGAAAAATGTGTCTTTCTTTTCAGTTTCTGACAGTGGCATCACACCAGACAAATTTTCGTAGTTTCTAATGACATCTTCAAATCTCTCGCAAAATTCTAATGCCTTTTCTTTGTTTGGATAATATTGCATGCTGTATAACTGTTTTCTGAGTGTGCTAGATGTTAAATTCGTTTCACACTTCTTTAATTCCTTAATTTTATTTAAAATTTCCAATGGATCGTTGATATGAATTACCTTCGAATGATAGTTCTGATCTAAATGGTTGATTAAGATATCTCTTACTTTAAATTTGTGTTTTTCTGTTATTGAAGCATCAAGATCTCTATCTGAACTATTATTGGAATCTATTACATATAGCAGATCATGAGCTCTCAATTCAGATGTAAAGTAATCATAGAAGTGTTCAAACTTAGTATTCACTGTTAGTTTGTAGTCTCTTCTCATTCCCGCATCTTTACTAATTATCTCAAACTTCAATGTCTCTTTCACTCTATTCGCCAGACTATTTTCTTTCTCACTTGCATTATCTGTGTTTTTAAGTGTTTTTAACTCTTCCTGTACAATTTTCAAAATCTCATCTCTAGCTGTTAAATTCCGAGAGCTTTCCTGTACTTTGTTACACTCCTTTAGTACCTCTCTAGCCCTCTTTTCAAAGTGTTTATTTCTTTCGTCAATTATTTGTGTTTGTCTGGAAAAAATATCTTTTTGTTTATTAAATTGTTCTGTGATTGAAACTTGGAGTTTTTCCATATTGGATACGGCCGTTTGGGCTCCTAATAGGACTTTCTGGTTCTGTTTCAATATGGTTGTAGATGATTCGCAAAATTGCTTAATCATTCTCAGGACCTCATCTTTTCCATTGCTATCATTACCTATCTCATCTGATCCTTCCAGTTCGTTAATTTCCGTCACAACGTCAAACTCTCCTTCAAACACATCTATTTCCTGTTCTTCTATACTCATCGTATCGCATCCCCTTTGAATACTCTCCTCATCTTTACTCTTCTCGACCTCATCTCTAATTCGCATCTCCTCTTCCTGAATCTCATCATTCTCATCATTATCCCTTGGTAGAACTACCCACGGACTCTCGCCTGATCGTTTCTCAACCCAATCTTTAACACATCTCCACTCTTCTTCCGTCATAGTACTCTTATCTGTTAAAATAATTAATTTATTAAATAAATTGTATTATCTTTATTTAATGTAATTAGTTGTGCTTAAGCCTGGTTGACCGAACATCAAGTATGGCCAGGTTGAAGCAAGTAGTAATATGTTTAGTCCGAACACAAGATTGCACATAAAACCACTTAAGTAGTTTATGAAGTAAATGAATGCACGGCATTCATCTCTTCAGAACCACCTGAACAAGTCTTGCCATTATTGATAGATATACAAGACATTTGTTTTACTTAAATATCATTTAATTTTAATATAGATCTATTTATAATAAATAATTACTATCAATTTTATTAAGGAATCCAAATAAAATGGATTTCCTCAACTCGCATCTCAACTTTTATCTTTTTATGTACTTAAAATTTCATTTAAAACCTAACCTGCTTGGTATGGTACTTCGCTCGTCTCAGTGTGAAAAAGCACTCTTTCTCCGCATATACTCAATGTGATTTCCTCTCCTGCATGATTTTCGTTTAATTTGAAAACTCTCTTATATCTTTCTAAAACCCCGATGATCGTCGGTTCTTCGGCCATTTTGTTGTTTTTCTTAAGATGTTCCCACGTTGTTTATTAATACACAACCAAAACTTTTCACTTAATTACTTACGCAGTGTAAGCGTGGTTGGGACCATAACCTGATGGGTTATGGGAATTAAATTAAACACTTTTTTTATTTAATGTACTTTATTATCTCAACACAAAAACGAAACTCAAACTCAATATCACTTAGCGTGGCGACATGTGTGTTGCCAGCACCTTTTTCAACAATAGAATAGGGATGTACCGGAACCGGACGGCACGTCAACGGTCAACCTCTCAGTACAGCCACCATTAGATAATAAACTAAAATAAGGCAGTTAGGCGTTTTTCCAACAAAGGTATTTCTTATTAAATTACCTTTAAAAATATTTTTAAAAGTAATAAGTTTTTGTATTTTCTTTATTTCTGTAGGAATTTTATTATATAACTTGATTGGTAGAACCAGAAGACTATTGGCAACTTTAGTCAGCTTGTGTTTAGGCACTTCTAAGTTTAAAGTTGCTGTTAAATAATATTGGTTGATGTCTGCTAAGACACTATAGCTTGAAATATTTTAGACTACAATAGAATACTCATTACTGAATATTATTATTAATATCATTAATATAAAATACTAAAGTTTATATGTTTACTTACGTGACAGAATTATAAAATAATCTGTCAAACACAATATGATACGTCACTATGATATTCAAAACATTAGCGCAGACTGTTTTTTGTTATCTATCTCTTTTCAATGTACTTAATGTTTAACCGTGCATAATAACATGTGGTTGTTTTTACCGACCAATATATCTTATATGTGTTTCTGTCTTTTTTTTACTCACACCATTACATATGTTATGATTTTTCAAAAAAAAAAACAGAAACTACAAAAACAATATAATTGACAATAACTTCAATAAATTCTTATTTCATTGTATGAAGTCTGCGATTTTATTTCATTTTTATAACGTTAATCACACAAGTACTTTTTGATATTTACTTTTATTTCACAAACTTACATAACATGTTTCAATACACAATATTTTCAAGAGATGTAAAATAAGTAGGTACTTGATTTTTATATATTTTTTAAGTTTTTTTTAGATGTCCCGTTTTATTCATATAAACAATCAAGCTCTTATACTTAAATATATATAAAAAAATGAGAGACAGAAAAAAATACACATGTGCATCTTTACATAGGACTATAATGTATTAAAAGAAAATTTAATTGTCCTTAGCCTTGAAAAGGATCGAATAAACGGTCGAAACGTTGGCCAATTTTCAATAAGAAGACTTTTATTTACCGTTATATACCAGTTAAATGTCTTCTGCGTTAGTGTTTATATATTGTTTATAAGTGAAAACTGACATTAAATCTTGCATATATTTTGCAACTATTAGAAATAACTGTACCAAAGAGTGTCACAAAAAAGTGTTTATTTTGCTATTGTCTTAGGTGTTTATCGCTTTGTCAACCGCTCTCAATTCGACCGTCATAGCTTTTTAAAGCTAGACAAATGTTCCTCTGACAAGCAGTATTAAAATTAGTAAGTTTGTTTTCATGTTTTTTTTTTATATACTTTGTAATATGTGATTTTAATTTATTGTTGTTTTTAAAGTAAATCAATATTTTAAATAAAGTTAAGTATATATCTTAGTTAGGTTGAATTAATTTAGCTGTTCTTTATGTAGATCCATAATATAAAATATTATATACTAGCTGTACCCGCGACATAGTTCGAATGGCGTGTTGATTTTTATATAAAAATTTCTCCCACGAATTCGTTAAAGGGGTGGGGGAGAAATTTTTATATACCAGATGTTAAGTTGAAAGAAGACAAATACATGTGTGAAAACCGCATTCGAATCGGATCAGTAGTTTTAATGTGATGCGCGCACAAACGTACGGACAAAAAATCTAACCACATTTTTGGGTTCTATATCGATGTAGTAACACCCCCTGCTAATTATTTTTTAAATATCTTTAATGTACAGAATTTTCATTTCTACAGATTTATTATAAGTATAGATTATTTTTCACGCCCTCGCATGGCCCCTTGTGGGTGCAATTTTCTAAATCCATCCTAAAAATTATAAAAATAACTATTGTGCAAAGTTTTAAACGTGTAGGACTTATAGATTTTAAATTTAAATTTTTATTTTTCACAACCCCGCAACACCACTGTGGGTGAAATTTCGTAAAATCAGTTCACAATTGACCTCAAACTTTAAAAATAACTATTTTGCAAAGTTTTAAACCTGTAGGACTTATAGATTTTAATTTTTTTTCACGCCCCTGCAACCCCCAAGTGCGTGGAATTTCGTAAAATCCATTCACAATTGACCTTAAAATTATAAAAATCACTATTTTGCAATGTTTTAAACCTGTAGGACTCACAGATTTTAATTTTAATTTTTTTTTTATTTTTCACACCCCCGCAACTCCTCCTGTGGGTTGAAATTTTGTAAAATCCGTTCACAGTTGACCTCCAAATTATAAAAATAAGATGATTTCAGTATAGCTTTAACCATTAAGGTTGCACACGCGATGGAAGCTTAAAAAATGGAGTAACTTCCACCGTTTTCCCAACATTTTCCTTCACTGCTCTACTCCTGTTGATTGTAGCGTTATGAAAAGTATACTATAACCAGCACAGGAGTATGAAAAATAATTGTACAAAATTTCGTTAAAATCTGTAAAGTAGTTTTTGTTTCTATAGCGGTTATACAGACAGACAGACAGACAAAAATTTTACTGATTGCATTTTTGGTATCAGTATCGGTCCCTAATCACCCCCTGATAGTTATTTTGGAAATATATTTTATGTACAGAATTGACCTCTCTACAGATTTATTATAAGTATAGATAAAATAATCACTTACTATTATTAAGTGATTGTTTTATTTATTTTTATATTTTATCTCAGATAGGGTTAAACAAGATAAAAACATTTTTCAAAAAAATTGACGAGCCTCCAAAAAGAAACACAAGAAGTTCAAAACTAAAATACTTATTCTACAAAAATAGTATGATCATTTTCGCTAAAACTGGTTCCATGCTGCCGGAGTTCTCAGTAGCTAAGTTTAATTTTAATATATCATAAGGGGTACTTATTTATATTAAATTAAAATACGCAATCGGAAAATTAACATTTTCTGTTCTAGAACGAAAAGTAGCAAATGGTGGCAAACTGCAACTTTCCGTTAGAGGTTTGTGCGTGGAAAAGCCAACTTTTATTAGTAATCGTAGAAAAACAAAATTAACGGCACATGTACGTTATCCAACAAAAAAAGTTTTATTTAATCAGAACGTTAGGTAAAAGGTTATAAAATAGTTATTTACATTACAAGCTGCGAAAGTTTACTTTTAGGTGCGAGGTGTGTTTAAATAGCCGAGGCAAAGCGTAGCGTAGCCGAGGCTATTTAAAACTCCGAGCACCTGAAAGGGCTTTTGCAGCGTGTAATGTATTAAACTTTTCATTCTCCCCTCTCGATTCCGTAAAACACATTCAAATTTGATGCTGAAAATCTATTGTAATAAAATGGGTAGAAGGTGGCTTACGACAATAAAAATATCAGTACCACACTGTTGGTTGTTAACGTTACTAAGGTAACATTCATGTCAATAAAAAAATATTCTGACAGTTATCAAATTATTAACAGTATTATTACTGAGTTATTAAGTTGATAATTTTTGTATTAGGCGAGAATTTAACAAAATATGAATTCTATCAAAGAAGCAGCCAATATAGCGTGCAGAAGTTTGTTACCAGACAAATCTAAAGATCGGTACAATCAAGCCTATGATAATTTCGTTAAATGGTGTACAACTAAAGATGTATCCACAATAACGGAAGATGCATTATTGGCATTTTTCTTAGAAAAATCAAAGACATTATCTCCTGCTACATTGTGGTCAGAATATTCGATGTTAAAATTGACTATTTCGTTAAATAGGAATCAGGATATCTCAAAATTTGGCCGCTTAAAGGCATTCATAAAACGGAAGAATGACGGATATCAACCTCGAAAATCTCAGGTATTTACAAAGGATGATATATCAAAGTTTTTATTGGAAGCTCCTGATGAAATATATTTGATGAAAAAAGTAGTAGCGATTTTTGGAGTAGCTGGAGCATGCAGAACTGACGAGCTATATAATCTAAAAGTGAACGATGTGGAGTATAAAAATTGTATCATGTTAGTGCAGATTATAACTACCAAAAACAATGTGCAAAGAAGATTTGTAGTTATAGAAGATTGGATAACATTTGTTAATCGATACATGAAACTTCGACCCAAAAATGCTCAAGATGAACGCTTCTTTTATCGGTATGAGCGTGGTAGATGTGTGAATCAGGTAGTTGGAAAGCATACAATTTCAAAAATTCCGTACGAGATAGCTAAATTTCTTAAAATTTCCAATCCAAATCAGTACACTGGTCACTCGTTTCGAAGAACATCTTCTACATTACTAGCAAATGCCCCAGGTGTGGACATTTTAGATATGAAGAGACACGGGGGATGGAAGTCGTCAGAGGTAGCGGAAGGATATATAGCAGATTCAGTGACTCATAAAAGAGAAATTGCTAATAAAATCATGCCCGAAAAATTTACCTGTATGCAGCAAAACAGACATTCTGAAACCGAATCTAAAGACGACAAACAAATTAATATTTCGAGTGCCATTGCTTTCGGACAACATTTAAATCAACATTTGCCGTTAAATATTTCAGGCTCATATAACAATTGTAATTTTACATTTAACTTTAATTCTAAATAAACGTTTGACATTTTAATTATTTTCGTTGTCCAGGGCACGAAAGTTTTACTTTCATACTTAGCAACCGATCAACAAGCATGTTTTACTTTCGCTTTCGCTTGCCTTTTTAAAACAGAAAATTATAATTTCGTAGAGGGGAGAATGAAAACGTCTTTTTAAAGTTTAGATAAAAATAGTGGTACCAACTTGCGTCAAGAACAATGAAATTAACAACATTCTCGAACGGTTTAATCATTAGCCATTAATAAATTAAATATCTCATTAACAGCTCAGTGGAGTATTTCTCCATTTCATTGTGAAGATAAGGTTATCGTTAAAAACGTGTAATTTTATTTAATGAAGATATTAAAAGAGTTTTACATAAACATGCAACACCTACAATTTCGTATTATTATGGTCATTAATCAAGCAGCAGTGACAGATTTATGATCTATTATAGCAAATAAATCAGAAATTGTTACTTAATAGTCCACTTCGTTAAGAAAACCTACGTAAATATATTTTATTACTACTTTGGAATAATATATGCATTTTGACAGATACTGTCGTGATCTTTCAACTTTTTAATTTTAAAATAGCTAAGTAGTATTAGAAATTGGATAAATAATTTGAATTCCAGGTAGGTGTCTATTAATAAAAATAGATGAGCGCCTACTATAATGGCGCCATTTATTTAAAATTAATAGCGGATCATTTTTGTAATTTTCCAAAAACAAATAAAACACGATTATCAAAAGATTTTATTAAAGTGTGCTTGTTTATTTACTAACAATTATTAATTAACTGATCGTTTGATTTTATATCTGGTAACAGAACACTCAAACATGTGTACCTATTTACACAAAGCAGCAGCTGTATCGGAACAGGTTACAGTTTCTCAAAGTTGCTCTAAAACAACTGCTAATTTAAAACTTTTTATTACAGAATGAATAAAATGCTTGCGCTAAATAACACAGACCCACAAAATATACAAAAATACAAAAAATTAAAAGTACCAAAAACGAAACCATGGTACTTGACATGTTGTTTGGGTAGCTGAATCTGAATCCGGAGTCGGTTTAACTCAATCATGTCAAAGTCAGTTGAAACGTCAAATCCTTAAAATTTATAAAAAATGACTAAACTCATAGTATAAAGAGTTTTTTACGTCGTTAAAATTAAAGTCAGTTTAACCCCATTAGGTCAAGATACAGGAAGTACACAGATTGAAACAATTACTCAGAAACTAGAACACTGTAAAAGGTAATGTCAAAAAACGAAAAAAAAAACAATATTCACACAAATACAATCATCTCCCGTTAAAACTATATCACAATTAACTACATTAATTTTTTTAAGTATAAGTACTTCATCTATTACAATACCAATAAAAAAACAACTTGATTACTCTTTTTTACGGTAAGGAACTATTTTATTGTTAAAAGATCTACGTTTTTCTCAACGACAAACAGTAATCTTTTAACATATTTATATCTCATCTTTCTTGGTACCATCGCTCTTAAATGATTCTTAAACGTCTTTCTACCTCTCTTTGCTGTAATTACCTAAGTTATTTGGAAAGTCATCTACGTGAAAATTTAAAAAGTGTAATTTCAGATTCATTAAGCAACCTACGATTTGTTTGCAGTTTGGGCTCTTTTGATTTCCTAAGATATTTTTAATTGCATTTATCCTACGAGTTTCATTAAAAATTGTTTTAATTTTTTTAGCATTACTTAAATTTAAAAATTGATTTTGCAGATACCTTCGCTACTATCTTTGTTTAATGATTTTACTCATTGTTTTAAGAGGTACTCTGTTCATTTCTTCTACTAAGCTCTCTTCTACATTTTGCATTTTCAAATTTTGCTTAACTTCCATACTTTCCGGAAGTCTCCCATTTTACTTGCACTTTACATACCTACGATGACGAAACATGGTATGATACCGATTATAAGCAAACAAAAGGTTGGATTAATAAAAGTGATAAATGAAAATCAAATTCTTTGTTAAATACAGGTCAAGATTTAACAATAATACATGTCGAATTAAAAAAGCTTTCAATTCCAAATGTGTCATTGTTATCGGCAGAAAATATATCATCAGGACTCTACTTCTTGATCAGTAAAACAATTGCATACCCAATTTTAATTGGTATTAGACTTAGATGGTGGCGTGTCTAATATTCTGTACGCAAAATATGCGTGTGCTTAGTATCTACGTGTAGTAACGTAATTTTAAAGTGTTTTTATTATTCCAGGAAAACAAATTTTGTTTGAAAGCGTCCCCTCACTTAAATGGAATTAAAGGATATAAATAAAAGTAATTTCAGTGATTTAAAAGGAACGAAAGATGACGTAGAGGAGTTATAAGAGCCATTTGACAGCGATGATCGCATTGCAAATAGAGACTACGATCCGGAACAAGACGGAAGAAAATATCTTCGCAGAGCTAGCTAACACCTGGATAACTACACCAGTAAAAACTAAAAAAAAGCCTATAGATACTTTTAATTTATTTTTTACTGATGGGATGCTGGATGAACTTTTGCTACGCATAAATGAAAAAATTGTAGAGTTACAAAAGAAATATAAGACGAAAAAATAACCACCCTTGAGCTGATGTTTGGTTTGACGTTACTTGTGTTGGGGATAGATATAAAGCAACCATAAGCAAAGAAAGGTTTTATTTTGTGTTCAATATTTTACGATTTGACAATTTCGTGACAAGAGAAAAACGTAAAAAAGACAGTAGTTTCCCATATCTGTGATAAAAGTTATAAAGCTGGTTTAATTGTTAGCATAGACGAATAGCTCTTTGGATTTTGTGGCAAGTGTCCATTTCGCATGTATATGCCTAACAAACCTAGTAAATATGGCATAACAATAGTTATGGTTTGCGATGTGACTACGAAATATGTAGTAAATGGAACATAATATCTTAGTAAATCTACTGAAATCCAACGGGATTCCTTTAGTAAAATATTTACATGGAAGTAGGTCTAATGAGACCATGGATAACTGGTTTTTTAGCATTTCTCTTGCGAATAAATTATTATCTCCCCCATTTAATATGACAATGTTAGGAACTCTCTGAAAGAATAAAGGAGAAATACCTCTTGAATTATTGGATAAAAGAGAATGGCAGTGCGGTTCAAGTATGTTTATGTACGATGAAAACATGACTTTATAAACCTTATAAACCAAAATAAAACACAATGGTTGATCTACTATCAATTATGTATTTTTCTGGAAATTTTAATCATGACACAACAAAACTCAAAATAATCCATACATATAATTAAACTAAAGGGGCTTTAGTTTAGAGGATGTCTCCGAATATTTGCTTTAATAGTTAGACAAAAAGGTGGCCGCTATGCATTTTTTTTAACAATATGATGAATATTGCAGGACTAAACGCTTTTGTTATCTACCATCACAATATAACTATTTATTTATTAATTTATTTATTTATTTACGAGAAAATCCCAGTACAGCATAATATAAAAATGTAAACATAAAACATCAAAGTATCTAGCTAAAATATTGAAATAATAACAATAATAATAGAGACCAGTAATTATAGTAATATTAATCTAATCTATTAAAACCGATTGTTAATAGTTTTTTTAAAGGAGTATAGATTTACAAAAAAATCAATATCCAAGTCATTAGCCAGTCTTACTTTTCTAGACAAAGGACAAAAATAAGCATAATTTGCCGACTGAAATGGAACGACAAAAAAATCTTTGTTTCTTGTAAACCTTTGAGGTATTCGGAACTGAATATTTCGGAGTAACCTACCACAAGAAACTAAACCTGAAATTAATTTAAATAAAATAGTAAGATCGACAGTGGACCTACGAAATTTTAACGACTCTAGATTCAATGAACTCTGTATATTCTCATACTCATATTCTCCGTATCTTAAACCCAATTCGTATCCACAAAACCTCAAAAATTTATTTTGAACAGCTTCAATACACGAAATGTGAATTTTATAATAAGGCGCCCAGGTGGGCAAGCCAAACTCGAGCAATGATCTGACATATGCACAATATACAGTCTTGATTAAAATTAATGAGAGACCAGTGGAGTTTCTTAAAATAAATCCAAGAGTTTGTAGAGCCTTGGCAGTGGTTTGATTAATATATTGGTTAAATGTCAGATGTTCAACAAAAAGTATTCCCAGGTCTTTTATCACGGTTACTCTAGTGAGGACTGTATAACAGATTAAATAGTCAACCCTGCCAAATGTAATTGTGTAACATTTTAAAATATTTAGAGACATACAGTTTTTCAGTGACCAATCATAAAGAGCTTGTACATCGATTTGGAGAAGTAGACAATCACTGATATTACGAATAGCTATGTAAAGGTTTGTGTCACTCGCAAATCCAGAAACTTAGCATATTTGAAAATACTACCAACGTCATTAATGAATAGTAGAAATAAAAGGGGAAATAAAAGAAATAAAAGGGGCTTCTCTAAAAACGGACAGGATCTATTTTCCAAAATAAAATTTTATGCTGGAATTTCATGAACAATTAAAAAAGCCACGGCTCCAAACACCACCAACAAGAAGCCTAATTAGATTTACCTAAAATAAAAAGAAAATAATAGACCCTAATAAATCAGTACATAGAATTTATTCTAGAGTTAAATAAAGTGCCAAATTATTCAAATACTAAATATTTATTAGGAAATAAAATATATTTTAAAGTTCATTTCATAAGAGCATCTTACTTAGAAGTTTTATTAACCTTTAACATTAAATATATATATATATATATATATATATATATATTTGTTTTTTTCTTGGGTATGAGGTTCTGTGATAATGAAATATATCATTTATTTTTCGACGTTTCGCCTTATCATGGTAGGCTTTTTCAAGATATTTATTTTTTTCTAAAATCAATAAACATAACACTCAATTACATTTTGAAGCATTTAAATTAGCACATTTTGTAAGTATATTTTGGACGGCACAGTTAAAAAAAAATATACCTATTTTAAATAATTTAAAAATAATTATTAAAACAAATTACACTTACAGTCTACAGGTGTTACAGGATCAACGTTTTGTTTAAAAGTGTCAATATTTTATGTAGTTGATATTGAATTTTATAAAGTACTTTTTTTTTTGTTTTTTTTTTTTTGTTTTGGTAAATTAAATGAGATTTTCTATAGGGTGATCGTATAGTATTTATGATTAGTTTTCATGTGATATATGTTGAAAAAGTTTTATGTTGAAAATTTATTTACTGTATAATATTTTTATAAATTTTGCTTAAACTATTTATGTCTTGACGAAAATTTACTGAGTTTGATTCTTTATTAATGTATATCATCTCTTTAATTGCTAATTTTTATTTGTTTTTATCTTGATCTAAAATGGCTGTATTTTTAAAATCAAATTCATGTTTCATAGTGGCCTCATGTGTATGTAAAGCGGTTGATGCATTTTTAGTATATTTATGACCATTTATGCGATTTTCCAGATATTGAGTTGTCATGCCTACATATTTTTTGGGACAATTTAAGCAGGGAATAGAATATATTATGTTTGATTTTTTATTTTTTGGGACTTTACTTTTTAATTTGGTATACAAGCAGTTGCTAGTGTTAAATGCACTGTGACACACTGATAAGTTATTTTTACTAAGTATATAGCTAATGTTTGGTCCAATTGTTGAATATATTTCAACAATTGAAGCTGCTATTGCCAATAAATCAAGTGATGAAAAAGATAATATTCGTTGTCAAATTACCAACAGTATTACTAATTATACAACTAGAATTAAACATAAAACAAATAGACTCACTAAAACAGAAAAACAGTATCAAAGAAAATTAACTAAAACAAAACAATTTATCAAAGACAACTCTCAACTCATCATTCTTAGACCTGATAAGAGCAATAAAACAGTTGTTATGGATGTAACTGACTATAATAAAAAAATGCTAGAGCTTCTAAATGATTCAAACGTTTATAAAAAATTGAAGTATGATATGACAAAAACCTATCAAAATAAAAACAACACGTTTATAAAGAAATTATTAACTAAAAAATCTTTGGACCCAGTTACAGCCGCTAAATTAACAATACACAACGCAGTTTCCCCCAAAATATACGGTTTACCTAAAATACACAAAACTGGAAATCCCTTAAGACCCATAATATCATGTATACAGTCACCTTTCTATAAATTGTCAAAATATTTAACCAACTGCCTTAGTCAAATTACAGGACAAAACAATTATTTTATTAAAGATTCATTTGAGTTTAAAACATTTATAGATACTGTAAAAATTCCATCTACACATAAAATAATTTCCCTAGATGTTACCTCATTATACACAAATATACCCAACGAACTCGTAATTAAAGTAATAGATTATAATTGGCCAAAATTAAAAAACCACACAACTTTAAATTTAAAAGAATTTAAAGAAGCCATCAACATCATTCTATCAAATAATTACTGTCAATATGAAAACGATTTTTTTCAACAATTAGATGGCTGTAGCATGGGACATCCTATCTCATCACCAATAGCACAGCTGGTCATGGAGAACCTAGAAGAAAATGTACTGAAAGAAATTAAATATAATGTCACATTTTACAAAAGATTTGTTGATGACTGTCTTGCAGCAATACCATCCGATGAGATCACAGATTTTTGTGATGCATTTAATAGATACCACACAAAATTAAAATTTACATGTGAAATAGAAAACGACAATTCAATTAATTTTCTCGATCTTACACTACTAAGAGACACGGAAAATCAAAATGTTCTAACAAAGTGGTACACAAAACAGACATGGTCAGGACGGTATTTAAATTATCATTCAAATCATCCACAAAATCAAAAGAAAAGTGTAGTCATAGGTTTGACTGATCGAGCCATTAAATTGACCTCACCAAAATACCGACCAGAAATATTAAATAAAGTATTAAAAACATTAATAAACAATAACTATCCAAAAAAATTAATTAAAAAAATTATAAAAGACAGAACCTTTAAATACTATAATCAAACCAAAATAAAAAAACCAAACCCTAATGACCAAGAAAAATATGTAGCACTCCCTTATATAAATGGATTGTCAGAAAACATAAGCTATATACTTAGTAAAAATAACTTATCAGTGTGTCACAGTGCATTTAACACTAGCAACTGCTTGTATACCAAATTAAAAAATAAAGTCCCAAAAAATAAAAAATCAAACATAATATATTCTATTCCCTGCTTAAATTGTCCCAAAAAATATGTAGGCATGACAACTCAATATCTGGAAAATCGCATAAATGGTCATAAATATACTAAAAATGCATCAACCGCTTTACATACACATTAGGCCACTATGAAATATGAATTTGATTTTAAAAATACAGCCATTTTAGATCAAGATAAAAACAAACAAAAATTAGCAATTAAAGAGATGATATACATTAATAAAGAATCAAACTCAGTAAATTTTCGTCAAGACATAAATAGTTTAAGCAAAATTTATAAAAATATTATACAGTAAATAAATTTTCAACATAAAACTTTTTCAACATATATCACATGAAAACTAATCATAAATACTATACGATCACCCTATAGAAAATCTCATTTAATTTACCAAAACAAAAAAAAAAACAAAAACAAAAAAAAAGTACTTTATAAAATTCAATATCAACTACATAAAATATTGACACTTTTAAACAAAACGTTGATCCTGTAACACCTGTAGACTGTAAGTGTAATTTGTTTTAATAATTATTTTTAAATTATTTAAAATATATTTTTTTTTTAACTGTGCCGTCCAAAATATACTTACAAAATGTGCTAATTTAAATGCTTCAAAATGTAATTGAGTGTTATGTTTATTGATTTTAGAAAAAAATAAATATCTTGAAAAAGCCCACCATGATAAGGCGAAACGTCGAAAAATAAATGATATATTTCATTATCAAAGAACCTCATACCCAAGAAAAAAACAAATAAATATTAGAACCGGTTCAAGAAAACAAACGAAATTATATATATATATATATATATATATATATATATATATATATATATATATATATATATATAATAAACAAAGTGCCAAGAAAATGCGTATTAATATAGGACTCCTGTGTGAGCTTTCGTTGTTTTTGTGTTTTTATGTTTCTTTACACATGTTTCCCCAACATCCTTTGCTCCCAAGTACCCAACACTTTTGCTAGCCAAGTGCAATACCCTACTTGGTTATGCCGCACTGATGACGGCTAATGAGCCAGAAACATGCATGTCTGCGGTTACCATTCCTACTCGTGGCCTTATTGATCCTTTTTGCGTACATGCCCAATAATTTTCCCCTTTTGTTTATATATATATATATATATATATATATATATATATATATATATATACAGGTGGTCCCAGAATTAACTACGAAAACTTCGTATACGTATTCCTAGATGACAAATAAGTAGGGTCTTTCCTATAAAAAAAATTTTTTAGAGACTCCTGTCAGAGTTATAACCCTTTAAAAAGGGGTGGTAAAATATGGTTTTAATTTAATATCTTCTGATTGGTCCAAGATAAAAAATTAAAAATTTGGGTGAACATCATTTTTATAAAGACGCATTTCTCCTGCCACTTTTTACCTGCCCTACCCCATTCTGAGGGTGCAAATCAAGGAACCCCTCTTAATATTTTTTTTGTAACTTTCTTAGCAATTAATATTTGCAATAACAAAAAATTTTTTTAGGAAGTTTTGATTATTTAGAAACTTTTTTGTTCCTTGTCGTTTTTTGCGAAATCGTTTCGGTTTGGAGTAAAAAAATAAAAAGTAGGACCATGTCAATTGAGTATCGTGTATCGCGATCAAGTAGCGCACATTTGCAAAGTAGGTTATAACTCTGACAGGAGTTTCTAAAAAATTTTTTTTTATAGAAAAGACCCTACTTATTTGTCATCAAGGAATACGTATACGAAGTTTCCGTAGTTAATTCTGGGACACCCTGTATATATATATATATATATATATATATATATATATATATATATATATATACATATATATATATATATATATATCAATGATATATCTTGACTGATCAAATCTTATAAACAAGTTTTATTTTATTCGGGATTGCAGTCAATAATTAAGAAAAACTCTTATAAAATTTCCAAGCTTTCGAAATTTAATTAATTCCTTTTTCAAGGAATCTACAAATAATCGAAATGGAATGTAATGGGAAACAGAAAAAATTCAAATGTATATTATTAAACTTACTACGTTGAGATTAATTTAAAACAGAAAACCAGCAAAATATAAGAAAGATTATTCATATAGGTATTATTTTGACAATCTTGTAATTTAAAAAAAATTCTTTGCATTAAATATTATTTCCAGTGTAGGACAAATAAATCTAGATACATGAAGAAAAAAGATTATATATGTAATAAATAAAATAAAAATAAAATAGAAAAATGAAAAATAGTGTTTAATCTATATAATTGATTTTATAATTTATTATCGAAAGTTAGGATCTAATTATAAATGCTACTAAGAGTACCTACTAATTTCAGATTTTTTGTTTAAATTATCTTTACAGTTCGTGATATGAACCATTTCTAAGAATAATCTCTTAGTTTGCTATACTATGGCTAAAATATTGTCACACAATACCTACTACAGCTTGCATTATATTTTTGTATATTTAATTTCATAGAACAGATGTGGGCATCAAATAAAATTCAGAGTTTAAACACAAAACGTTTCACCAATATTAAACGCAAGCGTTATAAATTTAATTACATTTTTGATAAATAATATTCCCACTGTGAGCTTAAAAATTGGGTTAAACATTTTATTAAAGTTAAAGAATTATATATAACCGCAAATATTAGTGTAGAACCCCTCAGTAATAATTTACATACAGTAGACCAGGGCGGAACTGTATAATAACGACTACATTTGTATGTGAAGTTTGGCATTCTGATTTTCGCAGAAAAAGTTGTTTGATAACTTCAATAATTATAATTGAATTTTTTTCCTACGGAAACATTATTAGAAATATTTTTTTCTTGCTTATAACCTTAAAACAATTTACTTTGAAGCAGTCATTAAAAAAGTTGTGAAATTAAAATTTGCGACTAGTTAAAAATAAATGGAAAATAATTCTTGTTTAATTGTCTGAAATTGTGTAAATAGATTGTACAAAGACAGGAAAACGAACGCCTTATTGTGCACCAAGCACAAAACGACGTATAGGTTTGAAGTTAGATCGAAATAGTGATTTACTGAACAGGTCAACATTTAATATACTAAATATTTCTAGATCTTACTGTAGGATTTTTGTCAAAAACCCTAGGACAACCTCGGTTTTTGTGGTCGTTTGTTTCGAATCCAGGGTCGGTTGACCTCTATCAGGTTAGATACAAGTTCATTTAAAATATAATGATTAAAAATTATTGAAAAAATCTGAAGAAATTTAATTAACAGTTTCCGAAGTCTCTGAATCCGACTCCGACATTTGCCTTTTCCGTAAAGGTCACATAAGGGTTATTTCAATACAATGCAACGGTATCTGAAACTTGTTTCAAAAGCTTATTATATACACAATATCATACACACTTAAGTAATAACAAACACACATAATCGTATATATGTGACGAACTTCCATCCCCTATATCCGTGAGTGTGTGTGACATAAGTATAGACATAAGTGTGTTAAACCGGTTTACTTTAAATATTGTAAATATTTTTTTTTATGTTGATTATAAACAATTAAAATATCTCGGTAAATAATAACTAAAATTAGATTCAGAAAACAGTATTAGAAAGAAGTAGGAAAAAAACTTTTTTAAAGTTAAAAAGTTGAATACCTACCAGCAGTGGTTCTTGAGATAGAACTAGTCAAAGGTGACTGGTATTTGCGACGAAGTTAGAAAAAATAGGATGGTAATTCTTTACTTTTTTTCCTCGCAGCCCTTTTTCAATAAAATTTTTTATATCCTGAAGATATTCATATCATATAATATAATACTAATATACCACATATATACCAAAAAAACCGGGTTGAGGAAAATTGAATTTCAAAGTTTAAAATCGATATACGTAAAAAAAGCACTTTCTCGGTTTCCAATGAAGCAATTTTTTTCGTTTTTTAATCCGATGTAAATAAAAGAAACATAAATAACGCATTTCCAAATCCTACATAGATATTTTGGTATAAATATAGTAATTTAGTTATAACAAAATAAAACTACATATTTTATAGTCTTTTTTGTAAAACTTATCGATCGTGTACCTTTGCATTTTCTAAATACAAATATTCTCATTTAAAAGTTGCATAATTATATTTATACTTTATTAAAATATATTTTTTAAATTTACTCATAGAAAAAAAATGGAAGCTATTAATACTCCGTATACCTACATGAGAGGTCCACACATAAAAATCGTAATATTTTATGTTTTCTTATGTGCTAAATCTATTTAAAGGTCGTTTGATCTAGCGTTGTTTTTATAAACAAACTAATAGTATGTAGGACTATAACTCTTTAACAAAAAAATTAGGAAAAAATAATAACAAAAGATGTTTATCGTAAAAAGTTCTATAACATTTTTATAGTTATCGATATGAGTGATTGTTTAAAAAACTAAGAAAAAAATGATTTTTTCAAAAAGTCCGTCTTTTATGGTCAATATTGTACAAACTTAAAAATAACAGGTTTTGGACAACTAGAACAGCAATTATGGCCGATTTATTACAAAATTTTTCCAAAATAAATGTTCTTAAAATTATAAAAAACAATATTTTTAAATAGTTTCATATTCTTATGTTCGCCACCTCATAATGGCGTCTCAGCCCTATATAGTGTTACGAGCCAGTGTGAGTGAGTTGCGTTCTTAGAATCTTCGAATATTCTAGTGGAAGAATTAATTTCATCTATAAGGGATCGCTTTGGACAGAGACAGGAATAAATGTAATTGTAATGTATGCGATTGACTGCGATTGGGAAATAAGTGCGAATTGTTATTTTGGAATGACGTTATTCAGTAATTGTAACTTTATCAAAGTTGTGTAGATTATATTAAGAAATTGGTATTTATTTATGTTAATCCATAAATTGTTAAGTTTATCTGCTGTTTATCACTTATCTCGAATCCCTGAAGGAAAAATTATAACAGTAGTAAATCAGTGTACACTACCTAACATTTAATTCCTACGATTTCGATGTTTTGTCGTTTTGTTACATTCACGTATTTGAGACGAGTATTTAAATTTTAAAATTAATGGTGCCTTGAATTAAAAAATAGCCAACGATACTAAAAATGCCAAATTTAATTATTTAAACGTAAAAACAGCAAAAGAACGTTAAGAGAGTAATGAGATGTACCTACGCTATTTTCAAAAAAAAAAAAAAAATATGTAACAAATATTTCTACCAAGTATAAGCATATGTTGAACTAGAATTTTTAAAGATTTTATATCTTCAATTTACAGTTACAGAGTTTTCCAGTGAAATCAACTAATTAGAATTATTCTCGAAACGCTCTGATTAGTATCCAACCTTCGGTTTTACACCCCACTAAACACGAGAACTAACCCTTACCTTTAACATCCATGGAAAACAAAAACCCAGACAATTGTTTTGAATAATATAACATAAAAGTCACAGTCGCAATCTCAAAAAATTGATCTCTTTATAAGTAACTGAAGTAGTCCTGTTTCATCCGAATACAGTTCACAGTTAATTATATAAACCATTGGAGTCTGGAGTTATCCAATTAAACCCCCTAATATTAACTGTGAAGTACCCCTTATCCCCCCAGCCTATTTGTGGCGGTTGTAACCAGGCTGTTGTTGACCATAAACGATAAAGCCAAATTTATCTATATAGACGGTGTTGGTGGGTGGTTGGAGTTCTTTTCAGGAAATAATATTCGGTACTTGTTAAGGTGTTTATTACAGTTAAATAAATATGTAATGACAATTAAAAATATAACAAAGTATAACAATCCTTTTATAGGCTGTTTAAACTACTAATAATTCAAAGATTAGAGATAAAGATCCACACATAGGATGCTTAGTTCTCAGGATTTTGAATCGCTTTCATTACAGCCGAATCGGATGCTTTCTTGCCGTAGAGGTTGTTGCCAGCGGCTTAAGCTAATTTGCGCGGAGCTTGTGGTCACAAGGGAGTGGTGTTGCCATCTCGTGGTAGTCAAGCGACACTCTACAGCTCGTACATCTCCGCGTGGTCAGGGGTAGTGGTGATGCCATCTCGGGGTGGTCAGACGACATTCTATTTCTCGTTACATCCTCCCCCTCGGTTCTTTGTGGACGTCTCGGCTAAAGGCACTGATTGGGGATTCTTCGGGGGACGGCCTCTACGTCTGATTGGGTTCTGGGGTGTAGGTAGTTCCTCCGGAGCCAGACTTTCTTGAGAACTTTGGTATGGAGTTAGGGCAGACACATGGTAACTACCTATGCAGTTTTGCGTATTGGTGGGACTGCTAATTTGGTACGTAGATGGTCCAAGTAATTTTGTTATGACCTAAAGGCCATCTCTGCGAGGAGCTAACTTCTTTGAAAAATGTTTGGATCGGTTACTCAGAGAATGATCAGTAACCCAGACGTAATTTCCAATTTAAAGTTCCAATGCCCTTCGATGTTTATTTTTGTGGTGTTTCTGACGGGTCTGTTCCGATTCCCATGTTTCTCGGGCTTGGTGGCAGGTTTCACCCATCTTAAGCAGGGCAGAAGTTACTTCGGGAATAAAGTTTTCATTGATGATAATGGCCTTAAAGTCGTGGTGTACTTCAAAGGGGTGGCGAAGTTCATGGTACTGCTTTAGAATAACTGGTCGTTCTGAGACGGGAACTACCATTTGAGCTTCGTCAGTATCGTCATTGTCAGAATACCTATATAACATACCTTGATTGGTAAGGTACCCTCGAGAGGACCAGGGGTATGCTTGTTCTGGGTTTCCACTATCCAAACTTTTAATTATTTTCTCAAGTTCTGGATCCTGCAATTGTTTAGTTCTGGTATCATTGGTGCTTGCGGTGGGCAGGTCTATCGTCACAAGGCAGACGGCACAGGAACTGTTGGAATCGCAAGGAGGTCGTGAAAGTGTATCTGCTACGACGTTTGCCTTTTCAGGGCCATATTGAATTTGTAGGTTGTAGGGTTGTAGCTGGAGGGCCCAACGAGCAAGCCGACTGCTAGGTGTTTTTAACGTCATTAGCCACTTAAGAGGTTGATGGTCGGTGACTATAATAACGGATGATTCTTCTAAATATCCTCTAAAGCGCGATACTGCCCATACTATAGCCAAGGCTTTTCGTTCAGTGGTTGAGTAATTCTTTTCATGATTGGTTCGAAGAAGACTAGCATATTCAACAGGACGTTCATCAGACCCCTCCCCCTGCAGTAACGCAGCTCCCAGAGCATAGGCACTAGCGTCGGTTCGTAATATGAACGGTAGACTATGATCAGCTTGGCGTAGAATTGGAGCGGAGGTAAGGGCATCTTTTAGTTTTTGTAAAGCCGTCTCTTGAAGTGGTGTCCATTCCCATTTTGCGTCTTTGCGGGTCAATTGACTAAGTGGTTTAGCCACATTTGAGAAGCTAGGAATGAACCGGCGGTACCAACTGCACGTTTGGAGAAAGATATTGACATGTTTCGGGTTAGACGGGGCTTTCATTTCCTTAATGTCTTAAACTATACTGGGGTCAGTCCTAATTCCTAGGTTTAAAATAATGTGACCTAGATATTTGGCTTCTGTAGCTCCGAAATTGCACTTATCCCTATTGAGTCGTAGTTTGTATTTGGCTAAAAGACTAAACGTTTGTTGCAATTCCATCACGTGCTGAGGTCCGTCCGATGAGAGCAGGATCAAATCGTCCAAATAGGCCAGTAATTGGAGGTGAGGAAGTTGCGAACGTATCCGGTCTATTAGTCTTTGAAAGGTAGAAGGAGCGTTGACAAGCCCAAAAGGCAACATGTTATACCGGTATGTTCCAAAAGGAGTGATAAAATGGGTTTTATCTTTATCAATTGGAATCTGATAGTAACCAGCTTGGAGATCCATGGTGGAAATACAACCGACGCCTCCAGTTGAGTGAAGTAGGTCGTCCAGTCGTGGTAGTGGGTAATGATTAGGTTTGGTGACAGCGTTTAGACGGCGATAATCGATACATAATCTAATTCCGCCTCCTGGCTTTGGAACCATTACTGTAGTGGACGACCATGCACTAACACATTCTTCAATAATTTGTTTCTTTAACAGGAGTTGTACTTGTTCTTTTAGAATTTCCTTTCTACGAGGAGTCATTTGGACCATTTTGTATGGAGAAGTACTAATTGGTGAGGTCTGTCCAGTGTTAATCTGGTGTTTTATTTGGTCGGTGGGTGGACCATCTTCGTTAAACAAGCTTTTATTTTGTACAATTAATTCTTTCAAGTCCTGTCGGTCAGCGGTGGATAGATTGACAGCTTCGTTAGGGCGCAGTCGACACTCAAGAGAAGCAAAGAATGTTCCATTTGACCAGTGATCTGGATTTTCATAACAGTCCAGTACTGCAGCTTCAGCATCTTCCATCATGTATTAAGTTCTTGACCACGGGTTGTAGGTAATACCGGAACATGGAACTGGGTCTGGTCCATAACTTTGGATGTGTTCGGATTCGGGTACGTCTAGCATCATTGGTTCACAAATTGCTGGATGGAATTTTCAGCATTGTTGTTTCTGCTAGGAGTAACGTCGCTTTTTCATTTAGTGCTTTCTGTGTTTGCAAGGGTAGCTGCTTTCTTTCGACACACGGAAATATCATGTCCAATGTTTCGACAAAATTGACATCTGGCTCGTTTCTTGATATCATGGCTTGTGGATGATTGGCGATCTGTAGCTTGCTCTTCGGTGGCTCGGTGTTCTATATCTCGGGCCTTGGTTAACAGCTCAGCGAATGTGGTAACGCTTACTCGTGGGAGTCGATCCTTTATTTTGGGCTGGAGTAATCTATACACCATATCGAGTTGAACGTTTTCAGATGGCGGAACTGGAAGCTGGGATAGCAGCGCTCTCTTTTGGGCTACAAACGTTCCTGTTGACTCACTGTTACATTGGGCGGTTCGAAAGATGTCTAAATAGATTTGATAAGCTGGTGGCCTTGGAGCAAACGCGTTACGTATCATCTGCATTGCGTCTTGCCAGGTAGTAGCTGCTGATTTGACACCCATCCACCAGATGTGTGCTGGTCCTTCCAACAGAAGTGCCAAACCCAGAAGGGCATTGGCGTCAGTGATTCCTTCGCTGGTTTTAAAAAAATCTGCACTATTTAGGAAGTCTTCAGTGGCTTCGAGAACATACGTTCCACGGAATCGGGCTGGGCAGTGGGTGAAGTGCTTGACCACTATGTGTGTGAACTTAGCGTCTCATATCTCAGCGTCTCATAATTTCAATAGAGTTCTTATAGCGTCCAACATAGTTCTAGAGTTCCTGATACTTTATATTAATAGTTCTGTTGAATTCAGGACCGAAAACCGCATTTAAAAAAATGAGACGCTGACGACCGAAAGTTAGCGTCCCAAAATATAAAATCCAAATAATCGAGCAGAAACGGTTATTCAAAGGATAGTTCTAGCTTTTATGCAAGAAGCTATTGACAGCAACCGGATGAAAGTTCGTTCCTGTCGAAACTGCAAGAACTCACGGGAAGAGAAAGTTGAGTACGGTCCGCACATTTTCATCGATTTGTCGATAACGACCGATGATCGATACGGCGCAAACAAGAAGCAAACCCCAAGTATCCTCAGAGAAATTTCTCCAAGAATTTCCTTGGATGATGAAGAAAACGTTTTAGTCGGGCTAGTACACTTCATACCAGGACATTACGTCAGTTACGCGAAATCGGGACTATTTTGGTATCGGTACAACGATATGCACCACAAACGAGAAAATGTCAAAGACACAATTCATGTAATGCCACATTGGATTATGTACGTTAAATCGGATGTACAAACGGAGGCGACGAAAGGCATATATTCGGGTGGAAACGAGATATCATATTTATCGGCATATTGATATTTTGATATAATAGTATGATTTGTGGTATTTCTATGTTAGACATATAATGTATGCTGATTATTATAATAAAAATAATTTAAAAAAATCGTTTTGAAGCAACAGTATTGCATCAAACCTTGTTGTGATCCTCTCCTTCAAAAACATAGCTTAATATCGTTGATAGACTTCTAAACATTACAACTCATCAAAAGTTCCTGCATAATGATGCCACTTCTCAAAAGGAATCGTTTTAAACGGTAAAACTCACTAAAATATAATAGCGTCTGATTAAAGTATATACTTCCCATCAATAAAAATAATTAAAAGTTTTTTGCAGAGCGTTATAGATTAGAACTCTTTACGAAATCAAATATTGGGGACACTAGTATCGTTCTGAATCGATACAGCAGCTAGAACTCGGTCTAGAACGAGAGCGTCCCACAATTGTTATGGTTTTTCGTCAATAATAATAATAATTGAAAACATTTTGCAGAGCGTTAACGATTAGAACTTTTTAGGAGTTCGTATATTGGGACGCTACTTATCATTTTAAATCGTGAGAGAAGCTATAACTCGCTCTAGAACGATAGCGTCCCACTACTGTCATGGTTTTTTATCAATAATTATAATTAAATAGTATTATACGTTACAAGGTCGGTAGGTGACTTATTACAGTACGAGTTAGTTTACGGACGAGGCGACGTAGGAGCCGAGTTTGGAAATGAAACCGAGGACTGTAATAACACCTAACGACCATGTATCGTATTATATTTTATTTCATCCTGTTTTTATAAATTAATAAATTCATAAAAATGTTAACAGTAGTTCGTAACTTGACTAAAAATAGTTCGTAACTTGATTAGTTATGTCAAATTACCTTGAAAGCCATCTGTCACTGTCAAATAATTTTTTTATTATTAATGTTAAATTGCTAATATAAAATTAAATAACATTGACTTCCTTTGAAATATGGATGTAAATGTAAGTAATTAATTATTTTATTTTTATTTTATAGTCATTATAGTGTTTTTAAATGTCAAAATTAAAAGTAATTGTCTTCCCTTAAGCAATCAGAGCAGAGTTGCTAGGCAACACATTACAGTACCTGATACCGTAATGTTTTACTTACCGGCGCCAAATTGATTATAGGGAAGTGTATTTACTGGACAGGATGAAATAAAATATTTTGCAGAGCGTTAACGATTATAACTCTTTAGGGAATCATATATTGGGACGCTAGTACATTTTGGACATTAAATGATTGTTAATCCTTATACAGAAGCTAGAACTCGCTCTCGTACGACAGCTTCTTACTAGCATTCAACAGAACTATTAATATAAAGTATCAGGAACTCTAGAACTATGTTGGACGCTAAAAGAACTCTATTGAAATTATGAGACGCTGAGATATGAGACGCTAAGTTCACACACATTTGACCACTGGTGCATTCTGGGGTTGAAGACGTCTAATTAGTTCTTCTAAAGCGTCTATAGTGATGGCCATTTTAGATTGGCTTCTCGTGCTCCGAATGTGGACTTCTTTATTTAACAAAGTAAGCAAAATTTGCCTGCCTAGGAGTTGGGCGCCAATGTTGGTGGGTGGTTGGAGTTCTTTTCAGGAAATAATATTCGGTACTTGTTAAGGTGTTTATTACAATTATATAAATATGTAATGACAATTAAAAATATAACAAAGTATAACAATTCTTTTATAGGCTGTTTAAACAACTAATAATATAATTCAAAGATTAGAGATAGAAATCCACACTTAGGATGCTTCGTTCTCAGGATTTTTAATCGCTTATGTTACAGCCGAATCGGATGCTTTCTTGCCGTAGAGGTTGTTGCCAGCGGCTTAAGCTAACTTGCGCGGAGCTTGTGGTCACAAGGGAGTGGTGTTGCCATCTCGGGGTAGTCAAGCGACACTCTACAGCTCGTACATCTCCGCGTGGTCAGGGGTAGTGGTGATGCCATCTCGGGGTGGTCAGACGACATTCTATTTCTTGTTACAACGGTATTTATACATAAATTTTTAAATTTACATAAGTGACAACTTAATTGTCAAGAACACTTATATAAAAATTCAAGATTTAGTTATAAGCAGCTATTTACGCTGTGGTTAATACCTATTTCTCTTTTTTTACTATTTTTAATTTGTTTTTATAATTTTCTTAGTTTAGTTTCTATTGTACAAATATATTTGACGCATTAAAAATGGTGTACATTTTCATTAGTTTCTTTTTAATCTGAAGTAATTAACTGACAGGTTTACTATTCGTAACCAGCTGGATTTTAGTCGCCATTTTATCTGACTTTTAAACTATGGTCTGATTTTAGAATCGTTATGGTTTAAAATAAGAATCTTTTCCGCTTATGAGAATATAAGTTCCTAAATAACGAGGGTAAACGGGGGTGGTTAGTATTCATTTAGTATTCACAGCGTTAACAAGAAGAATGGTAGTAAGTGCTGTTATAATTAATAATTGAGAATTTTAAAGTATTCCTGCAAAAGAGAGACATCGCCTTGGTTATAATATATTGGTATTATACAAATATCTCAGCTATTTTATTAAAATTATTTTTGGTATTTAAAGAATATTTTTGATGGATTGTCGAATGAATGTCCAAATGGTTCCATTCACCATATTGTGCCTCGATTGTCTGAGATTATATTAATTAACTGCTACCCATCATAGTCTCACAACATTTTTATACCATTGGTAGCAAAAAAATCTTGTCAGCGAACAAAAAAACGTTTTCTAGGCTTTAAGTAAATAACATTTATTTCAAGTTTATCTATATCTCTTTCGTATATTCATTTTTCAGGTTTCTTAACTTTGTGTTTCCTTTATAAAAAAGTTAAGTTAAGTTGGTGCCCTCATTCAAATTTAAATCTTAATCTTTAACTGCTCGAGAATCAACCACCCAGTCCAAAAACGTGAGTGTCCGTTCTTACCTTGTTTTTCAAATCAAAATGCAATAACAAATTGTTTTTGTACATCTTCTGAATGGATAAAAGTATCAATTTCGAGACTTTTTACACGTTTAATGACAGTATTTAGTTTACACAGGTTTTTGTCAATTTATTATGCATAACAAAGACTTTATTAAATGAAAATCTTTACAAATTTCAAAAGTAGTTCCCAATTTAGGCCTCACCTTTGATAGAAAATTAAACTGAAAGGCACATATCAGTAAACTGTATGTAAGGCGTCATGAAACCACTAGCTCCCCTTTCATAGGAAGCAGAGGAAACTATACAATTCAAAGTGTAATCCGATCTAATCCTTACTTAACATATCTACTGTTAAATCAGATATATAGATTTTAAGACATAAACTCGTTAAGATTGTGCTCGAAATCATTTAAATCTAGCCAAGCCCAAAGCCTATGTATCAAAGCCTGCGAATTTTCTCTATGATTAAAACGGTAACACCTTCTCCTAAATTATGCAGCTTAGATTTTAGATAATCCAAATAACTCAGTATACTGTAAACCAACAGTATCTACAAAATCTAGTTTTTAAAATGATCTACACTGATGGTTTCAACAAAAATGAGTAAATTAGCTGTCCGGTAGTTCATCTAATGAGACTATAAAAACATCAGTCCTTTCTGGATTTTGTTTGCCATTCAATCATTATCGTCAGATCACATCCTCCCAACCTTTTGCATTTACTTGTTATAATCTATTGTCACATACGATAATAGGATAGTTTAATTGTTTGGTATTTCATCGTATTATTTTGTATCATTTTTTATTGTAATCATCCAGGTCAAAGTCAGTACGTTAGATTTCTAGGCGACCTTATATTGTTTAATTCTTATTCTCACGTAGCGTATAATTTGGCTAGAAAAGAGCGTCGTTGAGGTCGCATTCGAGGAGTTCGGAGTCTGATGTTGTCTGTAAAGGTCACCCTTTAGGGTGTCCCTAAAACAGACCCTTAGGTCTGAGCCGTTGTGACTCTTAACGTATTTACGTGAGTAAGTGTGACATGCTACCATGTAGTTTATTTGGTAAGATTAGTTTAGATTTGTATTAAGTTATTCGTTAGTTATATTTATTTATTCATTGTTATTGTTTCTATGTTAATATATCTCATCTTCCCCTTAGTTAGTTTTCTGCCATCAGCAGGATACCTAACCAGGGGGTAGATAACCACGACCTGGGTAGGAAGTGCCTTCAGTAAGCTACCCCTTATCCCAAAACATTATGGCACATTCCTCCAAATTCACGTCTGGGGGGGAATGTGACACTATCAACTCTATTAATAATATTTAGACACAATTTTTTACATTTCAAACGTAAAACACATTATCTTGGATTGTCGCCTATATCCTTATAAACGTCGCCACCATAATGTTTAAAGTACTCTAAAAGAAAAATTCCTGACCACTCTAGACCGCACCCTCAACTATCTTAAGAAAATCAATTTATTTGTCCATGACTGTTATTCAAATCGTGCTTCTTTAAAAATAATTCAATAACGAATAATGGTTCATTATTCAATGTATATTGTCACAACAGAACGTTTGTCTAAACTTGATATGAAAATATTATTTAGATTAATAGCATGGTAGATCATAAGGAATTAAAACCAAAAAGACATAATAAGGTGTGTCATCAAACTTACATTTTTTTTTTTTGGGGTTTGTTAATGATCTAGTAATGAAGACACATTAATTTAAATAAAGAAATGTTGATTACAACCTACCAAATATGTCATCATCAGAGTTAAAAATTTAAATCTGCTCGCTAAAATTGTCGAATGATGTTTCCCCTTATTCTAAAAACATCAGCTTGTAAATTTCAAGGTTTTACAAACATCAAAAAATATATAAAAATTTAGAAAAAAATCATATGACCATAAGATTTTAACGTTAACTTAAAGCAAATAAACAATTATTATAAAAAATTATTGGAGTGGAAATTAAACGATAATAAAAAAATTTAAAAGGAAACTTGAAGTATATAAAATTATATGTAAAATGTAAAAGATAGTTGTAATAATTTCTTAACAATAAAATTTCGTTATAATAAATTATTATTATTATCTTCTACTGTGTGACAGAAGTTGTGAATATCCAGATAAAAAATGGCATACGAGTAAGCGTTCTGACAGTTTTTCGATGCTTATTAGCATAAGAATGAGGGCAATGATTTTACTGACACCGTCATATTTCATAAAATAAATAGATCTATAGGCCTAACAGCATAGCAGGCCATTTGTAGAATGTCTTCTGCACAAATATATTACGATATTAATGGAAATATACAAAATCATATGTATAGATTTTAATTAAATAAAAAAAAATGTTAATAAGATAGATATAAATAATAAGCAATGTTTTAAAATTCCTGAAAATCAAGAAATAAATTAATCAATGGTATAAAGAACTGAATAAGTGAGCAGATTATATAATTTTATACTGTCACGGGTTAAAATTTACCTTAGTAACAGCTAAATTCTTACCTTATAATTCGTAAATATTGTAGGATTTATCGAGGCAAAACCGGTTGATTTAAGTTCGATTATAGTTAATCGCCAACTGTTGTTTATTATTTTCGACCATAAATTATTTTTAGTTGTTGCTAATATGGGTTTTGTAAATAATTTATTATTCTTGTGCTATTGTTTAAAATCACTGACAGTAGTTCATCTGATCTACCCTCTCGTCGATAACTTGGATTTGGGTTTTGCAGCCAGCGTTCGGTCATATTTATAACTTTATTATTAAAATCGAAAATAAATAGGGAAATTAAGTAATGTTGGGATATTTGTGGTTAGCTATTTAAATAATAAGATTAAACGTATCAAATGACCCCTGTTTGTTCGTAAGTTGTTGGCTGAATAAGCTATGGTTATTGTCCCTATAGTAGTAGAGGCCATTTATTTCTTTCTGAAGTGTGTCAAATCGAGTGAAGGATGATATTTGGAGAGATTCTGTCTTTTCACCTAGAGCTTTCGTAGTGAACACGTGTTAACGAGAAGATTTTTAAGAGTTTAAATTGCATCCCTGTGCATCGGGATCAACTCAGGTTGGATTTACGTAATTAAGCTTCATTGGTTTCCATCGAATATTGAGGAAGAGATTTTTCTAAATTTTGGTGAATTCGGTGGAAAATACGGCATTGTGTCCGGATATTTAGTAAAATTTTCTGTTGGTGAGTACACGTTTCTTTATCCATGTAATTATTCGATTCTTATGGTCCTTTTGTTCCTTATGAAGCAGACAGTAGGGAAGACTGGTATTTTAAAACCGCTTAGACAGCAATCGTGGTCGGAATTTGCCCCATCATTGCAGTTAGCGACGAGGAAATTGTTTTTACCCAACTACCAGCTAGGGTATCACGAGTTTAACGAAGTAGAATAACCCTATTTTGATAGGTGAGTCACGTAATTTTATTTTTATAAGATTAATAACGCCATTTAATCGCAATCTTGGTTAATTTCTTTATTTTACATATGTATTTCTTTGTGTCGTATGTAGGTTTTATTAATGTGAAACTAGACTCCTTTTCGCTTATTTTTTTTTACTATTATTGATTAATTTTATGTTAAATTTTGATTTAATTTATTGTTATAATTTTGTTGTGACTAGCAAGTCAAATGTAGGTTCGTTGAGTACATTTCAATCATTAGTTTTGCTTATTAAATGTAAATTCAGAGAAGTCAATTGCTAAATGTTGTATTATTCATATAAATTCACTTTGTTCTTTCATTGTAGTATAAATTAAAGTTAATGTATTCAAGTTGTATTAAAGTTATTAAGTCAAACTAATTCAAGGAGTCATTAAAATCTGTTTAAGCTATCGTTGATTTTATATTACGATTTTAGGGTCCTAGATACAGGCATAAGTCCTAGATACAGGCATAAGTTCTTGTTACCGGCTATAGTCCTAGAGACAGGCTTCTTTTGAAAGCAGGCCTGATACTTGGTTCAAGCATACGTTATTGTAATTTGTGCAAGCCTTTTGGTTTTGGAGAAGGCTTGATTTTGGAACCGACTCAAGTATTAGACAAGCAAAGGACTGCAGGAACTTATTAGTTTAACAGATAAGCTAACTAGATTTAAGTCGTTAGTTAAGAGTTATTTTTCTTATATTTTTTTTTTGTATTGAGTGTGATCACACAGATTGGTAAATTTAACTTTAATATTATTCATATATTCATTTTGTTTTTTTTTATAAGTATATATAAATATCAATTCTTAAATTTAACTTTTATTAAAGAAGAGTCTAGTTGATATTTTAGTTTTATTTAGCTCACTTTATCGTTATTTTCTGTTATTGTGTAATTCAATTGGAACTGTTAAATATTAAAAATTTATTTAATTATCTCCAGTGGGTAAAGTAGTGCCTGGAACAACAGGGGTTTCCGATTTTGACCGTCTAAATCGGTGGCGCTACTCACTAATATTTGTTTACTTACCTCTACGGCTGAGCTGGGCACTAATTTGCCAGTAGAGAGACCACTACCGAACTCAACTGGAGTTGTATTTCCTTTAGTTAAATTTCTTTATTTTTCTAAATTTGATTTTATTTTAAATTCATTAAAATACGTGGCAAATTTTTGGCGCCCAACGTGGGGCTGATTTTGTTAATTGTGGCCGTTTTGTTAATTGGAGCCATTTTGTTAATTGGGGCCATTTTGTTAATTGGGGCCGATTTTGTTAATTGGGGCCATTTTGTTTATTGGGGCCATGTCGTTTATTGGGGCTAATTTTTCTAATTATGCCAATTTTGTAATTTGTAACGTAATTTTGTATTTTGGCTGGATTTAAATCCCGGTAGTTGTAATTTTTGTAAATGCTACATATAAAGTGAGCTAAGTAGTAACTGTATTTTTAATATTTTTAATCATTGGCGTTATTGACTTTTGATCACACCAATCGCGAAATAATTTTTATAGATTATGGATTTTAATATCTTTAATAAGTTTGTTTATTATTATATATCGTTGCTAATTTGTATTGAACCTCAAGTTTGTTGTCTGTTTGTTGGAAGGCTTGGTAGTAGTCCCATTCGTTTATTGTTGAATTCGTTACGTTGTGTGAGTTTTATGATGGATTCTGTTTGGTGTGATTTATCTATCTTTTAACTTATCGTAATTTACCTTATCTCGACTGTGATATTTTATATAGTTATCTTTGCTGGGACATAACTCACACGTTGCGAGTTCAGTACCTGTTTGTCTTTGAATTTTGTTGTACGTTCTTTTACTCTTTTATTGTTGTATCATTTTGATGTTTGTTTTTTTTTTCACGCCTTGTGGCTGGAGGCGTAAGAATTTCACCACCCGAGGATACTCCAGGCGGTGTGGGTAAAAGTCCCCCAACCTAACCACTTTCTGGGTTCGAGTTTTGTTCTACCTTAGTAAACTTATCTTTACCTTATCTATATTTTGTTACATCGTTTTCCTGCTCCGTTGGCTTTGAATTACCCTCATGGTTTGGGCCTTTTTTTTTGGTCGTGGTGCTATTTTTCACGTTTTGTGTGGATTTCGAGGCCAAACCTTTTATTTTCCGACCAGGCCATTGGTTGTTGAGTGTCCGGTGGAAAAACCATTTGTTGGGATTTATAGAGGAAATTTTCGGAGTCTATTTGGTAGGAACTTAGGTATTGTTCACTTATGGTATCTTTCGTTGCTTGGATTCAGACCTTTGTTCAACATAACCATCGTTGACTCTTTTGGCCATGTGGCTGAAGGCCTAAGAATGTCACCACCCGAGGATATTCCAGGCGGGGAGGTAGAGTCCTCCAACCTTAACACTTCTGGATTCAAGTAATTTCCTTATCTTTACCTTTATCTTTTGCTTATCTTCCCTTACCTTACCTTATCTTACCTTTGTTGTTGCTTGCTTCGTCGACTTTAATTACCCTCATGGTTTGGGTCTCTATTTTATGTGACCGTGGTGCAGTTTCACGTTTTGTGGATTTTGGAGGCCAAACCTTTTTGTTTTCCCGACTGGACCATTGGTTTTGAAAGTCTGGTGGGAAAAAGCCTTAGTGGTAGTTGAGAGAGATTCTCTGAAGCGGTTCAGAGAATCCTACGACCATCCTATCTTATCTCTCCTACCACCTTTTGGGATTTGTCGAGGAATTTTGGTCGACTTAGTGGGAAACATGTGTTCGTTACCCTCTTTACCTTTTGCTACGTTACTTGAATCTAGCCAATTCATCAACTCCATCGTTGATACCTTTCTGTGTTTTTCTTTTGTTTGTTTGTTTGTTGCTTTTCCTTCTTTTGGTTGTGTTGTGTTGTTGGTTCGTATTCTTTACGAAATGGTTATGCGAATATGGCGTTTTATATATTTGGACATTTCAACAATTTGTTCGTAGCTATTGTTTGGGATTGTTGGCTATTTCATACTTATTGAGTTATCGTCGATAATCTTCGGTAGATTTTCTCCTTTCTTAGGGGAGGGGATGTTGTCACGGGTTAAAATTTACCTTAGTAACAGCTAAATTCTTACCTTATAATTCGTAAATATTGTAGGATTTATCGAGGCAAAACCGGTTGATTTAAGTTCGATTATAGTTAATCGCCAACTGTTGTTTATTATTTTCGACCATAAATTATTTTTACTTGTTGCTAATATGGGTTTTGTAAATAATTTATTATTCTTGTGCTATTGTTTAAAATCACTGACAGTAGTTCATCTGATGTACCCTCTCGTCGATAACTTGGGTTTGGGTTTTGCAGCCAGCGTTCGGTCATATTTATAACTTTATTATTAAAATCGATAATAAATAGGGAAATTAAGTAATGTTGGGATATTTGTGGTTAGCTATTTAAATAATAAGATTAAACGTATCAAATGACCCCTGTTTGTTCGTAAGTTGTTGGCTGAATAAGCTATGGTTATTGTCCCTATAGTAGTAGAGGTCATTTATTTCTTTTTGAAGTGTGTCAAATCGAGTGAAGGATGATATTTGGAGAGATTCTGTCTTTTTACCTAGAGCTTTCGTAGTGAACACGTGTTAACGAGAAGATTTTTAAGAGTTTAATTTGCATCCCTGTGCATCGGGGTCAACTCAGGTTGGATTTACGTAATTAAGCTTCACTGGTTTCCATCGAATATTGAGGAAGAGATTTTTCTGAATTTTGGTGAATTCGGTGGAAAATACGGCATTGTGTCCGAATATTTAGTAAAATTTTCTGTTGGTGAGTACACGTTTCTTTATCCATGTAATTATTCGATTCTTATGGTCCTTTTGTTCCTTATGAAGCAGACAGTAGGGAAGACTGGTATTTTAAAACCACTTAGACAGCAATCGTGGTCGGAATTTGCCCCATCATTGCAGTTAGCGACGAGGAAATTGTTTTTACCCAACTACCAGCTAGGGTATCACGAGTTTAACGAAGTAGAATAACCCTATTTTGATAGGTGAGTCACGTAATTTTATTTTTATAAGATTAATAACGCCATTTAATCGCAATCTTGGTTAATTTCTTTATTTTACATATGTATTTCTTTGTGTCGTATGTAGGTTTTATTAATGTGAAACTAGACTCCTTTTCGCTTATTTTTTTTTTACTATTATTAATTAATTTTATGTTAAATTTTGATTTAATTTATTGTTATAATTTTGTTGTGACTAGCAAGTCAAATTTAGGTTCGTTGAGTACATTTCAATTATTAGTTTTGCTTATTAAATGTAAATTCAGAGAAGTCAATTGCTAAATGTTGTATTATTCATATAAATTCACTTTGTTTTTTCATTGTAGTATAAATTCAAGTTAATGTATTCAAGTTGTATTAAAGTTATTAAGTCAAACTAATTCAAGGAGTCATTAAAATCTGTTTAAGCTATCGTTGATTTTATATTACGATTTTAGGGTCCTAGATACAGGCATAAGTCCTAGATACAGGCATAAGTTCTTGTTACCGGCTATAGTCCTAGAGACAGGCTTCTTTTGAGAGCAGGCCTGATACTTGGTTCGAGCATACGTTATTGTGATTGGTGCAAGCCTTTTTGTTTTGGAGAAGGCTTGATTTTGGAACCGACTCAAGTATTAGACAAGCAAAGGACTGCAGGAACTTATTAGTTTAACAGATAAGCTAACTAGATTTAAGTCGTTAGTTAAGAGTTATTTTTCTTATATTTTTTTTTGTATTGAGTGTGATCACACAGATTGGTAAATTTAACTTTAATATTATTCATATATTCATTTTGTTTTTCTTTATAAGTATATATAAATATCAATAGAGTTGTCAAGCACGAGGCTTGGCAGTTGTGTAAATTCTTAAATTTAACTTTTATTAAAGAAGAGTCTAGTTGATATTTTAGTTTTATTTAGCTCACTTTATCGTTATTTTCTGTTATTGTGTAATTCAATTGGAACTGTTAAATATTAAAAATTTATTTAATTATCTCCAGTGGGTAAAGTAGTGCCTGGAACAACAGGGGTTTCCAATTTTGACCGTCTAAATCGGTGGCGCTACTCACTAATATTTGTTTACTTACCTCTACGGCTGAGCTGGGCACTAATTTGCCAGTAGAGAGACCACTACCGAACTCAACTGGAGTTGTATTTCCTTTAGTTAAATTTCTTTATTTTTCTAAATTTGATTTTATTTTAAATTCATTAAAATACGTGGCAATACATAGTAATAAATATAACACAAGATAACAGAGATAATATTCAAAGATAAAACAATAAATGAACTTAATCTAAGAAAATAAGTGCATTATCACGAAGAAGACATATGGAAAATGTTAACAATGTCTTAAATAACAAAACACAGAAAGTAAATGTAAGCATAAATAAAGTGTGTAGCTCATGTAGCTGACTGGTTCATGAAAACTTATGTAGTTTAGTAAACGATTAATTTGAGATATCTCATCCGATTTTTGAAATTTTTAAAAAGTAAACAAAGGCGAATATATTAAATTACATTAAGGAGAAATATCGCATCCAGCAGGACTTGAACCCTCAACCTTTGTCTCTACGAGGCAATGCTCTATCCTGTCTTACAAGAAGGATACAAAAAAGGTGACTTAGGGTTTGATGTTTTAATTGTCTATTTGACAAAATCTTTTTCTCATTACTGTCATGCTATATTTGTTTAAGAAGAAAGTGAGTAAGTGTGACATGTGACATAAGCTGAATTAAGTGACCAATTAGCTAAATAATTACAAGGTATTCTTATCTTAGTGGTTAGAGCGTTACCTCGTAGAGGCCAAGGTTGTGGGTTCGAGTCCTGCTGGATGCGACATTTTTTTTAAATTTATTTTTAATATCATTTAATATATTAATTTTTGTATACTTTTTAGAAGTAATTACTTTGTCTGATAACAGAAATTTTAAAGAAAAGCGTATAAATATTACGTAAAAAACACAAATTATTTTAGAAAATTTCTGCAGACATTATTATAAAGCTATACCTATTCTATTATCGAGTATCGTATTAAACAGGTATCGTAAATAAACACTCAAAATAAATGGATCACTAAGTGAGTAAATATTTGTCATCGCGTTTTTCTTTGTTCAATGACCAGACGTATAAATTATGAATCGAGCTTTACAAAAATGATCAGGGCAAATTAAAATATGGCGCTAACAGATTTATTTTAAATTTTAAGCACATAAAGAAAATTAAGTAGAACAACTACCGTTCTTTATTTTTTAATAGCTTTGTCTTCATTGTGTTGATGTTGCTCCACCTTAATTTAATTTTAATAAGTTTTTATAGAAAAATATATCTGACAAGACTCTAAAAGTATTTTATGTTGACTTTAATTTAATTATCTGTTTTTTTTTTTGTTAAAATTTCTAAATTTTTATCAACAACAAAAGAATAGGTAAACACCTTTTCTACTTCTTCTTCTTCTTCCTCTCCTTCTTCGGATTAAATATATTAATAAATGTTTGTAAACACTTCTTACCATTTTATTATGTCTCTGCTGGTGTATATTTGTTCTCCTCTCGTTTTTATCTGTTTCAAATTTTAGATAGTTCGGTGCCACATCTTCTTTTTGCCGACTACTCTTATATGATTATTGTTTGGAGCAAATAGAATCTCTTGTTTTCATATCGTATGTACCAGATAAGCTTCTTTCTATTTTTAATTGTGTACAGCAATCGTTCTTTTCCTATCTTTCTCAAAAGCTCTTTGTCTTGTCGTTCATGAAACTTTTAGGATTCTCCGATAGATCCACATCTCTAATGCTTCTAACCGATTTATAGTGTTAATCTTAAGCCATCAGCATTACAAGTTATACACTAGTACTTACCACAGTTAACACCTCTTTAAGAAAATTGGTAAATTGGTTGCTAGTTTTAGTTTCAAGTTTTGTAATTTTAATTTTAATTTTTGTTTTTGTTGTCAGGAGTATAATTATTTATTAAGATTATCATACATAAATTAAGACATATAGTATTAAATCGAATTGTCAAAATATAAATGTATTAAAAGGTTATAAAGTTTTAATTCTGTATTAAAATAAAAACCAAAATAAATAACATGAAGGAGAATCAATAAGCCAATAGAAAAAAAAGCCAGAACTAAAAATTGCACGAACAAAACACGACCTGCCATACAAAAAAGAAGTGTAGTTGTTTGGATTTTTTTGCAATAGAAACTGATTGCCAGAAGTGCAAAATCTGCAACGGAGTCACAGTGCAGGAATTAAAGGTATACAGGACAGAAAATATTAACTTTCTCGATTAAATAACGAATCACACATTTGAAAGAAAGTAAAAAATCAACAAATATTGTTGACAAAATAATGTTTGTACAATCAATCTGTAAACAATTTAATATGGGGTTATAGATTAGATTAGATGTTTATTGGGTTGGCTGTTAGCCTGTATCACTGCGACCTTTGCAGATCTATTGTGACCACCCATTATCTCAAGAATAGGATTAGAGAACCTTGTCCAGCCCTGCCCTCTTAATGAGACTTAATAGCCTTGACAGTGGCCACTCCGCATAACTTGGAGCAGCATAGGACATGAAATGCGGTTTTCTCGTCCTCTTGGCAGTATCGACAGATGTCTTTATCTGCTAAGTTCAACTGACTCATGTGTTTCTTAAGCGTACAATGTCCTGTCAAGGGACTGACAATCATTCTGACATCGTTTCGCCTTTGTGATAGCAGTTCTGCAGTAAACTTCGCCGAGTGTCCCTTTATGAAGACTTTGGCTTGTCGCTTGCCGGTGATTTTTCCTACCACTCCTGGGCCTTCTCTAGCCTCCATTTCTCAATGGCTACCTTTCTGAGTGTGTCAGAAACTCCACCGAATGGTTTCGGGCCATTATGGGGTTATATCTCCTTTGGCTTTTATAACAGCGCGAATTCTGTCAGGCATTGTTTTCAGCCAAGACTTGTAGAAATTTGGTGTAATTAAACCGCATATATTCCCCCACTTAGTCCTTTAAACCATTTTTGTTCTCTGTGAAATGTTCTTTATATGTATATATTTAACTCAGATCTACTTAAAGGAGAAGCTAGGACTTTTATATTGTGATTAGAAGCCACCGTTTGGTTGATTACGCAGTATGATACGAAGCTTCATTTTGTTAAAAGATTATCAGAAATGAGCTCCTCCATACTGGGAATGAGATGTTTTTAAGAACGCCTTGATATTTAGTTGCATCAATGGTTGCATCTATTAATTCCATGTTTCCTGAAATTCTGCCCCAAATCATGACGCCCTTTGGAAATTACTGCGTATTATTTTGCAATTATTTAATTTTATTAATATCATAATATATACTATTAATCGACTAAATCAATTCAACATAAATAATTGTTGCTTACATTTAATTCACAGTTGTTATATTTAAAGAGGATCGAAAGCATGCTTTTTTAACCGACTTCAAAAAAGGAGAAGGTTATCAATTCGACCATATATTTTTAACGTATGTTACTGAATATCTCCGGTATTTATAACCCGATTTAAAAAATTTGTTTTGCATTCAAAAGAATAGAGTTGCCCATTGGTCCCATAGAAATTTGGTTAAAGTCTGGTCATTAATGTAAAAGATATTCCAGGAAATACCACAAAAATCAACAGAATAAGCTTGGCAGTTAAGTTAATATATAAATAATGATGTATAACATAAAAACATAATAATTGGCGTGTTACTGTCCCACTATAACCGATTTAAATCAAAAAGGGGTTCTCAGTTCGACCATAGTTTTTTTATGTTACCGAATATCTCCGGTATTTGTAATCCGATTTAAAAAAATCGTTTTGCATTCAAAAGAATAGAGTGTCCGTGTGATCCCATAGAAATTTGATTAAGCTCTGGTCATCAATGTGGAAGATATTCCCAGAAACAGCACAAAAATCAATTAAATAAGCTCTGCAGTAAGTTAATATGTTAATAATGATGTACCTATACCAAAAAAACATATTAATTAGCTTGCTACTGTCCCACTCTAAAGCCAAAGACCTCTTCTCGTAAGGAGAAGGAATGAGCATTTAATCAATTCTCTTGCTCACTGCGTGTTGGTGATTTCAGACAATTAAATCCACGTTTCATCACGATGTTTTCCTTTAACGTACGTGCTTCGTGATTCTAGGTGTTGCGGATTGAACTCAGTAACTCTTGCACGGTATTTGGAAGGTTTTGAAAATAGTACATCATGAATCAAGTAGCAACTAAAAGTGATAAAATAAAAACTTAAAAAAAATTAAACCTCCTTCAAAAAAAATGCACTAAAAAGAAATAATATCTTTATTTTTTTTTTAAATTGGAAACAACTAGGCATTTGATTTCGACTTCCTTGAAGTCGGCTCCAATGGCAAATTAACCTCTATTTTTATCTTAGCTATTTAATCTAGATTTCGAAAGTAAGTTACTCAAATCTTTTACAAAGATATAAACCATTGGAGCCGACTTCAAGGAAATCAAAATCAGATGCCTAGTTGTTTCTAATTTTTTTAAGAAATAAAGATTTTATTTCTGGCTTTTTAGTGCATTTTTTTTTGAAGTAGGTTTAAGTTTTTATATGGTAACACGAATTGCGAACTATGGTCACAAGTATCGAAGGGTCTAGGAGATAGCCGCTAATCCCTTACCCGAATTGCGAACCGTGCCCTTTTTGAAGACATAATGATGACTATGATGAGATGAATTGCGAACCAGGCCTAAAGCGAAATGTAACCGTTTTATGGCATTTAGGGTAATATTCAAATACATAATACAGAAACGAACCCTTTAGTTATATCTATGGTACAAGTAAATAGCTTTAATCGTGTTCGTTTTTTTCGGAGCGTTATAGAATTGTTTTTGAATTGAATGTTGACTTTGTAGAACTAGAAGCGCTGTGTGTTAAATCCGAAAACCGTTCAAATGTAGTTTAGTATTTTTATAAACCCGAACATAAAAATCTCTTCTGCTTTTTTTCGCGTATTACTTCGGCAGCCTCTTACTTTTTATTAATTGTAAATATCTATACACATTTACTGATCAGTAGAGAAAAATACCATTGAAATACCCAGTAATTGTTGTTTATGAATAAAGGAATTATGTAAAAGGATATAAGTATAATATTTTTTTTAAATTAAAACTTTTGACAAACTAAATTCCTAAAATAAAACCCTTTTGGTAAATTAAAATATTCAAAGGAAAAAAAAGTATTTAAAATATATAAATAATAATATTCAAAACAAATTATAAGCTCCACTTTCAGGTATAAAAACTTTATTACTCTGTAATCAATAGAACTCACAGCAGGTAATAAATATAATAAAATATAATATAATTAGAGACCGGATATAAGATTCTTATATTGGAATGAATAGCATTGGTGAATCGCATTATTTTAAGAAAAGTTATTTGCGCCAGAATGCATTTATTTTACAAAATATTAATTCGTATAAAGAAAAAATTGTACAAAGATATAATTTTATAAAAATTGTTTCTCATAAATATAGCCCTGTCTCACAACCTCAACATTGTATGTAGTGTCAATATTGTTTGATTATCTATAAATATTGTAATTAAATTTGGAATACTAATCTATGTAAATATTTTTATACCTACCTGTTCCTACTCGGGTTCATAATTTCGCGAAGGGATTAAACCATTCAAAAAGGTAGAGTTCGCAATTCAGGTGAGAGATCGGTCAGCTGATAAGATGTAGTTCGCAATTCGGGTCGAGGATTAGAAAAATCTGATACGCCAGTAAAAATAGCCGGTTTTTCGGGTCAACTTTGCACTAAATTTCCGATCCAAAATTTTTTTTTTATAAGATTTGGGATCACTTACTGAGCATAAAATCACAAAATGCTGACAGATCCAGGTGACGCTAGAGGCGTCATCTTGAAAAAACGTTTTCGCTCGATATCTTGGTAACTAAGCACTTTAGAGCAAAAGTCATATTAACCATTATTATAGAAAATAAAATTTTGCATCTTTTGTTTTTTGTAAATTTTTTTGTAAAACCCACAGTTTACGATTTATGGCCCATTTAATGAACCGGTTTTTCGATCGCGGCCAAAAACTCTTGAAATATTAGATTAATCAATAAAATGCATCAATTCATTTTTAAAGATCCGTTTATTCTGTACAACTTTTGTTTTAAACTTTTTTTTCTAATGTCTATACTTTTTGAGTTATAGGACGTTTAATGGAGAAATGTCGACGCTCGGCGGGTGACGCGGCAGCGAAATATAATTAAGTAAAATAAAAAAATGTTTGTTACTATTGCAGGTAAGGAATTGAACTATTATTTGTTGACTACATAAACAATCGGGATATTTTTTTTAATTTATTTGTTGAATTTGTACTATTATATTCTATGCGTATCTTGAAATTTTCAACTTTTCGCTCGGTAGTCCAACATAAAACGTCCTATGACTCAAAAACTATAGACATTAGAAAAAAAAGTTTTAAACAAAAGTTGTAGAGCTTAAACGGATCTTTAAAAATGGATTAATGCATTTTATTGGTTAATCTAATCTTTCAAGAGTTATTGGCTGCGATCGAAAAATCGGTTCATTAAATGGGCCATAAATCGTAAACGATAAGTTTTACAAAAAAGTTTGCTCGAAACAAAAGATGCAAAATTCTATTTTCTATAATAATGGTCCATATGACTTTTGCTCTAAAGTGCATAGTTTTCGAGATATCGGCCGAAAACGTTTTTTCAAGATGGCGCCTCTAGCGTCACCTGGATCTGTCAGCATTTTGTGATTTTATACTCAGTAAGTTATCCGAAACCTTATAAAAAAAGAAATTTGGATCGGAAATTTAGTGCAAAGTTAAATGCTATTTTTACTGACCTATGACCATACCTCGCAATTCATGCGCTCCCGTTTTTATTAAAGCGATCTTTCAAAAACAAAATACGAAGAGAATCGTCTGAACATAAGTTGTCTGTAAAAATGGAACAAATCTAATTTTTTCTTTAATTGTAAATACGTATCCTAAAAATATATGTATTTTGGATATCTATGTTTTTTGGCAAATCTAAAATTTTAAAAATAATTTTTTATCAATTTTGTATATATTTAAAATTTTAATATTTAAATTAATATTGTCCGAACCTAACGTTGTTAGGGCTCGTGTAATGTGAATACTAGTTGAATTAAATCGTTTATAGCGTAATTTATTTGATAAATTGTTTACGGCCATTTAAACAAAACCATTAGTTTAATTTTTTTATAATAAATATGCGTGTTTATTTAAATATTTAATAAAATACATTTTGTATCTATCAACGTTTTATGGGTCATAAAGCCGATTGTTGTTCCTATTTACGAAAGAGGCAGAATATGAAATTTTAAACGGTTTGATTGGTAACAAACAAGTATTTCTTTAGTGTGGGTATAGACGGTTAAATTTAAATAAAATTTAAATTTTAGTATTAACAATTTTCGTTTAGATATTTAATGCATTTAACTGCTTGACCATATATGGAATATAAGACGAGAAAATGTTAAAAATAAAATGAATAAAGTGAGGAAAAAGTATTTTTTTACCCTTACTCATAAGGCAATAAAGCTTAAGTTATTTTATTTTGTGACTACTTAAGATAGACAAATAGTGTTAAATAATCTATTTATAAATATCAGTTAAAATAAAATTTAAGGAACCGAAAATAAAGTACAAATGTCCTCTAGAACACCCAAAAATATACATACAAATATTTTAAAGAATGTGATTACAATCATAAATGTATATGTCAGGCAAAAATCAATTATTTAATGCATTTTTTTTACTTAAATCTAATTTAACTACTTTCTCTGTTAGTTAACACTTTTGAGTTTTTTTTATTTGCAAAAGATATTCTTGCTTAGTTTCAAATTTTAGCTGATCATCTTTTATACTATTACACAGATCTAAAACCCAGAGGAGGTTACCTTGACCTTTTTTATAAGTAAGACTTCTTTTCTTAAGCTGGTTGTAAGAAAATAACCACCGAGTAAATTAGTGAACTACCTTTTTGAAGCAGAATAAGTCGTTTTTTTGTATAAATAAATAAATAAACTTAGTGCGTGAGTTCCAAAAGAGTTAATATCAAATCAAAATTAAACTATTAATTTAAATTTTTATAGAAAGTATTTAGTAAAAGATCAGATTAAGTTTTTTGTTTTATTTCACAATTGTGTCTGTAATAGAAATTATATACAGTTAATTCAACTATAGTTTCGGCTTTAAATAAATTCCTACTAACAGATTATTTTACTAATTCCCAAATCTGCTGTTTTTATCATTTCTCTTAAACGGCTTATCTAGATCTGCCAAAGAGGTCAAAAGTTCAAAAAATTCAAAGTCCACCTTTAATTATAAATTACAAGGTTTATTTTTATAACGAGGTTTCGAAAACTCTAAGCTTTAATAAGCGATCTCCAAGGATCACATTTGACCACTACTGGAATACGGTTTACTGGTAACAAGCCACTTCAACAGGACTTTTGCCGTGGACACTCTTCCTGCTTCGAAAAGCATTAAGAGTTTTTGTGTATAGGTATAGGTTATATTTTAATTTGGAAAAATAAACTACCGTAAAATAAGGTTGGAGTTTTATTTGTACATTTTATACTTGGTGTCCTATAATTTGATTTCAGAAAACTTGGAGAGCAAACCATTAATTAAGTTTTAATCCACGACCGTGAGTTAAAGTAGGCAATATATTTTTTAAGTATTGTAACGGGATAACCGAATAAGCAAAGGGCCTCTATTTAGGTTATGTATTCCACAATTTACGGGATGTAGTTGTTAGGGTAGATCATAATTATGTTACTCGAAAATGCTAGAATGTTTATTTTTATTATATAAGGGCGTGTATTACCAGTTAAGGGGAGTTGAAATAGTTTATTGTATGTAATTGTAAAACTGTTTACACGTTATCCTGTGTATCTGTAACAATTTTGGTAAAAAAATTGTTTCCACATAAGTGTTTCAGTATTATAAATTTTGTATATTTTAAACCATTTATAAATAGAATTTGATGTCGATCATATAACAAAGGAACGTAAAAAATAATTTTTATAATTTTTAGTAGTAAATTTAATACAGTGGACGTTAACAATTTGCCGTTTAAATATTCATTCATAGCGATTTATATAATGATTTATAATTTTATATCAAGCACGCCTATAATTATCTTCTCACAGCTTTCTTTCCCACTTATTTTCTAAATTCAATATGCTAGAGAGAGATAGAACGAATGCACGAATGTAACTGAGAATTGCTCTAAAACTTAGCGTATAATACTTCTATCCTTATTATAATACTAAATTAACATAAACAATTCTCAAAATAAAAGTGTCGTTATTCTAATTTAAAAAAAAAACAGAGAAAACTGGATGACTGAGATTTGCTCATAAAACATCTTAATCATAAGACCTTTGTACTTGTATAATATTATTTAAGGGTTATAATTATCATACTTTAGCAGCAAGTGTGGGACGAGCAGAAACCAGATTATTTTCATAAATGTTTTTTTAAATTATTTTTGACTGCGCCAGGTATGAAGTAACTGTTTGTTTTCGATGATGATTTTTTAGGGTATTCTTGAGACAAGTCGTGGCTTTGGGAAGTTGGAGTAATAATAATTTTTTTAAGATCTTTCACGCATTTTAAATAAACACTTAATTAAAAAGCATATATATTAAAAGATAATCTAAGTTAACATTGAATTTTATTGGTCTAACTTCAAACTCCATCTACTGAAGTAGACGGCAGGTTATCTTAAAAAAAAATAATAGTATTACTACTAGTCCATAAATGTCAAGAAGAATAACATTCTTTCAGTTTATTGTAGTAGTTTTTTATTACCTTATAACACAAATAAAACAACGTTTTCCAAAAATAAAACCAAGACAAATCGATTTATGTCCCCGAAAACTCCTGAACACAAAAATCTGCGGCGATTCAGATTATATATAATATATACATTAAAAAAATAACTCTATAAAAATATAAAGAATTTGAGTAAAAATAATAATGATATATTTTCTCACACTTATTTATAAACTCTTCTATATTTTTCTTTTATTCGGTTTACTTTAATTTATTATTTTTACTCAAATTCTATATATCTTTATAACGTTATTTTTTTAAATGTCAGAAATGCTTGTTTAAAGGTATCAGATGTTATTTTAGAGATATTCAATACTTTATAGCTTTATAGCTACTAATTTTTTGCGGAAATATAGCTATAATTGATCATAACAAACCAAACTTGATAACTATTGTTAAGATTTGAGTAGAATTTTTTCTACCTTTTCTACTGTAGAATTAAACTTGACATTTTAAAACTGTTTAATGAACCCGTACTTTTTTATTCATTAATCAAAAAAATAATAGAATTCCAAGAGACACACAAATTTTTGGAGACAATGATCAAATTTTAAATAGCTGTATATACGAAGGTTGTCTTTTGGTTTTGCATATAGCTGCTTAAAATGCATCACTAATAGAACCTGCTGACACAAAACTAATCTCAAACTTTTGTTGAGAGAAATCCAGAGTTTCATTTCGATACAAGTCGTGTAGGTTCCTACAATAAAATTTTGAAATTAGAAAGTTGTTAAATAAATAGATCTTAGCCGAGAACATTTTTGAGCAATAATTTTTTACAATTTTCAGAGTGAAGCAATGTCTCGCTGAAATGGTGTTTGTGTTGTGGAAAGAAGCACTACACCAGTTAACTATTTTCCGCTGGTATTGCGAATATTAACGTGGTCGCTTCAGTTTTAGCGACGAATCCAGGCTATAGACTACAAGCCCGTCAAAATTTTTCAAGTGGTCATTTGACCCCGGCTAAATTACCTGCAGCTCGATACTATAATACCATACGAGATAATCACTTTAGGCACTATGCCGTCAATTGCTATTGGTACACGTGAGAGAACGGGTAAGGTAAACCTCCAGACCTAGGAGGGGAGTTTTTAGATAAAATGACTTTTTACGACATTTTTTTAAGTAAACAGGCAATGACAAAAAAGACCTCCAAGCGAATCCCGTGCAAAAATAGTGATGCCAGAAGTCAGGGAAAATTTTTGATTTTCCAAAAATGTCGGCCCCATTTTTGTGATTTATTTCCGTAAGGCATTTGTACAATAAGTTTCGGTTTAATACATACAAACATTTTTTAGCGACTGGTATATAGGGGTGAAAAATTTTGATCGGCTTGTAGTCTACTAGGTCCGCAGTAGAACTTTGATGCAGTTTGTTAGCTAATAAAGAATAAGCACCCTGTAACATAATAGGAAATGGAGGCATTTTTAAGAATATTAAAGAATTCGTTTCAAACGATCCTACATAAAGAAGTTCGTTACGAAGTTGATTATGCCTTGAATCCTCTATTTGCTCAGAGAAAAGCAAAAAGCGGTTTGCGTCAATTGGTGTCGAAAAACGTTGGAACAGTTTAACAAAGAAAGCTCAGAAATCGTTTATAGTATTTTTAGTAGTGACGAATCTTGAATATACTGCTACGAACCGGAAAATAAACGCTAATCCGCTGTAAGGGTGTTTCACGATGAGGAAAAACCAAAAGAAGTGATCCATTCTTAAAGTCTGTCAATGAAAATGGTCGCAACTTTTGTGTCGAAATCTTGTCATGTGACAAAAATTGTTTTAGAAGATTGAAGAACGGTTACTTCCGATTGGTATATAAACGTTTGTTTATCAGAAGTTATCGCGAAACTCCAAGAAAGCAACACAAAACGGCGAATCATCCTACAACAGGACAATGCAAATGCTCACGTTGCCCAAAAGACAATCAAGTTTATGGAGCTTTAAACTATTGAGTTGTTAGCTCATCCACTGTATAGTCTCGATCTAAGTTCCAACGACTTTTTCACGTTTCCAAAGATCAAGAATTCAATGCGTGGGTAGCAGTTCCAGTCGCCAGAAGAAGCCATTAATGCCTTTAAAATGATTTTGTGGTAGTCAACTAAGAAATAAACTATTTTACCCATTGGTTTAAACGTATGCAAAAGTATATCAATCAGGTTGGGACATATTATGATAAGTAATAAAATATTTTTAGTCTATATTTTTTGTCATTATGACTGTATGCAAAACTAAAGAGAGAACCATTGTACGAACTCCAGTACGTTCCTGTTTGTAACAAATTTTAATTTAAAGTTTAATAAAGTGTACAAAGAAAACTGCTTAGATACTGTCTTATTAAGTAGTACCTAAAAAAATGCATAAATTTTTATATTTGACTAATATTAATCACAAAATTAATTAATTAATTAATTAATTAAATACCGGTTGAATGTATCATTTCGCTGAATTCATTAATAACATTTTGTTATATTTACTAATTCTCTACTTGTTTAATAAAAAAATTGTAATAAACTGTTATATCGAATATATTGTTTCCAATCGCTACAAATGGACATGAAACTGGTTAATCACGTCAATATTATTCATCAGAATTAATAGAGCAAATCAAATTTGTGTGCGTGTCGTTATAAATTCTTAAATAAATTTCTTGAACTATTAGCTGGTGTTTTATACAATGATTTATTGAATTACTTCAGCAAGATACAAAACGGCCGTTTTTAATACATTGCTAAAAATTAAATACTGCAATAATTATAGAACTTTAATATACAAGTCGATTTCTGCAGTAAAATACAAAATTTACAAATTAAGCAAACCAGAAATGAAATTAAAAAGCAATTAAAAAAAAAAACGTCACATCCAGTAAGTCTCTATCTAAAGCCTTAATACCTTTAGTCACGGATAATCCTAGAGGTTATTCTGGGTTTTTGATAAGATCTTGATATAACTTATGTAGTCTAGGACGCATAAATGACGTTAATTACAGACAGACTATATCCCACATATAGATACAGTCAAAACATCACTTTTTTGTACTCTCTCCTATATTTTTATTAGCTTACGAAGCCAGAACAACCGATTTTTAGTTATATAATTGTTTCAGAAATCTCTTATAAGATTTTTTAAATTTTGAAAATTGAGTAACATTAGAAATAGCATAAGGAAATATTAAAAAGTTTACTTTCAGTAAGATTCAAATATGCGATTTTCTATCTATCTGTCTATAGCCGATAGCCGATAGCACCTGAAATCGTTTAGCTAAGAATGATCCTAGACGTAAATTTGCGTGATTGATCATATTTTGACACTTACTTAATTCAGTAAGTAACGATGAAAAGTGACCCTTAACCGGCTGCACAAAGAGTATGAACTTGTAAAGGGAAGGGTAATCAAATAAAGCAGACTTTGATCTGATATCTCAACCCCCAACTCAAAAACAGGTCGCTTAAAAGGCCAGGTACTTATAGCGATTCTGCACAAATCTAAAAAGAGCGCTATCCTGAAAACAGACAGGATCATGGATAATCGGACCCGATCCAGATAAAATGGCAATTAGTGGTAACTAGGACTACCTACAGCAGTTAAAATTAACGTCATTTCCTTAAAGGACAGTGGTTCCATAGGTAAACTGGAAGAATTCGCTACGAATCATTACAGGATTCCTTGGAAGCCATGCACCAGCCAAACCATGAAGCTGGAGACCCAAGCGCAGATTATGCGGAAGGGAACCTAAAATGGTAAAACATGGTTTTGGAGACTTGAGAGCACCTCCACAAACATTTGGTACTCATTCTTTAGACCTTTACAGACTATTGGATAGTACCAAGATCCTGGAATTGGTAACACGAACCAACGGAAGAACTAAAATAAGCCTAACTAGGCTGCAGTACGATCAGTGACTGCATGTCAGGAGGCTTTCATCTTATTTTTTAGAAATACTTGGCCCCTCCAGCAAAATAAACATATGCTTCTTTCTGTTAAAATTACATGTGATGTTTAAAGATTATTAGCAGATTTTTTAAAAATTTATGTAACATTTCTTTTAAAAGCGCGTATAAATATAACCAGTAAATTTATTTGATAAAATGTATGGTTTGATTAAACAATCTTTATACCCACTCAAACTTTGACAGCGGCAAGTTTGGAGGATGATCATTTTTATGCACAAAAGGCGTGTGCTACAATTAATGCCAGTTTTGGATAATGGCCTGACAAAGGTCTGACAAAAACACAACATCGATTTAAGTTGGTTAACAAACAAGCTCTATCTCTCACTTTTCCCACAAATGGTCGGGATACGCCACTATTAGAAATTACGCATCAGATATTCCTTGTCCGTATATAATCCATTTTTTGTCTTCATTTCAGATTTAGTCAAAGTAATACGTCAAAGCCGTTCTAGAGATTAGCCGGTACAAACAGACAAACAAAAATGTAAAATATCTTATTTTGGTATATGTTTATGTACATAAGCATTTAGTAGTGGCTACCCAACTATTACAAACAGATATTTGGATGGATATATAGGTATGTGACCTTAACATTAAAAATCTTTTAACCCCTATACAAAAGTTAAAACAAGAAAATGCCGGTATACATATTTATGTAAATTCATTTATTAATTTTGTTTAAAAAACCTGAATTTAAATATAGGATATAGCTTTATCATTTCCGTAAAAATTCTTTTGTTTCTTCTTGACAGGTAAACCAGTTTTAATTAACCAATTTATTAGTTACTTTTAATTTTATATATGTCTCTATAAATACTAATAAAATGTTATGGTATTTATGTAATTATTTCTACTTTTGGTAATATATCTTGGTTTTATAAACAAACAGGATTTTCTTTTATTAAAAATTGAGCAAATGAGAAAAAAATAACTAATACTGGGCAGCCTTGAAAACGAAAACTCATTCAAGAAAGGTTGGCTGAACGACGTGCAAATAAAAAGCAAAAACCGGTAATAAAACAGAAATTATTTGGTTGTTCAGCAACATGTAGGAAAAAAACTTCGTCGCACGGATATCAACAACCAATAATGGAATCTGGAAATTCAGCTGAATTTAATAATAATAATAATAATATGCGCTCCTACACTTTAACTATAAGTACACTAAAAGTCTTAGGAGGTAAACCTCAAGATGTCTGCAAAAAATATTATTTAAAAACCCTAGGACATCATCAAAGTAATGTGACTATTAAATTAATGTACTAAATGTTTTAGGCAAAATACAATATCTTTTGCTCGTGTTCCTTATATCGCCAAATTGTTGATAAAATGAAAATATTATTTGTAAAATTTTGACATAAGGGATTTTCCTCGTGATAAAAGTAAAAAATTCATAGAAAAACAAACCTGACATGTTTTGGAGACAGATGGTCTAGGTTGTTCGGAGTGCTAATTCTACAAAAACCACAAGCAAAAGTTCGTATACAGACAAATGTACACTTTAGATTCAACACGCAATTATCTAGCCAAGACGGCTGACTTGCAAAAGGTAGGAATTTTATTGTTTTTTTGTTATTTGGTCTTATTTGGTCATTTTCTTAAGATAAATAAAAAAAAATTTAGTGGACCTTCAAAGTCTGTTAAACTTTTACAAATGTAATTGCATAACTTACTCGCCCTTCTATAAATATCCGTTCCACTTGGGTTCACGTAAAGTTAGAAAAATATTTTTTGTCTATTTACTTGGTAATTATGCTTCCCCGCTGCGAAACATTCAAAGAAATAGTATTTACACCAATAATCATTGCGTTTAATGAGAATTTTGTGCCCGTTGATACTTGAAAAGAGCCTACTGTTGCCGTACTGTGGCACGAAGCTACTGCTGGTCAAAAAAAATATTGTAAGCACATTTTTAAAGAAAATCAGTGATGTAAGGAAATTATCACTTAGCTGGATTGCTGTTCAGACCAGAAAAAAAATTTATGTGTTTATACCTTTCTCTATTTATGCTGTAAACCATAACATTGAGATATTTTTAACCAGGTCATACTTTTATGGCCACTCACTCATTTCATCGTAGAGTAGAGTTGTCACGTTATACCAAAGTTTTAAAGATGGCGGTCCAGATTTCTACTTATGGATAGATGTGTCATCTCAGTAGAAGTTAACGAAACCGATTTCTCAACCCTGTTTCAATGAAATGAATGAAGGTCATTAGAGGTGTAAACACTTTATCTTATAAAACTAGTTTTGATGGCCCATTTAATGTTATTATTTTTTTAAGAATAAGTGTCAAAAAATTGGCATAAATAGGCATAACAATAATAAATTATTTACTAGCATCTGTTTTTTGATAGGTGTTTTTATTTTAGCAACGTAGCAATGCTGACTTTAAAAAAATGACTTGACAACCTAAAAAATCTAGCAAGAAACGTTTTTTTTCATTCAGAAGTTAGTTTTGTTAAAATAAAGTGTTCGATTTGTCAATTTGTTTTAATGATTTTTTTACAAGTCAGTAAATATTTTTAGTTTTGTTTGGTTTAATATTAAAATTTTAATTTTTTACCCATTAATAATAAAGAAACTATTAGTTATTAAGTTACGCCTGATCCCTTACAAGTGTAAACAATGTTAGATGTAATAGGCGTACCTATCTATGAAAGTATGATTTTTTTCTATTTTGTAGTAAAATATTTTTTTTAATATAAAAACAAAAAGCTAGTACCATTCATTAAATTATTTTTTTTAACCAGGATTGCTAAGAAGAAACCAAAAATAAATTTTTCTCCGTTTTATAAATTAAGCAGATATGGCCATTTGGATTAAGAGGGTAGTGTACTCCATAAGCCTCTCTTATTAACAACTACTACTTCTTTTTTGCTTTTTTGATTTATGTCAGCTCAGCCAATCCTGCTTTTTCTAGTAAATGGTACTGTATATAATTTAAAATAAATTTATACAAAAAAATGGTCTAGTCCATAATTTATACAAAATCTATCATTATTGATTATATATAGACCTACTTCGGCACTCGACACAAGTAGGAAGATGTTTTTACGTAAAAGATGATAAAATAAGTAAACAATGTAAAAGTTAGGTGGGTTTTAATATAATGTGTTTATTATAAAAAGCGTGTTTTTCTTTATTTGGTATTAAGCAACAAAATTTATTTTATATAAGATTGTAAAAAAAATAATAAAAATAAGTTGACGCATTGTATAGATAGGTATGTATTTTTATTTTTTTATAATTTTGATAAATTTTATATTTTAATTAAACCTTATATTAAAAAATTCACAGACTAGACACCAAAATATTCTACATTACATTAAGAAAAGAACAACACTCATAATAACATAAAATACCTCTAACGCCTGTTAACTTTAAAATTTTGCGTAAGTTTTATATATGGTTGAAATCAGAACAAAATAGTTATTATCCTAACAAGTGCGGAAAGTTATACTTTCCCGCACGCGAACTGCCGATGCCCGAACGACGCGAAGCGGAGTTCGGGCAAGCAGTTAAGTGCGGGAAAGTTAATTTCCGCAAGAGTTAGGATCAATATTTTTTCTACAACATAAAAAAGATACTTTATACATTTTTTAAATTTTATTTTAACTTCTAACAACGTAACAAAATTTGAAATTATTTATTATTAATATTAATATTAAAAGTACAATTTATAGCTTTTTGTAGGCTAATTGCCGAATTAAGTTGTTGCTCCACAGTTGGTCTACTGCTTTCACTGAAGGATATAGCTGGAGTCATGTTTAATTGGCACGCTTCCTGCGCTTCTGGTTGTGGTTCATTTAGTGTTAAAATTTTGTTGCATAGGTTCTTTTTCTTTATTTCGGAATCTTCTACGTATCCCTCCGCAACGGTGGTAGATTTCCAGCCGCCCAGTCTCTTAATATTTGTAATTTCTTCTCCAGAATCAGCCAAAAATGTCGCAGAAGAGCATCTGAAGCTATGACCTGTATAGCACTGAGGATCCGGAAGCTTTAGGTAGGCCGCAATTTCAGAAGGCATTTTTCCAAATGAGTTGATTCCTACACATTGATTAGTGCATTTGCCTTGTTTAAATTGTACAAAAAAACGACGATGAGGTGTGTTTAAAGGTCTCAATGATGCATATTATTTAATAAGCTTAAAATATCTACCGTTGTTTACTTCTTCCGAGATTACAAAAGCTCTGGATGTGTGATTTTTCGAATCAGTTATTTTTATTGTGATGTAGTTTTCTTTAACCTCGATGTTTTCTAAGGTTATATTTGTGAGTTCTACTCTTCTGCAAGCTCCTGCTAAACCGAAGATAGTGGCCACTTTAATTAATAAATAAACATCATCTGGAGCTTCGACCATAAATTTGGCAATATCTTCTTTATTGAAAACCTTGGCTTTTTTTGGGGAAAAGCCTACAGATTGTTTTTTTAAAAATGTAATTAATTTGTAGAAGTTGCCAATATCGAAATTTTCTCTTAGTTTCATAACAGCCTTTATCATTGAGAATCGGGACCAAAGAGTATTGGGTCTTATAACTTTACTTAGTTTTAAAAAATAAGCCAGTAAAACTTCCTCTTTTTTTAGATTGTTGGTTCCCTTTTGACGAGCCCACTGAACAAAATGATCATACTGCCTTTCATACCTTTGTTTGGAAATCGCAGGAAGGAGTTCTAGGTTGGCCTCAGCAGCAGCCTCCAAAATACTGTGCGGAAGGTCTTCATCGCAATTATCCATTTAATTTTTTTGAATCAAAACTTTAAAAATCACCTGGATTACTATTCAGATACTTGAAAAGATGCAATTCTGACAATTAAATCTTTCATAGTGTCAATAAATACACGACTGCAGCTATAGCAACCCTACTTAAACAGGTGAATTTGTTGTTGCTTTAAATAAGGGTTACAGGGGTGATTTAATAAATTATGATTTTTTTAAAAACAAACATTTTAAAAATCCCTATTTTCATGTAAAATAATCTTAATTTTTTTTACTATTTGTATGTAGTCCAACAAGATAAAGATAATAATACAATAATTTGTCAAAAAAGTTATCGAACAACATCTCTAATTAATAAAAAAAAATGCGTGCGGGAAAAAATCATTCCCGCACGCCGTGCGGGAAAAAGTATTTCCCGCACTCCGTGCGGGAAAGAGATATTTTCTGAATTAAAATGCGTGCGGGAAAGTGTTGTTTTACGCATGCTTGTAGAAAAATATCTTTACGTTTCTGATATTTATTTACTTTTTATTAAAAAAAAAGAGTGTGCGTGTAACCTTTACGCGCGATTGAAGTAAAACTTGTTGACGTACGTATCGGAAAATAAATATTTAATTACAATTCAATCATATTTATTGCCTATATACTTTACAAAAAAAATGAGATGTTATATTTATATTATTCATTAGAAATGGGATTTTGAAAGTTATCATTATTTTTTTTATATATGAAATAATAGGTTTATGATAACTAAAATGTGAAACATAGATTTTAGTCTATAAATACCATTAATGTATTTGAAACCGTTTGAAAATTTCATAAATAAATTTCGGAAATTTAAACTCCTCCCATAGCTGAAATTATACAGTTACTTCCATCAGAATCTTCCGTTAGAATCTACCCCTAGTCGTGCCTAAAGAAGTTTTGCTTCAATAATAGGTAAACAATATTAAAAATATACACACATTACGTTTAGAATGTGTGATTTTGTAGCTGTATCTACCTTATTGTAATACATCACAACACAAGAGCCTTCGATAGTTAGATAACCATTTCATTTTGTAGCATTTTATAGCATATTCCATAAAATTTAAAATCCTGAGTTAAGTTTGTTTCCTTCACGTCTACGAAGGATCTGTTATTGGTGGTCAAAGGTCAGCCATCTTGACCAGTGGTTTTATGGCCTTTATGGCTACCTAACCAAACCTAAAATAAGTATAAGAAAGTGTTAAAATATTTTGAATATTATTATTTTATGAACAAAAACGTGCAACATGCTTCTTTACTCAACGTAAAGATTCCGTATAAACAATTATTTACTATCATAATATGTATGTATGTATATAAACTTACTTAATCAAATCATAATGAATGTGGCTGTCTCTTCATTTTTTTATTTTTGTCATTTTTCTTCAAATCTTTCTGGCGCTTATAATATCCCCTTTGACGTTCACAATTTATTTTTCTTTTTAGCTCTTTAAGTCTATAAAACGAAAATAGCTAGGTATAAATAATAGGTGTAAATAATTAGGTATAAATAGTGTAATTACACACCAAAAATAAAATTTATGCATATAGAGTACCTACCTATTCACTCATTTTCAATCAATATTTTTTCATCACTTTCTTCATTAATAAATCCACATTGTTTATTCATATTTAATACAAACACTTTATACACAAAAAACTATTTATACAATGTATTTCGATTAACAAGATGATCAGCTGTCAATTCATACAATTACAGATTTAATTTTATTTCATATAGGAGGCAAAATCGCATGAGCGCCGCTAGGATTATTTTCAGGGGGTGCATCTGCATCTACACACTATTATGATCTAATATATATATAGAATGTAGAATGATTTGGACAGCAACCGCGACGCCTTTAGTTTTTATTCAAACAATAATTTAATAAAAAAATTAAAAAAATATGTAATTTTCTGGTAAATTCAGGTATTTTCTTTCATAGCAGGGGGTACAAGCGCACCCTCTTGCACCCTGCTGCCGGCGTCCATGCAAAATCGTGTCAGTATTAGGTTTTGTTTCCGGTTTCTGTTATTAGAATGACGTCACGTCCGTTAGAATAACTTTTTTACTCCTAGTGTCGCTAAAGAAGTTTTACTTCAAAAAAAAAATAAACATATATATTTGTTAAATTTAAACAATAGATTGTAAAATCGTAAGTGCATACAACCGCATGCTGTTAGGGTCGCGGAAAAGGTCTCTTTTATTGGTCTCCCACTGGGCCCAGGTAAGACGTGACGTGAAAAACTTTTTAACCATTATTCCTCATCAGTTTGAATCTACGACTAGCTCTCCTTGTTTGGCCTAAACCTATGTCCTCTCTTTTTTTTTTTGCTCTAATGTACGTCAGCTGAGTTAATCCTGCCATTTTTTGATCTTTTTCTATTTCGGGTAAACGGTACTATATGTAATTTAAAATAAATTTCTACAATAAAATACTATAAAAAAATATCATCATTGATTGTATATATACCTACAGTACGACCAGAAATATTGTATGGTTATGGCTTTGACTCACTGACAAAAAACGGGCGTGCATGATTTGGACGCTAAATTCAAAATTCGACGCTGAGAAATAAAATGACCTGTTTTGCATACATGATTTGGACGCTAGGGCTAATTGACATGTAAACAGAAAAAAAAAAACAATTTCTACTAAAATACTTATATTTAATAACATTCTACAAAAGTAGTACTTAACCACATTTACTTTTTTATTTCACTTTGGAATAAATACGACATACATTTTACAAAATGAAATCGATCAATACAATTAGTTTGATATTCATTAATCCTTTCTCTAACAAACATTATTTTTGTCCTACTTTTTGGATCTTTAAGCCTATTATTTTCATGGACACTATTAATTTTAATATAAGTTTCTGTTTGAAATTTTTTTAAAACACCAATAAAATGAAAAATATTAGGATGAGCTTGGTAAAAGTTATCATTAAAACGTGAGTGGAAGGATTCACATGCATTAGTTGTTAATTCCAAACTCTCACTCATTGTAGCCCACATCTCTGGCGGAAATGTTGCATGGTCCCCAATGTAGTTATCCAATATATAGTCAGAAAATTTTTCAATTCTTGCATCTTTTGGTTGAATAGCCATAAAATCAAATATAAAAAATTCTTCGACTTCCAAGGGAGGTAAAAATGGCAAACCAAAAATATTTTTCAGCCATGTAAATATTTCCCTGTCTGCCGATTTATATTCCCCAATTAGTCCACAACTGCCGATATTACGATACCAAGCTTGCATAAGATGAAAACGGCTCCCTTTAATGCGTACATTTGTGAATTCAAAACGCGCAGCATTGTGGATAGCAATTTAAAAATCGGAGAAAATGATTTTTGGATTGAATTTCAGGCCAACAACTTCGTCACATTGGCTTTTTAAAACATTAAATAACTTTACATACGTGTTTTCCGCTTTGTAGGGAAGTAAACAATAACACAAAGGTATATAATGTCCGTTAATAAGTACATGTATAGTAAAAAACTGCTTGAAATATTGAGCACAGTAACTAAATGTACCGTCCATGTACATTACTTCATTGCCGCACAGAAAGCGCATATTAGTGTTACACGAGAAAATGATAATGTTAAAACTTGGTTCCACGGCAAATATAAAATTTTCGTCTTTAATTGTTTTAATATTTACCGCAGCAATTTTTTCTTCTTTACTTTTGGCCAATTTCGGTTGAGCCATTCGCCGTTCGTTGTATATTTGATTTCGTATTAAATTAACATCTTTAACAGTCATGTGGCTCATGCGACCTACATTTTCTTTTAACGCACTATGTATTATTTTGAACGGCCTTTTGGTCAAATTATCCTGGCGATTCGAAACTCCGCACATAATCAGGTAGAAAGATGAAAGGTTCATAAAACTCCGCAGGTCATGCAATTCTAACGACAGACTGGTATACAAAACTCCGCACGTCATAATTCAGTTTCAATAAAACTCAAAAATCAAAAGAAATATATATATATATATTATATATATAAAGAGACAAAAAACAATTACATCGTACAAAATGGAACAACTCAACTTACATTTGGCTATAATAGTGTGATATTAGTTTGGGTTAGTTTAACAGTTAGTAAAACAATTATATCGTACAAAATCAAACAACTTAACTTACATTTGACTATAATAGTGTGATGTTAGTTTAATAAACTGTAAAATGCCAGTCTTTCCTGCTTGATAATCAGAAATGTGTTTTTCCAAGTACATTTGTCTTCTTTTGGATCTACTGTTTTGGAACTTATAGGGCGTATTAATACTATTTATTTTTATATAAACTTCCATTTGAAATTTTAACAAAGTGTCAATAAACAAAAAAAGTGATGAATGTGGCTGGTAAAAAGAGTTATTAAAATGCGAATGAAACGACTCACATGCATTAGTCGTTCGAGTTAATGATGCACTATTTTCTGCCCATAGTTGTGGAGGAAATTGTGCATCTTCCGATATATAATTATCGACCAAATAGTCTGCAAACTTTTCACTTGGCGGTTGAATTGTACATAGTTCAAAAACAAAAGCATCGCTTACTTTTTCTGGTTCCAGAAATAACAATCCAAAACAGTAACCAAGCCACTGTCCAATTTCAGAGGTTTTATCTTTATAAAAAGTTGAGTGAAAAATTTGGTGCAATAATTGAAAGTTCCATCCATGTACAACTTTTCAGCTAAACATAAACACTGTAGGTTGGTTTTGGTCGTGAAAATTATAATATTACTACTGCTATCATTTTTCAATAAAAAGTCTTCTCGTCTATTAGTTATGGGCTGTAGGTCATTTAGAGCTCTATGCACTTCTTTTACACTTCTAGGCAGTGTGGGCATTGATTTCCTTCTGGCATTATACATACTTTCCTTGATACATTTGAGATCACTAATTTGCAAATGTTTGTCGCTATTGGGCAAAATAGAGCACAAAATTTTGGATGGCCGTTCGCAATGATCATCCGTTGCTTTACGTTTAGCAGCCGCCGAAATGTGCTGCCGCTGAAGTACACGATCACTTATGTTTTCATGATTATGCTCATCATTTCCAGAGCTCGCAGTTCTTCCAGTTCCTTGTCCAATAGTGAGAAGTACGGCATAACAATTTTTTTGAATACATCGCCATCGGGTTTCACCAGATAATAGCACACGATTAAAACTAAACTTGTAATTGTTACAAATAATTTGAGTTTTACCACGTTGGCTAACAGTTTCACTTATCGCATACATATTCTTCCGAAATAACGCACTACTTGTAATTACAAAGGTTCATACAAAACTAAATTTAAGATAAAGTACCTGTAGGGAAATTAGTATCTATTTAAACCCCTGCGCGCCCTACCTGGAAAGTACCCGTGCGGAGATTAGTATACGATTTAATGGGCCTTATTTTATGACACTGTACTAATTACAGATTTGTGCGAAGATTCATGCCGCCCAATTATCCATAGCCTGTCTATTAAATTAAGTGTCTTAATATCACAAGCGTGATTGTGTTCTAAGTTACTTCGAATAACTAACTTTTCAGGCCCTTGCGTGAACATCTTCGCCGTTTTACACACCTCCAATACGTTTCTCCCGATTTTAGTATTTTATCTTGAGAAAAAGTAAAGCTGTTTACTCCGAGCAAAATTTTACCGCGATTACCTACTAACTATCGTTGAAATTTCCATGTTCACTGTACCAATAATAAATAATTGCAAGGAAAGTAAAACCGAACTGTTAATAAAATGTGTTAATAAAATATGGTCAACTCTCATAAAATCCTAATTACATTTTGAGGGCCGGTACCTGTGTTAATCCTTTGGGCAGCGTCCAAAACAAGGGTACATTTAAAACACACAGGTACCTTAGCGTCGAAAACATGCCCGCCCAGGAAAACATTCGCCCACTTTTATACCCCCATAAAGGTGGCTGACCCAAAGTGGAAAAATTTGTCGAAATTTATGTCAAAATTAGGTGCTTTTTAGGTGCTATTTAGGTGCGCAAAACAAAAATTAGGTGCACTAACCGTTTTTGAAATATTTACGAAAAACCATGGGACCGCCAGCCTTTAACAACCTAGCTAACAACGTATTAAAATTGAATATATTGATTGTGTATGGCAAAATGTCACATTTCTTTTTGTCAAATATTTAAGTGCTCAGTAAGGGCAACAGACTCAATAGCAGTACAAACCACTGATGAGCCAAGTCAACTAGAAATTCTTAAGTATTTAACAAAGTGTGTCATTCTGCACTTTCTAAGCACTTAAAAACTGGTACAAATACCTACGAAATAATCCCATAAAATTTCCTTAGTTTTTTTTGCGCGTAGCTCCGGTAATTAATTGACTTTTATCTCGACTCAAAACTTCTTTGTCGTTTTTTCTCTCTACTCAAAATGAAGCGCACCTATATCTGAATTACTCAAAAATTATTTATACCATTACTTTTCTACTCCAAGACATTTCAACTAAAAAATTCGAACAAGTAAAAAACGTCTCAATAGGTAATTATTTTTTTTATTTAAATTTTTGCTAGAAATGTTTTATCTAAGAGAAAAATTAAAATAGTAAAACAAAGGAATCAACGAATGTTGAACTAACCTATTTAGCCTTTACCGATTTCTAACTGTTCTTAAACTGCCGATGTCCATTTTAGTTCAAAGTGTAAGAAGAAATGTGACATTTTGCTATACACAATCAATATATTCAATTTTAATACGTTTAATTTTTAAATTTTTTATTTTATGTTTCGTGTTTTAAAAAGCACTTAATTACCACTTAATTTAAAGATTATTCAATCCTAGTTTTTGTTTTTTTTTATTATGGGTCAGCTAGGTTGTTAAAGGCTCGCATGGTTTTTCGTAAATATTTCAAAAACGGTTAGTGCACCTAATTTTTGATTTGCGCACCTAAATAGCACCTAAAAAGCACCTAATTTTGATATAAATTTCGATAAATTTCCCCACTTTGGATCAGCCACCTTTATGGGGGTCACTTTTATAACTCTCAAGCGAAATTCTATTACCTGTTAGAACCCTCACAAGGGCCGTACTTAATTTATTTGCGATTGTTGAAAAATAATAATTTAATTACTTTATGACAAAAAATGACTAAGCATGAAAAAATAGTGACAAAAATAAAAATATATTATAACGGTAGAAATAACTTTGAAACACTTCCAGTTTTCCCAAAATCGCATTTTTCAAATTTACTGAATTATCTGGACAATAAAAAATGTAAATTCATTGCGGACTATCTTCACAAATACGTGCAAAATGCAATTTAAACAAGCGGTCGGGGTTACTTTTATTAGGGGTTAGGTTAACCCAGTCATAAAGTAGTCAACGTACTAAATTTCTGGTTGTACTGTACTTCGGTACAGAACAGAAGTAGGAAGATGCTTTTACGTAAAAGATGATAAAATAAGTAAACAATGTGAAAGGTGGGTGGGTTATTGCAAAAATAAAAATAACTCTGGCGCCATAATCTTTACAATCAGCAACCAGGCACCAACCATACTCTTGTGACCAAAAAGGGCATGTTCGCTTCTTCAATTCATTGTTCATCAAAGAATAAGCACTTTTATTGTTCGTAAATTCCCCAACTGTTTATCATTACTGATATTCATTATGCAAGTCATGATCATATCCAAGTTTCACAAACAAGTAAATATTTTTATAAAAGAAATTTGGAACCATACAGAGTAAACAAAAAGTTCTTTAACATAAAATAAAGTGTTAAATTTTATAACATTTTTTATTTATAGGCTTAAAAGAATAGAAATAAGTACTTTTATTTTTACTAACACAGTTTATGTATAAATTAGCAACATTTCGACATATGTGCGAATGTAGAAAAAATAAACAAATGATTTTTTTATATAAGTTTTTAAGTTTGTTTATTTTTCTTTAGCAATTAATATATTGTTAATGTCTTCTAAAGTAGACAAAATAACAGAATGAAGTTAAATTAACATATTTAAAAAAAATGATAAAACAATTAGACACCTTTAAAATATGTACATTGTAAATTTATAACATAAAGCAAACAACTAAAACATAAATCTTTTTTGTCTACGACTGTTATACGAAACAAGTACTTCTTTAAGAATGATAGAAACTATTATTCATTGTTGAATAATGGTTTATTATTCACTGTATGGCGTGATAGCAGCACGTGTGTCTAAACCTAATATACGAATAATATTTACCCTATTAGTATGTTAGATTTAGGGTTTCTAACTTTAAAATGATCCAAAATTGAATACAATGTTTAACTTTTTTATTATTTAATCTTTTAAAAGAATTTCAAATGTTAAAATAAATCTTGTCAAAACAATATAATTAGGTATGTCATAAAACTTACCAATTCAATCATTTATAACCCTTAGAGCGCACATACCTGTGTGTTACCAATTTTACTTACATTTTGTTAAAATATACTTACTGGTATTGAAAATTAAACACAAAACTTATCAGAAAATAACTCAAATTAGTTAAAATTTATATTTATATCAATACGTACCTACCGATATGTCAATGGTATAAACAAACGTAAAATAGGTATAAAAAATAGACGTACCCATTAGGTACTACCATATCTGGGCCACACACTTTAAGATTAGATCGTCACATATCCAAATTCAATTTATTTGAGTTATGGACAAAGTAAAGTATTTTACTCAGATAATCTACGTGAATAATAGCTACGCTTATTGAATAAAAACTATTATTGGTCGATACATTCAGCATCAAAAAAATGACAAAATTGGTAACAATTATAAAGAATTGGGTGGTTGAACTGCTTAAAAACAAAAAAAAATACTTATTTTTTGTGGTGACTTAAACTGAATTTATACCTCTCTTAATCACGAAGGTGTACTACGAGGCACACATCGTAATCTTTCCTTAAAATCAAGCTGACCTTAAAAATAAACAGGGTAACGTGATTAGGATTAGCTACAAAAACACATAAATTTTGCTCTACCTACTTATATTACATTATTATGGTTAAAGAGTCTTTCACGTCACCCCATTTTTAAAATCGTATCTATCTCAAATCTAGATATAAAAAAGGGCTTTTGAACCATAACAATTTTTTAGATCTAAACTTTAAAAAATATATTAAAAGTACAATTGTTATCATACATCCTAAAAATTATTTTTTTCTACCATCACTATGGAAAGTAGGCTTTTCCATATTCAAATCCTTAACAGAAAGTTAGCAGTTAGTGATTGCTAGTTTAATCTAAAAATGAATATAAAAAAGTTCCCATTATTGGTATATTAAAATAAAACTTGAACTACTACATATTTCGTTTGACTATCTGATACTTTAAAAAATTAAAATACAAGGATAATAAAATAAGATTGCTAAAAATAAAAATAAACTTCACCGTATGACTACCAATGTAAGCAACACAACTTGCAATTGCTAAATACAATAATCAAAAATCTTGTTTTTTGTAATTTCATGTGATCGCAAAAAAATCTTCTATGTAATTCGAGCCGAAAGCTCATTGAAACTTGTAGATATATTTGCATAGATCGTAACTGGTTATTGTCAACTACGACATCTTTTTAGAATAGAACTAGTTGTACTCGCAACGTCCTGCGCGTGGCGTGTGATTGTTGTATAAAAATTTCTCCCCTCACCCCGTTAAAGGAATGGGAAAGAAATTTTTATAAACCAGATGTTAAGTTGAAAGCAGAAAAATACATCTGTGAAAACTACATTCGAATTGGATCAGTAGTTTTCATGTAATGCGCGCACAAACATACAGACAGACAAACAAAAAAATCTAACCACATTTTTGGGTTCTATTTCGATGTACCCGCGACGTCGTTTGCGTGACGTGTTGATTTTTGTACAAAAATTTTTTTCCTTACCCCGTTAAAGGGGTGGGGGGAGAAAGTTTTATACACCAGATGTTAAGTTGAAAGCAGACAAATACGTCTGTGAAAACGGCATTCGAATCGGATCAGTAGTTTTCATGTGATGCGCGCACAAACATACAGACAGGCAAACAAAAAACTAACCACAGTTTTGGCTTCTATATCGATGTATTTTAACAGTTATATTATATGTATAGATGTAGATTAGCTAAAACACCCCTTTGTCAAAAGTGTGTCAAAGCAGGAAACAAAATTTATTCTATTCTACTGGCTCACTCTATCCGACATTAACAAGATTAATTTCTTTAAAACCATCTGTTTTAAGTCGTTAAAAAAATCACCTTTATTTTAAGTCGAGAGGGTACCTAGCTAAAATCGACGGGGCTGCGCTCTAATACTTTAATAATAAAAATGTAAACCTACTGAATTTATTTCAATCAATCGAATTATTCTTTTTTTTAATATAAATTGTAAAATTCTGCAAACTTATAACACAATCAAGAAACTTCAAATTCCGATATGTCAATTAGGTTATAAGAAATTACATAAATTACCCTAAAATAGGTACTTTAAAGTAGTTCTAATCACGTTACTTAAAAAACTGTGGATAATAATATTGTTTTTTATTGTATCAGAACTTAAAAATTAATATATAGATGATAGAGTTGTATAAAATGAATAACTAAAAAAAATTATTCACAAGCTTAATTAACTGATGTTATTTTAGTGAAAAGTGATGTAAATGACGTGAGAAACGTGTGCATGGTCTGCATAAAGATCCCTCTACTGTGTTTGTAATAGTATTTTCACAAAAATTATTACAATAAATAACAAAAGATTTTTTTATTGACAAAAGTACTGCCTGTGGGTTCAGTATCTTGGTATTGGCCAGTAACATAGGGAGAGTCTAATAAGGACACCGTATTTTAGGAAAATATTTACTAATATTGCATTTTGGGTACGCCATGATCAGTGCATTAAAAAAAAAATTTTCTGAAGCTCAAATTTCTGGTTGTTATATTGATTTTAACCAATGTTGTGATTATTGTACATTCTAATCTGAATACCGACAAAACTAAGCGATAATTTTACATATAAACATTTAAGCTGTATTAATATATTTGCTGATAAAAGACATCGACTTCAAAAAAACAGACCAGTTAACCAAGAATTTTGTGCGACAAAAGTTAGACAGCACAGACATATTACCAAGCAAATGTATAATTGCCATAAGCAGAGACATAACAATTTTAACGTTTTAGAAGGTAAGAACCATCATTTTAAGTACACTGATAAGACCTTATTCCAATATGTTTTCATTACGTTAACAATAGATCTAGTTTAGCATACGCCTCGTGCGACAATATTTCCCACCCGTAAAAAGCGTCACTTTCCGCACTCGGTATGTAATAATAACTTTGCAGTTTGAAAAGTGCTTAAGTCAACTTTCTCGCATAAAATCAAATTTTACGAGATAGTGGGTAAAAAGTAGTATATGTATATGTAGTATATTTCTTACGGTTTTTATTTCAGTTCGTCTTTATACCTTAACTTTAATTACTTCGTGTCAATTTTCTAAAAACCGATAATAAAAATATTGATACATCAAACACAATTCAGACAAAGTAACTACGAGCAATCAGGCCAGGCAGCTGCTATGGAATTTAATAATTAAAGGCAGTATTTTTACCTTTATAAATTACTGTAGGAAAACTTAATACAAACAAAGTTGTTACCTCATTATTTTCGAAAAAGTGTTTATTTTAAAACATTATTTAATTTAATTAAACAATTTATGTGAACATTACTACAAAATTTAATTGCTAGAAAAATCATACAATGCAACATGTGCGTAATGGCTTTACTTAAAAAAACAATTAACTATGTATATTTCAAAGAGTTTGTATTTTTAAATCACATATATCGAAAATCCCGCAGTGCGATTTCACATTTATAGGACTTATGTCGTTTTCAGGGAGTGGATGGGAAGGTTTAGATCAGTCGCCGCGGCGCGCCGGCCCCGCTCACTCAAACTTCCCCATCTTGTAGCGGTTGGTGTTGCTTTCTCTGTTGCTCCGGTGCTTTCTGGTTCCAAAGCTCCTTGAACGTGCCTAAACCGTCAAAACATTTTTTTCTTTGGTGTTAGTGTAAGTGATTTGTGAAGTGTGATCCACGTGATGAAATGTGAGATTGACGCTGGGGCGTGTCTTCTTTGTTGTGAGGCTTCCCATTTGGCAAGGACGAAGGGAACCACACAAACTTTCGTCGATGGCTCATTTTTTTGTATTCAGTGTGGTGGTGGTCTCCATCCATCCACCATGTTCACATATATCTGTAGTATAGAGGGGTTTCATCAAGAAGGTCTTCTAGGTCTGCAGAAAGGTCCCTGTTTACAGTTTGGAGGAGTCTTAGGGAAGGAAGATGGATCTGGATTTTCGGAACTTTTAATCTTCTTTGGAGACCTTCATTCCAGTGGTTATGGAGGGTCCTCTTGGTTGCGATGTTCGTTTCCTGTAAAATCCGAGCGACGTAGCGTTGTTGTAGCATCTGAAATCGAGAGGAAAGAGGCAGTATATTTGTGTTCTGGTAGACAAGGTGGCTTGGATAAAGGTGGTATACTTTTTTGGCCTTGTACATGATTGCTTTCTCTGTGACAGTTTTAGAAAAAAAAACATTTGATTAGATTTGAAAGTCTATACCTTTCATTATATAGCTTATTTGTAAAAAAAAACAATACCTAACGCTATAGTAAAAAGAATGTGTTAAAATAATTTATTTTTTTACCTATCTCGCACAGTTTGCAATACTCACCTACGATTCGTGTAGCAAATACCGTACTCGTATAAAAAAAACAATTTGTTTTTTAAAACAAAAACAATTATTTTAACTTAACAGTTTAAAAAACGAAGAAAAAGTCTACCTAAAACAAAATTATATGACTTGGAAAACTATACTTTTTAATAACCCCTTTATATCTTTGAGTATACCCAACGCGGTTTACTAATACTCGCCTACAGTAACTGTCGCAATTATATAAAAAGATCAACTTACGAAATGTTTTTGAAAGTCTAAAAAGAATAAATCTTCCTAAGGTCACTTATATCTTTCAGTCCATCTAGTTTTCATATTTGACATAATTAGATTATTTGTATATAAATTAATTTTCAAGAATAAGAGATAATCTTGCATTTATTTCTTTTTTTATTCCTATTTAACTTAGAGGATTTAATTATTTTCGTTATATTGACTAAACAAAAAATTATATGGAAATTGATGGTTTAATCACTAAATAAATAAACATGACTGTGTTTCTAGTTCAAAAAGTTTTGTTTACTTTTTGTTATTTAAATATATTATACAAACCATGAATAATAATTAACATTTTTTGTATGGAATACGTCGCAAAAAATCGTTTAAATTATTCTGTGTAGCAACATTTTTACAAGGTATTTATTTAAAAAAAAAAAGTTACTTAAATTGAAAATATTACTGATCTAAAAATAAGATTAAAAGATAAAATAAAGAAACATACGATGACTAAAGTTGCTACAAAATATGTGTAGATATTCTTCTCACTGAACTTGAACTTAAATCTACGAAATAAAAATAATCAAGGTTTTTGTAATTTTGGAGTTATGCTGCTTCTGGCGCGTTAGAAGAAAATGATGAAGTTAAATATTTGGGATGCGCGCGCACACCGTTACGAAGAACCAAACGAAAAAATGAAAGAAATTTATTAGTGAACATTTTAATTTACTTTTTCATAAACTTCAAAATCAAATACAAAAACAAGAAGAATCTAAACCATAATTTACAAAAAAAAAACTAAAAAATGAGATCAAAAACAAATAAATTTTATTAAAACTCATCAATTAACTAATTTTTGCACTGACAGTTGTCTTTTGTATTCAACATAGAAAAACTGCTTGATATAAACTTTTCACTGACGTCCTTGGGTGTAAATAATAATAAAACAGTTTCTTATATACAATAAAAAAGCTAAGCAACGTTATTTTATTTTATTGGAAAAACAAGGTTTATTTGTTTTATGACAGCTTCGCCGCATTGTCGCTGAAGAGATACAACAACAGTTGTGCATAAATGTGCATAGTAAATAACGTAAGGCGGTATTTATTATTTTTAAAATATTACTAACATTTTTGGTTAAAGTCTAAAAAAAATAAGTACAAAACAAAAAGCTGCAGAAAGTTGTATAAACTGACGGTTTCCACTATGGCACAGTAGAGAGATCAATTTAACAAAATAAGATTTTTTGAGTAGTGATTGTAAATGAATTTAGCAAAAACAAGTGGCCAATGATGTTATGAAATTTTGAAGACTTTACTTATTACTTTTTTGAGATGAAGCAACATTTATGTTGTATGTATTTATCCAATGTATCGTGTGGAATTTACGAAAATAAAGTAAGTTGATTTTTTTTTCATGAATCTCTTTATAATATTCTTCTCCTTTAACACCTACAGATATGGTTCCAGATACATAATGCTTTATGGTACATTATGGTGGATTAGATATATGGCAGTACCTTCAAAATCGTTTTAATAAAAAAGTTAAACATCAATTTTCTGATATATTTTGACCTCTGTGATCCATCGATTTGACGACACTCGAATTTGTTTGTAGTGCGGTTACCTAAAGAAAAAGACCATATTCAAATATTGCTTATTTGGAAATAGTGGATTGGTTTACTAGGAGTACAAGTAAATTTTTTTTGATGAATCTGTAGGTTTGCCGGACGAACGTTGTGAGTGTCCAGCAAATACAGATGAATTAAAAAAATGAGTTTTACTTCGAATAAAACATACTATTTTTTTTCACACACAAGTTACTTTTACTAATTAAAAAATATTTTTATAAATACACGTGTTTTTATTGGTAAGTGTCACTTGGCGCTACGCGCTGTGGTGGTTAAAAATATTACTACTGCTAGGATGATAGATGTGATTTAATTACCTAAAGTTATGTAGCTTTTATTTACAATTGAAATGTTTTTATCATTAAATCAAGTTCTTGACTTTATTGAGGCTACTCCTAAGTCTCGAAATTTTGTAGAAGGAGAGAAAATAATTAATGCAGGACATTTAATGTATAATGGGTTGGAAAATCAACACAATGATCAACACGATATTTTGTCGTATTGTATACAATCATCAGCTTTTCGTGATAAACCCCATAAAATAAAAACAGTTATACAAAAAAATGGTCAAATTGTTTCATCAAAGTGTAGCTGTACAGCTGGACTTGGTGAAAGATGTAAACAAATCACAGCGGTGTTATTATATTGTACTCGGTAAGTGTAA